>CM072997.1:138911235-139256235 GCA_037038555.1 Rhynchonycteris naso | reverse complement strand
GAGACGTCCCGGGCACACCCACTTTACCTATACATCCGGTGACCAGAGCTTGAGTTCTGGGACGCCAATTCTTATCTCTGATCACTCCGAGGAGTGAGAGCGGCCATGGGGGTACAGGAATGCAAAAACACTCCTGGAGTTGCCTTATCCGAAATCTCTCCCTCCCTAAAGAAGAAGAAACTGTTCTTCTTTTCCGCTGTGGCCAGGCCACAGAACTCACTGGATAATTGGACCAGGTAGCCTCCTGAAGGGAGTTTCAGTTTTAACACCCTCACCAATTTAACTATCGCCAAAAGAATTGGGAACTGGTCAGAGATGCCTTACATTCAAGGCTTCTGGTTATTCACACTCCTGTCTTAACATCTGTGCCACCTGTTCCACCATGCAGGCCTTTTTTTGGCCAGAGAAACCTCACCTAAAACCTCCTCTCCTAATCTTTCCTTCCCTGTGAACCCCCAACCCTCTCCCTCTCCTGCCTGACCTCCAGGGGCACCCCTCTTTCAGGACCCCTCTCTGGTCCCTCTGCAGACCTCTTTCACTCAGGTCTCTTCCCTCCAGAGAGCCCCCTCCCCTTCCTTCGCAAGATCCTATTTCTCATTCACCTGCAAATACCAGTCTCTTTCTTCTCCCCTGCTGGCCAGGGACCCCTCCTTTCTCCACTGTCTTAAGCCCCTCCTCTGGCAGGCAATTCTCAGCCTGCCATTGGCTCTTATGCCAGTTTGCACAGCCCAATCCCAATCTGCTTGCAGGAAGTTCTGGCCCTGTCCTGCCTCTGGCTCCAGCGTTTCTGGCTGGATCTAGGTGCCAGGCTCCCTAAGATAAGCCCCCCTCCTCTTATTCTCAATGCCCAAACTCCTATTTGGGACCTTTGAACATGGCATTTAAAATTTTCAATGGTCACAGCTAGTAGAAAATGGTCAAGGCTGTTTACCAGGCCTGCATGCAGCAGAGGGTAACTCTCCAAACCCAGGCTATGGTGGCAGCCCTGAGGCCGGCAGAACAACAGGAGCAAGGCACAGGAAGTGCCTGACCCAAGTCCAGGCTGCAAAGAAAATCCCCACCAGGAGATTGCTTTAAGTGTGGCAAGCAGGACCACTGTGCCTGACAGTTCCTCTGCCTGAGGCCATCCACTAAGCCTTGCCCTACTTGCAAGGAGTCCGGTCACTGGCGCAGTGATTGCCCCTTTGGGCAGCAGGCTTATCCTCAACATCTCTACATGGAGGCCAAGCCAGCCAGGTGGGCCCATCGCTTGAACTCCTAGAACTGACGCCCCAGACTCAGAGACCCCCATCATCCTCACCAAACTCCAGGGTAATGCTGCAGAAACGGGTAAGTCTATCTCATTTCTTGTGGACATGGGAGCTGCCTTCTCTGTTTTGCCACCACACTCTAGACCTCTTATTTCCTCACAGGTCTCAGTTATTGGAATGAATGGCACCCCTTCTTTTCCTCTTTGCACACCAACCCTGACATGCAGTTTAGACGGAATCCTCTTTTTGCACTTGTTCTTAGTTATGCCATCGTGCCCTGTACCCCTTCTGGGTTGAGACATTCTACACAGTCTTGGAGCCACTACCCAGCTGAGAGCATCTTCTCACTTAGTCCTACCATTCCTCACTACCAAGGGCTCCCCCATAATTAATGCTACCCTCATTTCTGACCATGTCTCTCACCACAAGCTTACCCCCCATGCAGGATCGCTGGCAGTCAGAACCACTGGGCCCTACTCATCTGCAGCTCATCAAAAGGTTAGGCCCTGCAGACCCTCCCACCAGGAACCTGCCACCAGAGTGAGCTGAAGCAGGGAGCAATGCTGTTCAGTAACACTGACCTGATGAAAGAAGCTTTGGTCTCCTCAACCATCTGCGAGAAAATTAAGTAAGAATCTCTCCTCCTACAACCTGCTTAACTCCTGATGGCAGCCACACATTCTTACCTGGGCTGCCATTAGGAGCCCAGGTAAGAATCCTAAATCTTATTTATTTATTTATTTATTTATTTATTTATTTATTTATTTCATAGGACAGAGAGAGAGAGTCAGAGAGAGGGATAGATAGGGACAGACAGACAGGAACGCAGAGAGATGAGAAGCATCAATCATTAGTTTCTCGTTGCCGTTGCGACACCATAGTTGTTTATTGATTGCTTTCTCACATGTGCCTTGACCGCGGGCCTTCAGCAGACTGAGCCACCCCTTGCTGGAGCCAGCGACCTTGGGTCCAAGCTGGCGAGCTTTTGCTCAAGCCAGATGGGCCAGCGCTCAAGCTGGCAACCCCTGGGTCAGGAACCTGGGTCTTCTGCATACCAGTCTGACGCTCTATCCACTGTGCCACTGCCTGGTCAGGCCTAAATCTTCTAATTATCAGCATATACATCATATTTGCTCCTCTTTTTTAAATTCTTACAAAACCGCATCTGCGAAGTTTCTCAACTCACGGCCAAACAAATGTTCCTCCTGACACCCCTCAAAGCCACCACCTACTGATCTCCCCCTACTCATGATGCCCCTAATCAGTAGGAAGTAGCCAGACAAATAAGCGGTGCCCCTAATTAACATAAAAGATCGGAATGTAAGGTCGGTGGATAATGGGGGAAGGTCACATGAGGAATTCAGACCCAGGAACTTTGGCTAGAGACGCTCACAGCCAAGCGCGCCAAAGTAAATTTCCCAGGAGTCCTTGGGAAAATAGCTACTGTCCGTCAGCCAGTGAGATTTCCCACGTCATATTAGCTCACCCATTCTACAGACCCTTTATATATCTCCCACATGGATCATCCCATGCAACTTCTCTGACCCCTGGCGCCCAGGACCAGAGAACATCGTCCAAGCAGCGCGATACTAAATAAAGCCACACTTTGTGGCTCGGCCCCTTCCTTCTTTCTTGGCAGGGAAAAATACCTTACAGTTAGGTGATGGGTTGAATGCGGGGACACAGACAAAACAATGATAACTCCTTTGCTTATGTCATGTGGGTGGGTGTAACACTTGCTGAAGCAGAAAAATCGGAGATGGTACATTTTGGTTAGTGGAGAAAGCAAACTTTTCAAGTGTTAAGTATGAAGTGACTATAAGACATTTGATTGTATAAACCTAGAATTCAGAAGAAGAGATGTTTGAATGGAGATGAAAATTGGAAATTGTCAATATGAAGGTGGCATTTGTGCATGTATGGATGAATGAGGATGTCCAGGTAAAGAGAATACTGAGAGAAGAAGGCTCAGGTCATTCCAGAGCCCCAAAGCCTCTGATATTTAGATGTGAAATAAAGGGGATGAGGTCAGCAAAGAGAACACAAATGTTTCTGGAAAGGGAAAATAGTGTCTTGAGAAAAACAGTGAGAGTGTTTATAGACAGTCTCATGTGGGTTTGAGTCCCAGCTCTGCCGCTTATCATCATTGTTCACATAGGAACATTACTTAGCTCCTCTAAACTGAAGATCACTTTTGAATTTGGAGAATTAATACACACATATTCACAAGTTTCCAAATAAGTCGCCTGTAGTTCCCTGAGGCATGCACAAAAGTAAGAGAAAATTCCTTTTTGATTTGATTAAAATAACGTTTCTTAAAGTGTGAGAAAATCAGTAAGGTAAATAATATACGTCTGTAAGTTTTTATATAGTGTTGACAGAATTTTATTCCTACTTCTAAATGTTTCTTTCTAAGAAAATGATTGACATATTTGCACAATAAGTAGGACAGGGTAATACCTAAGTAGATGTATCTGTTCATACCTAAGAATGATTCTCCTTACCTGAGGCACTTGAGATATCCAACTCACCAAATCTTGAAAAATTTAAAAAATTTCTTTCAAAAGCCTAACTTGTTAGCCAAAATATGTTGCAGATGATTTTTCAAACAATTCCTGTTTGGTGGAGTGGGGCCAGATTTGATGAATTTCTCTGTTACAGAAAAAAATATCTAATCATACCTACCTCATAATTCATAATAAAACACATTGATAAATTCATTTTGATTTCTGGATAAAATTTCCAAAACTTTAAATATACATGTTATATTTAGAGAATAAATCTGTTGTCTAAAAGGAAATTTAAAATATCCATTTCTTTAGGTTGAAAGACTCCTAACGTCAGCAAAGAGTTAGAATCTTCCTTCTTATTCCATTTAAAAAGTTGATAATGAATCTTAAAAAACCTCACAATGTTACCTCTCTTAGTTGTATTAGTTTGAAACATATTACTTTAATTTACATTGAACAATAATATGAGCTGCCAATAGTGGATGATCTATGCACGTTAATATTTATACACAGAATCTCAATTCCTATTGAGTTCTCAGTATGCACCTAAGATGGTTTTCAAAGCCACCAAAGAAATGTACTTTATCCACACAGAAATAGTAACAATTTACTTTTCAATATTAGTGAAATTCATATAAGTGTCATTAGTGGCCTGTAAAGTACACTTATACAACTTCATGGTGCCATAGCTTAGATTCAGTGTTCTACTGGAACCCTGTATTTTACAGAGGATCATTTATACATTTTTTTCTGGGAATATGCATATTTATGTTGAATTTTCATCTTGTCTCTGAAAATAGATATGATGCATTCTTGAATTTCAGTTTTATTCTCTTTGAGACTATAATCCCCTATTGGAAAACAGTTTATGTTTGTTTTGGAACAATTAAAACTAATTTCTAATTCCAAGTTTCAGAAAATAAATGCTCTCTTTAATCCTACAGCCATTTGTTTGGTTGGAAGTAACCAATATTTTATTAAAAGATATAATTTTGCAACTATAACTGGCTAAAATAAATGTATAGATCTAAGTTAGAAATGAAAGAACTAATCTTTCAAGAAAATCTAATTACAAGCCCATCAAGTAGATTAGAATTTTGAAAGCTCTTTTGCAAGTTAACCTCTTCTTTATATTATTTTTTTACATGCTTGTGCCTTGAATTTGTAGGAAATAGCAGAGGTGGAGCTAAGACAGAGAGGTAAGCAAAAAGGCTGGTTACACAAATCAGCCAGATTACCTTTCATTCTGAACACTCCAACAAGCCAATATTCACTCCTTCCTTCTCTTGTTAAGATGGCTTGAGTATAAGAAAGCTCTTTGTTAGTGAACTAAAACTACTTCTCAGAATCTTTTAGATATTAGACCTAACTCTTAAAAATAATGGTATCTACTATCGTAGGCAGTTCAGGGTTCTATAACAAAACACCACAGACTGGGTGATGTTAACAACAGACATTTCTTTTTCTCACATAATCTAAGGATTCCAAAGTCTAGTCACCAGCAGATTCAGTCTGGGTGAGAGCTCTCTTCTTGGCTTATCCATGGCCATCTTCTCTGCATACTTATGTGACCATTGCTTGGAGTGACAACTCTCATGTCTTCCTTTGTTCATAAGGGCATTAATTTCTTCATCAGTGCGCCACCTTCATGACTTCATCTAAACCTAATTAACTTCAGGAGGTTCCACCCCTACAGACCATCACATTTGGGGTTAAGGTTTCAATATATGAATTGGGTTGAGACACAACATTCAGTTCATAACACTACCATACAACAGGCAGTTTTCATACCTGTCTTAATCCCTTCAAAGTAGACAAAATTATTCTCCATTTACAGACTATAAAATTAGAATTCAGATAGGTTAAAAATTTTGTCTATTCCCACACAGGTAGGTAGTGTGGCAAACCCAGTTCTGACTTCTAACGCCTTACTCTTTCCTTTTTCTCTCCTGTTGCTTCTTTAAATCAAATAGCCATATAGAATACTATAAGTTCTTCTGTGACATATAGGCCCACCATATTGTTCACCATTTCATATTCTTTCTATATCTTCTCTCATTCAAGCTAAATATTCTAAATTTACTCAGCCTTGTTTCAAATTATTCAGTTTTGAATCATTTCACTATTCTAATTTTTCTCCTCTATATCATTCCAAGTCCTTAATGTCTTCTTAAAGCATAGCACTCAGAACTGAACTCACACACCAAGAAAGTCCTAAGACAGGTCTGGGTGACACCAATATATTGTTATGAGTATTATACTCTTTTTAATACATTCTAAATGTAAATTAGTTTGTGCAATAGTCACTACATGTCTTGTTCATAAGCATAGTATAAGAATTAATCAAAGACCTTGCTAAAATTCAATATCCAAATCATGTCAGAATATTCTAGGTATATGTCCCATGCTAAGCTTATTGCTCTATTATCAAAGTATAGGTTTATTTCAACATTTCTGGAAGTCACACTAGATTGCTTTTCTTGCATTATACATCCCAGAGCATGGGCAGTGTCACTATACACAAATTGTTTTCACTCTGGGGAAAGCAAGCTTTCTAACGCAAGAAACAATATAGACTCTGCTCCTTGTTTTATAGATGAGAATGATCAGAGAAAGATGTGACATCCTTATCAACAACTATTTTTTTAAAATTTTTTTTAGTAACAGCCATTCTGACAGGTGTGAGAAGATATCTCTGTGGTTTTGACTTGCATTTCCCTGATGATTAGTGATGTTGAGCATATTTTTGTGTGTCTCTTGGCCATCTCTATGTCTACTTTGGAGAAATGTCCTTTTTAGGTCCTCTGCTCATTTTCTAATTAATTTTTTTTCAATCTTGAGTTGTATGAGTTATTTATCTATTTTGAACATTAACCCCTTATTGAATGTATCATTTACAAATATCTCCCATTCAGTAAGTTGCCTGTCTGTTATATTGGTGATTTCTTTCACTGTACAAAAGCTTTTTAATTTGATGTAGTCTTATTTGTTTAATTTTGCTTTTGTTATATTTCCCTGAGGAGACATGTCTAAATATATATATATATATATATATATATATATATATATATATATATATATATATATATATATATTGCTAAGGTTAATGTCAAAGAACCTACTGCTTATGTTTTCTTCTAGAAGTTTTCTGATTTCAGGTTTTACATATAAACCTTTAAATTATTTTAAGTTTATTTTTGTATATGGTATATGAAAGTTTTCCAGTTTCATTTTTGTTCATATATCTGTTCACTTTTCCCAACACCGTTTGTTGTAGAGACTGTCTTTACCCCATTATATGTTCTTCCCTTCTTTGTTGCAGATTAACTGACCATAAAGATGTGGGCTCATTTTTGAGCTCTTTATTCTGTTCCATTGATCTATGTGTCTTAGTGCCAGTACCATTCTGATCTGGTTATTATAGCTTTGTAGTATAGTTTGAAATCAGGGAGCATGATATCTCCAACTTTGTTCTTTCTCAAAACTGCTTTGCTATTCAGGGTGTTTTGTGATTCCATATAAATTCTCCCTGATCACCAGACCTAGTAATCTAGGGGTGTCCCCTGTGTAGGTTATATGTGCTCTCCTGTTGTGGTTGGCCTGAAATTGCTACAGGCACTCTGGTGGACAGCATTGGCCTCAAAGCTGACATGATGATTGTTGAGACTGGTCCCCCATGTCTGCAAGGCTCTGCTATAATTGCTGTAGATGTGTTGGTGTGTGGTTCAGGCTTCTGGTACATCGGGAGATAAGGCTTGGCCTCAAATGTTGTAAGCATGTTGGTGTGAGTGGCCTGGTCTTTTTAGGAGGGATGTCAGTGCCAGCTGAAGACATCCCCTGGGTGTGGTGTCATCCAGACTGATTTGAAGAGGCACTAATCAAAGCAGGCAAATTGGGTGAGGCAAGTACTCAGGGAAGCACCAGGTTGGGGAGAATGGTATCAGCAAGTCTGATAGAGAATGTCACAAATGGTGTCTGCTAGTACTGAACTAGTTAAGTGGAATGAGAGTTTTTAAAAAGGCATCCACCAGCACTTCCGTGCCCTGAGTAAGTTCCAATAGACCCTGCCCCTCCAGCACTTGCTCTAAAAATAGTCAATATATCTCCTTCCCCCATGACCCAAGTGGAACTAAGAGTGAGTTTGTTTGTGTGCAAGTCTTTTAAGAGCAGTCTTGGTTTCTTAGAGCCTGTCAGCTCTCCTGGATGTAAGCCCAGTTGGTTTTTAGTTTTGTTTTGTTTTGTTTTTTACAGGGACACAGAGAGAGAGTCAGAGAGAGGGATAGATAGGGACAGACAGACAGGAATGGAGAGAGGTGAGAAGCATCAATCATTAGATTTTCGTTGCCATCGCAACATCTTAGTTGTTCATTGATTGCTTTCTCACATGTGTCTTGACCGCGGGCCTTCAGCAGACCAAGCAACCCCTTGCTCGAGCCAGCAACCTTGGGTCCAAGCTGACGAACTTTTGCTCAAGCCAGATGGGCCTGCGCTCAAGCTGGCGAGCTTGGGGTCTCGAACCTGGGTCTTTCACATCCCAATCCAACGCTCTATCCACTGCGCCACCGCCTGGTCAGGCCAGTTGGTTTTTAAAGCCACATATAATGGGGGCTCCTCTTTGTGGTGCAGGTCCACTGGACTGGGGAGTAGTGGGGGGGGCAAGTGCAAGTTCCCTATTTCCCTCACTCTTCAGGGACTCCCTGGTTATGATATCCCTTCCACTTGTGTACTGGAATGTGTATCCTGACTAGACTGCATCTCTGCTCCTCTTACCCACCTCGATGTGGCTTTTCTTTATATTTTAGTTACAGACATTCTGTTCAGCTACAGCTAGTCTTCAGGTCATTCTCAGAGATAGTTAGTTGTCCTATATGTCACAGTTTTAGTATGTCCATGGGAGAATGTGAGCTCAGGATGTTCCTATTTTGCCATATTTACCATTCTCTTCAGAAATAGTTTTATTAAACATGTTATCAATTCATATGGCCAACTGTTTTGACAAGTAAATAATAATAATTTCTCTTATTCATAGTGGTCTGAAGAATAGGATAAGGTTCTGGACTAGCATCTTATAAGTTAAGACCAGTTATCTCCAAGAGACTGCCTATTTCAATTAACAATTATTACAAAAATAACTTTAAAATAAAGTTCATGGTTTTACTGTATATATTTTCAAGTGATTAAAATAAAATAAATAAGTCCAGCAAGAGTTCTAACTCTGTATCAAATTCTAATAAACAATGCCACAACCTGAGAGCAATGCCAGTAAAGTCAACCTTTATCATGTACTTAGACACCAGTCCCAACATTCACTCTAGAAAATTTATTTCAGGAAGTTGTCCCCCAGAGACATCTTCTATGTTTACACTGAGACAGACAATGTGTTTTGAAATATGTAGAACGATTACAATGGGAAAACTTTCACTCCCTTAAGAAGGAAAGAATAAAAACAATCTAAAATACTATGCTGCCAATTGTACAAAAGGCTCCTTCTGAGTTAACGTGCAGCCTGTCAGCACCGTGTACCCAGAGCATACTATTTCAAAACCTAAACAGGCTGTTTTGTTCTAAGGGAACAGGAAAGTCTTCAACACTATGCTCTATAGGATGTCCTGATAACATCAGCAAGCAGAAGATTGAGCACACACCTCCTGGTCACATACATATCCCAGATGGAAAGCTAATAAAGGCAGGAATTCTTCTGTGTTCTCATCCACAACAAAACAGCGTACACACAGGAAGAATAATAAAGATAACCTTCTTGGCCACTGAATGTAAGCATGACAGAGGGAGAAATCAATCTGTTATTATTGCAGACAGGAGGAACCAAGTCAAAAGGAATCTCTGCAATTTGTAAAGCATTTCATGTTCGCCATCCCCCCCTCTCCCTAGCAACTTCTTTACCAGTCTCTCCTCTAGTGCAAAGCACACCCAGAAAAGTAGACATTTTGAGAAATAATTCTCATATTTTCTTTACTTAACAGTGCTTTAATACATTAAGTAAACATATTCTTTTTGTTACTGTTCAAAGAAATACTTAAGCTGTGAAGATCCAAATGGAAAAAGTAGAAAAGCAAAATCTATAAATGACTCACAAATCACCACTAATTTTTAATGATATGGCTATGTCTATTATAGTACTTTAAGAGAGAGAGATACTTGCCTTGATGCTTGAACTGAAGTAGAAATAAGGAAGTCTCAAGGAAGTAAAACCTAAGGTCGACCCAGTATCGACAATGTGCTCTTCCTCACCTATAAGCATTACCATATGTTAGTCTTGAAGATTACTATCTTTTATACATACTAATGAATCCACCAAACTTGTGCTAGGAGCAAAATAATTGGCTAAGGTTTGAGATGTGAAGTAACACTAAAATAATAATTAAAAAAAACCTCAAAGGAGTATTTACATTGTACTTGTATTAGTATCCTAAGGCTACCCTAAAAATTACCCCAGATTAGCTGTCTTAAAACAATATAAATGTGTTCTTTGACAGTTCCAGAGGCTGGAAGTCTGAACAAGGTGTTAGTAGGGTAACATACTCACTGAAGGCTTTCTGGGAAGAATCTTTTCTTGCCTCTTTGACTATCTGGTGTTTGCCAGCAATCCTTGGTATTTATTGTAGATTTATCACTCCAACCTTTGCTGTGTTTCACATGGCCTTCCTCACTGCATATCTGTGTCCAAATTTCCTTCTTGTTATAACAATTATCAGTTAACCCAGTATGAATTCATCTTAACTTGATTACATCTACAAAGATCCTATCTCCAAATAAGGTCACATTCACAGGTGCCAGGGGTTAAGATTTTTAAAATTGAAGTTATTGGAGTAACATTGATTAATAAAATTATTTAAGTTTTAGGTGTACAATTCTATAATACATTATATGTATATTGTATTGTGTGTTCACCACCCCAAGTAAGTCTCCTTCTTACCCCCATACATTCTTCTACATTCCCTATCCCCTTTCCCTCTTGTAATCACTATATTGTTGTGCTTCTAAGTTCTTTTCTTTGTTTAATACTTTCACCTCTTTTACTCAACCCCCCAAACCCCAACACAATTCAACTTATAATGGTATTTATTTAAATCATTGATTTTCTCTAAAACTATACTCAGCAGTATTGATGTGTCATTTGGATGATTGTGGATGATAGAAATAAGGAAGGATGCACATGGCCCACAGAAAGCAACCAGGTCACACAGTATGTATTTGTGTATCAGGACCATGGACAGTAACTCTGTCCATGGACAGTTTCTTCCACTACTTCCCTACCGCACCCCAACATTCGTTACACTTATGCCTGTGAAAAAAGAATGCCATGCACTAAACAAGACTAATCAAAGGACTATTAGATTGTTCCCTAGATATTTACAAAGTTGTAAATTAATTTATCTTACTCAATATAACTTTGGGAAGGTGAAAGTTTATAGTAGTAGAGCACAGTTTCTTCTGGCTTATAATGGTTGTTATTACCTTTCTTTATTTTAGAATTCTGTATTCATTGTGAAGTCATAAAACTCTAATATGCAGCTCAGTAAATGGTGATCTGATGGAAGAAACTGGCTTTTACCATTTAAACTAATTCAGAACTTGTTTGTTCCAGAAAATCAATAAAATTATGTTAAGATACCTAATGCTGTAAAATGATCAATATTTAGTTGCTTTTTTAATATGATGTGTATTAAATCAATGTGTAAAAAATGCAAATGGATTGGAATAAGTATGTTTTATAGTCAGAATGGGAGGATATAATGCAAAATGGGAAAGGACGTGAGCAGTGTGGCCATATAAAAGGGGTTTAATAGCCCTGGCTGCTTGGCTCAGTGGGTAGGTAGAGTGTTGGCCCAGCATGTGGACATCCGCGGTTCAATTTCTGGTCAGGGCACACATGAGAAACAACCATCAGTGGCTCGACTGGTTTGAATGTCAGCCCCAGGTGCTGAACATAGCTCAGTTGATTCGAACATCAGCCCAGATGGGGATTGACAGGTAGATCCTGGTCTGGGCACATGTGGGAGTCTATCTCTCTATCGTCCCTCCTCTCACTTAAAATACATAAATAAAAGGGGGTTAAATACAGAAGGCCTTATATGCCTTTTTGAGGAGTCTGGACTTTTATTGAATAAAATGAGGAACTATTTAGTGGCTTTAGGCAGATAAGTGATATTGTTATATTTGCATTTTATTTAGATAATTTCTTGATAGTGTAAAGAATGATCTAGAAGTTAGTAAGACTAGAGGCAAACAGACATTTGACTAGGGTAGCACAACAAAAATGGGGGATTGGAGTGGATTTGGAAGATAAACAGGAGATGGAATTAGTAGGTCCTGGTTACTGATTAGGTGCAGGAAGCTACATTCTGGCTTAAGTGATTTAGAAGACTTAGTTGGGGGGGGGGTTAAAAAAAGATTTTGCTTGCTGGTGTCATATATGAATTGTCTTTGGGAGTTCAAAATCTGTATCCCAGTAGGCTCTGCTGTGAGGGAAGCAGGAACTTGAGTCTGGCGCCTTAGACCACTGAGCCATCCTGACAAGGGCTCAGTAGGCTCTGCTGCAAAAGCACTGCCCTATTGCCTAACCGCCTGGTATCAGTACTTCACACTGGTCTTTCCCTCTTAGATTAGGGGCTCTGAAGAGGTTATCTTCTCATGTCCAACCTTGGATCACTTAGAGCCTGAGAAAATGTTTGCTTGTTAGACACTTGGTGTCATCCCCAAATCTTTCACTGTTTTAGATAGAAGGATTGAAGCATTTATTTTGACACCTGGTAAAGTCTTATCATCTTCAAAGAATGAGAAACTCTTTGGTGTGTTTGCATCTAGGACAGACTTTCCTATTAGAACATTAGACAAACAGAAAAGCTCAGGGCTTTGGAATTCTTCTAGTTACTAAATTATTGACAGCATTTAAAAACATATTTTTGGACACAATCTATATGTGTGCTGTGACTCATAAGGTTATTTGGTTCCTTTTGAATGTCATAGAACATGACTCTAATCTTACCAACCTCTAGATGATCCAGGACTGGCTGAGAGATGAAAGGATGCTTACATCAGGCTTTTGTACTTATCAATATGCTTTCATAAAATAAATTTGCTATTTTCGTTCTTCCATTGGGTTATTGCTTATTGCTGCTATTGGTATAACTGGCTCATGCCATATCGTTCTACAGTCATTGTTTCTATTTTCTGTTTCAAAGCTGTTATGAATAATGCAATAAACTGAATTGCATCATCTAAAATTTATATGTTGAATTCCTAAACCCCAGTGCTTTAGTATGTAACTGTATTTGGAAATAAGATCTTGAAAGAGGTGTTAAATGAAGTCTTAAGGGCCCTAATCCAATGTGACTGGTTTCTGATAAAAGGAGGAAATTTAGTCACAAACAGGCACACACACAGAGCAGAGAGCACGTGCAGATAAAAGGAGAAGATGGCCATCTACACGCAAAGGAGAAAGGCCTAGGAGTGAAGCCAACCCTGCCAATGCCCTGATCTTGGACTTCCCAGCCTCCAGAACTGAGACAATAAATTTCTTTTGTTTAATCCATCTTTCACACAATCAGTCTGTGGTACCTGTTATGGCAGCTCTCATCAAGTAACAAGAAATGAAAATACTCAATTTTTAGAACTGTGCATAAACTATTAATAAATATACCTTGAAGTGGGGTTTGTCTGCTGAGGCAAGTTCCTAGGCTTTAGCACAGAAACACTGGTATCAATTCAGCCTGCAGCAACGCCTTTTGTTTATTTTGTAACTTTGAGTTAACATTCTAAATAAAAGGAGTTACAAGATAGGTGAGTTTCAGATATGTTAGGTGATAATTCCAAGAACAGGAATGATTACATGTACACCAACTAGTCCTTTTAAGACAGAAGTGGTTTTTTACTTAATTAGGATGTTATTCTGATATGCTCTCCTAGTGCACTCAACATTTGATTTAATTTTCCAAACCTTAATCTAACCATACTGTTTTAAGGACACACCAGCTATAAATTTTGCAGCATATGCACATATGTCATTTTTATTTCCTTCACCCAAGCTTACTAGGTAGTTTCAGGCACCCTAATCTTACTATTTCTAATGCCTGAGGTTCCAAATTAATGTTGAAATGGAATCTGTGGAAGTTCAGAAATGCTGACCGAAGTTTGCTTGCAAATGAATTTGGCCTCCCTTTCTTCTCCAGATATGCTTCAGTGTTTTAGATGGAAATCAAAACCCTCTCTGCAGTAAGGGAAAAACCAATGCAGTAAATGTGTTTCTGCAGTAGTAACAGACCATTAAACAGACCCCAGCAAAAAGGAAAGCTCATGTGGATTTTAAAAATATCACCCATCTGTCTGAGAGCTAGTAAATAATGAATTTTAGGCCTTGGAATATAACCCTGGAAACAAAATCTCAGTTAGGTTTTGGAAAAGCTATAGAGGAGCTTCTCAGAGAATTACAAAAACATGTATCTTTTGCATTCCAAGAATAATCAATAACCTGGCACAGGAGAAGACTCAGTGCCAAGTTTCACATTTAAGTCAAGCAGCACACACAGAGTTGAGAACTGAACTTTGTCCCTTCCACAGTTGAGTGCTGGTAAACATAATTCCTAGGTTCAAAGGTCAGCTCTTACAAAGGTGTTTTGACAACACACCTCAGGCACAGAGATATGTATTTAAGCCACATAAATTAAGCATAAATGAATAAAAATCTATAGTGGAAATTATATATCGGGAGATATATATTAACATACATACATACATACACATTAATGGAATTTAAAAATCAAGAGCAAAACACATTGGCTATGTTTGACTAAGTCAAAGGCATTATTTGGGGGAAATAGATAACCCAGTGATGTTTTATCAGAAATGAAATGCCATCATATTTCTATTCTTGGCAATTAAAAAAAAGGAGAAAACATTTCATTTCATATTTGTTTTTAAAAGGACATGTGGTGATAAACAGTGTTCAAGATGTGGTTCCAAGTCATTTGCAATTCTAAACTTCCTTTGATTTTGTTATCTCTCACCTTCGTGTACAGAAATAGGAAGCACTGTGTCTATTTCATGAGGTGTAAAATTTATAATATCAGAATTTGCATGTTATGCCTAATGATTCAAATCATTTTTGATGTGGCAAACATCCAGGTAAAAATTATTTGGCTATTTACCATGCTATGGAAAAGTATAATTTTCTAATGAAATGACATGTGGAGTTTAGAGGATACTTTTAAAAGCAAATTCACAAAAACATTTCTTGTGTCTCCTACATAGTAATAAAGTATATGAGAAGTTACAGCAAAACAGAATTTAATAAAATGCATTTCTTGCTTTTAAACACTTCACAGTCAGGTATTAAAATTTTTACAGGAACACACATAATAGAAAAGGAATTATAATCAGGTTAGAAATAAAAATGTAAATGGCATTCAGGTAGTATGGTCTGAATATCTCCCCTGTCACTGGCAGTTTAGCCCATTGGGACTTTGTGTGACTCGGTTAAAACCCTGAAAAACTCCAATATTTTACTTATCAGCTGAGGAAATACAGACCATGCTTATTTGCTCACTATAATATCTTAAGCACCTGGCACATTTGATGAGATATGAAGGGTCCACAATAAATACTATTGAAATGAATAGAAATAAATTCTGAGAAAGAAAATAGAGAACTAAATAATTGCTATAATTGTATTGAGAATGTGGATTGAGAAAATAGATCAGCTCATTAGATGCCTTCTCTATTGGGAGTCAATTCTTCATATGTCTCTAGCATTTTTGTATGTCTTAGGAACAGAGGTATGAATTACCTTTGTTCTGGACTAAGTGTTCTTCAAGAACACTTGTGCAGCAAGCAATAGAGTAATAATGTCTCCCTCCAAAGCAAAGGGCAGACACACTTACTCATTTTAAAAGATGTGGTTTCCTTAAACTCAAGATTGCCCTGTAATATGACCCACTGTATGTGGAGGTATCACTTTGCCCTGTGCTTATTGCCTTATGAAAATTGGTGCTTGGAGGATGGACACATAAATGATAATATTTTGCATATTCTTATTGCTATGAGTAACAAACTATCCATACAATAAAGATAGGCTATCTAGTTAATTTGCAAGTAGGTAAAAGTCTCACTGTTCATAATCATGACAGTTTCATACAACAAACAGTTACTGATTTGAAATTTCTAATTCAAATAATAAAAATAATTTTATTTTTTCTAGGAATCAGTGTAGCTTCTACTCTTACAAGAGAAAATGGAATAAGCTATGGTATCATAAGTTTTCTTGTGCAAAGCAACTAACACACCTGAAATGTAAAGAAAACAGGCCCCTCCAAAGAAAGAGAATATGGACGTTGGCTGAGATAATAATGCCTGAATTTTTTAAAAAAATACAAAAAGATATAAAATTACAAAACCAGAATCATAGAGAACCCCAAGCAGGAAAATCACTGAACAAAACACACACACACATACCTAAATACATCAGAACAAACTTCTGAAAATCAAAGATAAACAGCACATCTGAAGGAAACCAGAGAAAAAAAAGACACATTACAGAGCAATAAAGATCAGAATACCACAGACTTATCAGAAATTATGCAGCAAAAAGCCATGGAGACAAATCTTTAAAAGCTTGAAAGAAAAAAAATTGTCACTATAGACTTATTTACCTAGTGAAAATATATTTCAGAAATGAAGGCAAAGTAGACTTTTTCAGGCAAACAAAAACTGAGAGAATTCATTTTCAACAAGCATGGAATACAAAAAATGCTAAGAAACATTTTTCAAGCAGCATGACAGCAAATATAAATTTGGATCTAAATAAAGAAGGGAAGATTTCCAGGAATGTTTGAAATAAAAGTTAATATACAAGCATTTTTATTATTTCTCATCACTCTAAAAATGCTACCATCTAAATAAAAAAGTAGCAATCTACATGGGTTTACGCCATATAAAATGTAAAGTGTATGATAGAAATAGCACAAAAAATGAGCAATAGCAACTGGCAGTCCATTGCTGTATGGATTTTATACCCTACTTGAAGCAGCTTATTATTATTTGAGGGTAAACTGTAATTCATTAAATATGTATGTTGTAAATGCTTGAGCAGCCACTATTTTTTTAAAGATCTATAAATAAAATGTCAAATGTGAAAATAAAATTAAATCATAAAAAATACTCTACCCAAAAGCAGGTTGTAAAAAAGGAGAAAAGATACAAAGGATAAGATAATTAGAAAAAAATATTGATGTAGTAGATTTAACCCTCGTCATAACACTAAATATAAATGGTCTACACATACCAATTAAAAGACAAAAATTGTTAGATTAGACAAAAAAGTTAGAACCAACTATATGCTGCCTACATGAATCTTATTTTAAATATAAAAACAAATATAGGTTAAAGGTGAAAGATGCTAAAAGATATATCATAATAACATTAATCAAAGGAAAGCCAAAGCAGCTGTATTATACCAAAGTAGTTTACTAGCATAGGTTATTACCAGGAATAAAGAAGGTCACTCCTTAATGATAAAGGATTTGATTAATCAAGAAGACATAATAATGCTATAGACCTAGTAATAGATCATTAAAGTAAATGATAAAAACTGATAGAACTGCAAGGAGAAAAAAGATAAATTTACAGTTATAGTTGTAGACTTCAACAGTTCTGTTTCAGTAACTGATAAAAACAAAAAAGAAACATAGAAAAAAATTAGTAAAGATATAAAAAACCTGAACAACACAATCAACCAATTCCAACTAATGAACAGATATAGCACATTTCATCCAACAACAACAAAATATATATTATTTTTAAGCACGTAAACTATAAATCATAGATGTTATGCTGGACTATAAAAGATATTTAAGGGAATTGAAAGCATACAGAATGTTTTCTGACCACAATGAATTAAACTAGAAATTAAAAATAGAAAAATCCCTAACTATTTGTAAGTTAAACAATACTACTATGTAGTTCATGGGTCAATAAATATTTCATAAAGTGAAATAGAAGACATTTTAAATTGAAAGAACATAACAACATGCTATTTCAAAATGTAGAAAATACAGGTAAAGCGGTGCTTCAGGGAAATTTGTAGCATAAAGTACTCATATTAGAATAGAAGAAAAGTCTTAAATTAATTATCTAAACTTCCACCAAATAAAAGTAAAGTCAGAATATTTTAAGACATTTTAATTAAAAATATTTATTGAGACATAACTTACTGATATAGTGTACTAATCTTAAGTATACAGCTCAATGAATTTTTACACAACTATGCAAGCATGTAAACACTACCAAGATCAAGAGATTAAACATTTCCAAATTCCTGTGCTCCTTACAAGTCAATAATGCTTCCCTCTTGTTACTTACACATAGAAAGGTAACCAATAAAATGTCAGAATCTTCAAAAATCCGTTTCAAAACCTTTAAACATTCATTCCACCATGTAGCTAAATTCTCCACTGAAATATTTTCTTCAAAGTTAACACAATGCTTAAAATTATATGGAGTCAACTTGCTCTCAATAATTCAAAGGCTCAGCCACCAAAACATTTATTATGCTAAGAAGCATTCTCATTTTGTCAATATAATATTTGGTTTGAAAATTTTTGGAGCTAGCTAGAGCCAGGTTTACATAATATCCCTGACACTTAATTACTAGGTCACTGACCTGAGCCTTGCTCTTCTACCTACTTTTTGGATTGCTATGAAGCTAGAATGAGATAACATATATCAAATGTATAGTTTGAAGGCTCTAAAAATGGAGCTGTTTTAGTTTTTAGTATGAACTTTATTTTTATGGAGTTAATGATCCACCTGTGCTGCTAGTCTCATTGTCTTTCCAACTAGTTGATAAAATGCTAAACCCTCAATTTATGATCAGTATGAGAGGCCATGATGAATTCAAGGCATCTTTGCCAGAAATCTAGTATTTGATCAGGTTGAGTAACAAGGTCTTGAAAGCAGGGCTGAACCACTTCTGCTCAAGTTCCTTAGTCTGTAGATCAAAATTCCCTCACTTGGCCCTGGGCTCTTTGAAATGACTGTTGGAACTCATTATAGAATAAATAAATCTCCAAAGCGTCAAGAATAACCTCTTTCACTTTAATGGGCTATGCGGAGACTGGCCCAGGGCACCACTGTCATCACTGAAGTATTTGCTGAGGAAGGGGTTGTTTCTGTAATGTGTTTAGACAGAAAGCCTAAATTAGCTCAGCTCAGGGCACCTAAACATTTTAATAGAATTACTAATAATACATCAAAATCTATGAGGTCTGGACTTTGTAATAAATAATGAGGCAAGTTAAAGCTCTGTGATTTTAAACCAATAAAATCTGTATAGACCCAAATCAAAGTTGCCAGATGAGGAAAGATCAGGCAGTTTCTAGTGATTGTTATTTTTTTCAAATTTTATTTTATTAATTTTAATGGGGTGACATTAATAAATCAGGGTACATATGTTCAAGGAAAACATCTCCAGGTTATCTTGTCATTCAGTTATGTTGCATACCCATCACACAAAGTCAAATTGTCCTCTGTCACCTTTTATCTGGTTTTCCCTGTGCCCCTCCCCTCCCCCTTCTTCCTCCCTCTCCTCCCTCTGCCCCACCCCCGTAACCACCACACTCATGTCCATGTCTCTTAGTCTCTTTTTTATGTCCTACCTATGCATGAAATCATGCAGTTCTTAGTTTTTTCTGATTTACTTATTTCACTCCGTATAATGTTATCAAAATCCATCCATTTTGTTGTAAATGATCCGATGTCATAATTTCTTATGGCTGAGTAGTATTCCATAGTATATATGTACCACTTCTTCTTTATCTAGTCATCTATTGAAGGGCTTTTGGGTTGTTTCCGTGTCTTGACCACTGTGAACAATGCTGCAATGAACATGGGGCAGCACGTGTCTTTACGTACCAGTGTTTTTGAGTTTTGGGGGTATATACCCAGTAGAGAGATTGCTGGGTCATATGGTAGCTCTATTTTCAGTTTTTTGAGGAACCACCATACTTTCTTCCATAATGGTTTTACTACTTTACATTCCCACCAACAGTGGATGAGGGTTCCTTTTTCCCCACAGCCTCTCCAACACTTGTTATTACCTGTCTTGTTGATAATAGCTAGTCTAACATGTGTGAGGTGCTATCTCATTGTAGTTTTGATTTGCATTTCTCTAATAGCTAGTGAAGATGAGAATCTTTTCATATATCTGTTGGCCATTTGCATTTCTTCCTGGGAGAAGTGTCTGTTCATGTTCTCTTACCATTTTTTTATTGGATTGTTTGTTTATTGTTGAGTTTTATGAGTTCTTTGTATATTTTGGATATTAGCCCCTTATCTGAGTTGTTGTTTGAAAATATCATCTCCTATTTAGTTGGTTGTCTGTTCATTTTGTTGTCAGTTTCTCTTGCTGTGCAAAAACTTCTTAGTCTGATGTAGTCCCATTCATTTATCTTTGCCTTCACTTCCCTTGCCTTTGGAGTCAAATTCATAATGTGCTCTTTATAAACAAGGTCCATGAGTTTGGTACCTATGTTTTCTTCTATGTAGTTTATTGTTTCAGGTCTTATATTTAGGTCTTTGATCCATTTTGAATTAATTTTAGTACAAGGAGACAAACTATAATCGAGTTTCTTTCTTTTGCATGTGGCTTCCCAGTTTTCCCAGCACCATTTGTTGAAGAGGCTTTCTTTTCTTTATTGTGTGTTGTTGGCTCCATTATCAAAAATTATTTGATCATATATGTGTGGTTTTATTTCTGGACTTTCTATTCTGTTCCATTGGTCTGAGTGTCTATTTTTCTGCCAATACCATGCTGTTTTGATTGTCATGGCTCTATAATGTAATTTGAAATCAGGTATTGTAATGCCCCCAGCTTCGTTCTTTTTCCTTAGGATTGCTTTGGCTATTCAGGGTATTTTAGAGTTCCATATAAATCTGATGATTTTTTGTTCCATTTCTTTAAAAAATATCATTGGAATTTTGATGCGAATTGCATTAAACTTGTATATTGCTTTGGGTAATATGGTCATTTTGATTATATTTATTCTTCCTATTCAAGAACAAGAAATATTTTTCCATTTCATTATATCTTTTTCCATTTCCCTTAACAATGCTTTGTAGTTTTCATTATATAGTTCCTTTACATTCTTTGTTATGTTTATTCCTAGGTATTTTATTTTCTTTGTTGCAACCATGAAGGGGATTTTTTTTTTAGTTCATTTTCTAATGTTTTGTTGTTGGCATATAGAAATGCTATGGACTTTTGTAAATTAATTTTGTATCCTGCGACTTTACTGTATTGGTTTATTGTTTCTAGTATTCTTTTTGTGGAGACTTTGGGGTTTTCGATGTATAGGATCATATCATCTGCAAAAAGTGAAACCTTTACTTCTTCTTTTCTAATATGGATGCCTTTTATTTCTTTGTCTTGTCTGATTGCCCTGGCTAGAACTTCTAGCACTATGTTAAATAAGAGTGGAGAGAGTGGACGTCCCTGTCTTGTTATTGATTTAAGGGGGAAAGTCCTCAGTTTTAAGTCATTTAATATGATGCTAGCTGATGGTTTATCATAAATGGCCTTTATTATGTTGAGGTATTTTCCTTCTATACCCATTTTGTTGAGTGTTTTAAACATAAAATTGTGTTGTATTTTATCGAATGCCTTTTCTGCATCTATTGATAAGATCATGTGGTTTTTGTCCTTTGTTTTGTTGATATGGTGTATTATGTTAACCGTTTTACATATGTTGAACTATCCTTGAGATTCTGGGATAAATCCCCCTTGAACATAGTGCATTATTTTTTTGATATGTTGTTGTATTCGATTTGCTAGTTTTGTTTAGTATTTTAGCATCTGTATTCATTAAAGATATTGGTCTGTAGTTTTTTGTGTGTGTGTTCCATCCTTGCCAGGTTTTGGTATGAGGGTTATGTTGGCCTCATAAAATGTGTTTGGAGGTATTGCTTCTTCTTCAATTTTTTGGAAGACTTTGAGTATAATAGGAACCAACTCTTCTTTAAATGTTTGATAGAATTCACTAGTATAGCCATCTGGACCAGGACTTTTATTTTGGGGCAGGTTTTTCTTCTTTTATAAAAAAATGTTTATTAATTTTAATGGGGTGACATTAATAAATCAGGGACATATGTTCAAAGAAAACATATCCAGGTTATCTTATCATTCAATTATCTTGCATACCTGTCACTCAAAGTCAAATTGTCCTCTGTCACCTTCTATCTGGTATTCTTTGTGCCCCTCTGCTCCCCCCTCTCCCTCCCTCTACTCCCTTCCCCGACCCAGTAAGCATCACACTCTTATCCATGTCTCATAATCTCGATTTTATGATGAACCTATGTATGAAATCATGCTGTTCTCAGTTTTTTTTCTCTTTTACATATTTAACTCCATATAATGTTATCAAGGTCCATCAATTTTGTTGTAAATAATCTGATGTCATCATTTCTTATGGCTGAGTAGTATTCCATAGTATATATGTACCAAAGCTTTTTAATCCACTCGTCCTCTGACCGACACTTGGGCTGTTTCCAGATCTTTGCTATTGTGAACAATGCTGCCACGAACATGGAGGCGAATTTCTTATTTTCAAAAAGTGCTATGGTATTCTTAGGGTATATTCCTAAAATTGGGATAGCTGGGTCAAAAGGCAGTTTGATTTTTAATTTTCTGAGGAATCTCCATACTGTTTTCCACACTGGCTGCACCAGTCTGCATTCCCACCAGCAATGTAGAAGGGTTCCTTTTTCTCCACATCCTCCCCAGCACTTATTCTGTGTTGTTTTGCTGATGAGTGCCATTCTGACTGGTGTGAGGTGATATCTCATTGTGGTTTTAATTTGCATTTCTCTAATGATTAGTGATGTTGAGCATTTTTTCATATGCCTATTGGCCATCTGTATATCCTTTTTGGAGAAATTTCTATTCATTTCTTTTGCCCATTTTTTGATTGGATTGTTTGTCTTCCTGGTGTTGAGTTTTATAAGTTCTTTATAAATTTTGGTTATTAACCCCTTATCAGACGTGCTGTCGAATATGTTCTCCCATTGTGTGGGTTGTCTTTCTATTCTGTTCTTATTGTCTTTAGCTGTGCAAAAACTTTTTAGTTTGATATAGTCCCATTTGTTTATCTTGCCTTTTATTTCACTTGCCAGTGAAGATAAATCGGCAAATATATTGCTGCAACAGATGTCGGAGAGCTTGTTGCCTATGTTTTTTTTCAAGGTGCTTATGGTTTCACGGCTTACATTGAAGTCTTTTATCCATTTTGAGTTTGTTTTTGTGAATGGTGTAAGTTGATGGTCTAGTTTTATTTTTTTGCAGGTAGATGTCCAATTTTCCCAACACTATTTGTTAAAGAGGCTGTCTTTACTCCATTGTATGTTCTTTCCTCCTTTGTCAAATATCAGTTGTCCATAAAGCTGTGGGTTTACTTCTGGGTTCTCTGTTCTGTTCCATTGATCTATGTGCCTAGTCTTATGCCAGTACCAGGCTGTCTTGAGTACAATGACCTTGTAGTACACCTTGATATCTGGAAGAGTGATACCTCCTGCTTTATTATTTTTTTTTAAGATTGCTGAGGCTATTCATGTTCTTTTTTGGTTCCATATAAATTTTTGGAATATGTTTTCTATATCTTTGAAGTATAGCATTGGTATTTTAATTGGTATTGCATTGAATTTATAAATTGCTTTTGGTAATATAGACATTTTAAGGATGTTTATTCTTCCTAACCATGAGCACAGTATATGCTTCCACTTGTTTGTATCTTCCTTGATTTCTTTTATCAATGTTTTATAATTTTCTGAGTACAAGTCCTTAACCTCCTTGGTTAAATTTACTCCTAGGTACTTTATTTATTGGGTTGCGATAGTGAAGGCGATTGTTTCCTTAATTTCTTTTCCTGAGAGTTCATTGTTGGTATATAAAAATGCCTCTGATTTCTGAGTATTAATTTTATATCCTGCCACCTTCCTGAATTCATTTATCAGGTTCAGTAGTTTTTTGACTGAGACTTAGGGTTTTCTATATACAATATCATATCATCTGCAAATAGTGACAGTTTTACTTCTTCTTTTCCAATTTGGGTGCCATTTATTTTTTCTTCTTGTCTGATTGCTGTAGCTAGGACTTCCAGAACTATGTTGAATAAAAGTGGTGAAAGGGGGCACCCTTGCCTGGTTCCTGATCTTAAGGGGATTGCTTTTAATGCTTGCCGATTTAGTATGATGTTTGCTGTGGGTTTGTCGTAGATGGCCTTTATCATGTTAAGGTATGTTCCCTGTATTCCTGCTTTAATGAGAGTTTTGAGCATGAATGGGTGCTGGATTTTATCAAATGCTTTTTCTGCATCTATTGAAATTATCATGTAATTTTTGTCTTTTCTTTTGTTTATGTGATGAATCACATTGATTGATTTGTGAATATTGAACCAGCCTTGCCTCTCCAGAATAAATCTCACTTGATCATGGTGTATAATTTTTTTCATATATTGCTGGATCCAGTTGGCTAATATTCTGTTGAGAATTTTAGCATCTAAATTCATCAGGGATATTGGCCTATAATTTTCTTTCTTTGTGTTGTCTTTGCCTGGTTTCAGGATCAGAATTATGCTCGCCTAATAAAAGGAGTTTGGAAGTCTTCCTTCCTCTGGAATTTTTTGAAATAGCTTGAGGAGGATGGGAGTTAGTTCTTCTTTGAATTTTTTGTTGAATTCGCTTGTGAAGTCATGAGGCCCAGGACTTTTCTTTTTTGGAGTATTTTGAGAACTGTTTTGATCTCATTTGTTGTAATTGGTCTGTTTAGGTGTTCTGATTCTTCCAGATTGATATTTGGAAGATTATATGATTCAAGAAATTTGTCCTTTTCACCTCGGTTTTCTAATTTTTTGGCTTAGAGTTTCTCATACTATTTTCTTACAATTTATTGTATTTCTATTGTGTCAGTTGTTATTTCTTCACTTTCCTTTCTAATTATATTTATTTGAATCCTCTCTCTTTTTGTCTTGGTGAGACTATTTAAAGGTCCATCGATCTTGTTTTCCTTATCAAAGAACCAGCTTCTGGTTTCATTGACCCTCTGTTGTTTCCTTAGCCTCTATGTAATTTATTTCTGCTCTGATCTTTATTATTTTTTTTTCTTCTACTATTCCTGGGCTTTATTTCCTGTTTTTTTTTTCTAATTCTTTTAGATGCAGGGTTAGGTTGCTTTTTACAGCTTTTTCTGGCTTCTCATGGTATGCCTGTAGTGCAATGAGCTTCCCTCTCAGTACTACTTTTGCTGTGTCCCATAAATTTTGAGTTGATGTATACTCATTATAAGTTGTTTCTAGAAACATTTTTATTTCTGCTTTGATCTCATTGTTAATCCATTCATTATTTAATAACATACTATTTAGTTTCCAAGTGTTTGAGTATTTTGTAGTTTTTCTTTTGTGGTTAATTTCTAGTTTCATGGCATTGTGATCCGAGAAAATGCTTGATATGATTTCAATCTTTTTGAATTTGTTTAGACCATTTTTGTGTCCTAACATGTGGTCTATCTAGAGAATGTACCATGAGCACTTGTAAAGAATGTATATTCTACTGCTTTAGTGTGAAAAGTTCTGAAAATATCTGTTAAATCTAGTTGATCTAGTGTATCCTTTAAGTCTGCTATTTCTTTATTAATTTTTTTTCTTGAGGATCTTTCCAGTGATTTTAGTGGGGTATTGAAATCCCCTACTATTATAGTATTGCTGTTGGTCTCACCCTTTATATCCATCAAAGTCTGCTTTATGTATGTCGGGGCTCTTATGTTTGGTGCGTAAATATTTATAATAGTTATATCTTCCTGTTGAATTCTTCCCTTTATCATTATGTAGTGTCCTTCTTTATCTCTTAATACAGCCTTTGATTTAAAGTCCATTTTGTCAGATATAAGAATTGCTACCCCGGCTTTTTTTCATTTCCATTTGGGTGAAATATTTTTTTCATCCTTTTACCTTCAGTCTATGTGCATCTTTCGTTTTAATGTGTGTCTCTTGTAGACAGCATATGTGTGGGTCCTGTTTCTTTATCCACACAGCTACCCTATTTCTTTTAATTGGATCATTTAATCCATTTACATTTAAGCTATTATTGATATGTAGGTGTTTATTGCCATTTATTTCTTTGAAGCTGTATTCTTCTTTTGTTATATTCTTTTCCCCCTTTGAACTATTCACAACAGGCCCTTTAACATCTCTTGCAGAATTGGCATGGTTTTAATGACTTCCCTGGGAAGCTCTTTATGTCTCCTTCAATTTTAAACATTAGCGTTGTTGGCTAGAGAAGTCTTGGTTGTAGGTTCTTGTTCTGCATTACTTTGAATATATCTTGCCATTCCCTTCTGGCCTCAAGTGTTTCTGGTAATTTGGTTATATCTGGTTCATTCAGGTCCCTCTCTGGGGATTTCTCTTGATTCATTTGGGTTGCATTTTTCTGCCTGCCCATTTTGTCTGTGTATAAGAAGGGTGTGGTGACTGGAGTCCAACGGGTTTTGCCTTTGTATTCCCTAGGTGTGGTCTGTCTGCAGGCTGGCCACCCCTTCTGCAGCTGCCTTAGGGCGGCTGGGTGTTGTAAATGCCAGCACCGGCCCACTTTGGTTATTTCTGTGATTTCCGGCTCTACAAGCCTCAGCCTGTTTGTGTCTTTGCCTCATTCTCACAGTTGGGGTTGAACACGGCACTCAAGTCACAAGCCTCAGCACCAAGTGTAGGTATGAGCACCTTTGCTCAGCTGCGGACCCAGCCTGTTCCCGGGCTTCCGCCCAGCCCCCATGGTCAGAGCCGGCTCACCGCAGTTTCTTAGGTCGGACGGGGCTGCTGGCGTGAGCTCAGCTGTGAGCCTCCACCTGTCTCTGGTCCTAGCCCTGCCCCCACAGTCAGGGCTGGCTTGCGCAAGGTCACAGAACAGATCTCTGCCCTTTCCTTGCCTCCCGCTTTTCCCCCATAGGTGGTGCTGCAGGCGGGCCTGAAGCTGCCGAACTGCTTTCACGTGTATTCTCCACCTCTGCTGGGTTACACCGAGTTCACACTGGCTGGGCCTCCGTTCCCTCTCCCCCCAACAGAACCGCATTTCAGCGTCCCACCACCACCATCCCTCCAGCGAGCCTTCAGCAGTGTGGGTGGGTGCACTGCAGCTCAGACCCTAACACTCCATACTGTAGTCCTGGAAGCTCTTCCATCTAAGCAGCTCTGCTCTAAGTGCTGCTGGAGAGCTTGTTTGGCTGGTGTCCTGTCTCCCTTTGCTGGTATTGCTAGTTCCAGGGGAAATATTCGTTTTTGATTAGGGAAGTGACTCAGCCCAGGGCTTAGGGTGGCTGTCCCTCAGAGTGTTTCTCCCTGTGCTTCCAGTCCACACTCTCTTCCTGCTGCTCTGGTCCTCTCCTCTGTCCCTGTTCCCCGGAGCCCTGGGTGACTGGTTGTGAGAGAGGTTTTCTGTGCTCTCCCTTAAGAAGAATCCTGGGTCTGAGAAAACTGTCTCTCTCTCACAAACAGTATCCTCACTTTTTTCAAAGCTCAATATTGTCCATACGCCTCTTCTAGGCTCTGGGGTTGCAGGCTGGGGCTTTGTTCCTGGGACCCAGGTCCCTCCCTCTCCGCCAAACTCTCCTCCCACCACGCGAGTCTACGGGGTGCAATTTTCCCTGGGGAGCTGGACAGCCCTCTCTGCGTTTTCGCTTTCCCTACCAGTCTCAATGTGGCTTCTTCAGTGTTCCTTGGTTGAAGAGTTCACTTAGTTTAGTTCAAAATTGTTTTATCCAGGTGATGGTTCTTAAAATTAAGTTATAATCCACTTTGATTCTGGGAGTTGGAAGTTGGTATGTCCAGCTACTCCATTGCCATCTTGCTGTCCTCTTGGGCAGGTTTTTAATAATTTTTTTCTATTTCCTCCCTGCTTATTGGTCTCGAGGCTTTCTGCTTCTTCAAGACTCAGTCTAGGAAGGTTGTATTGTTCTAGAAATTTATCTATTTCTTCTAGATTGTTGAATTTGGTGGCATATAGTTTTTCATAGTATTCTACATTAATTCTTTGTATATCTATGATATCTGTGGTGATTTCTCCTCTTTCATTCTGCAGTTTGTTTATATGAGTCCTTTCTTTTTTTCCTTAGTGAGTCTTGCCAAGGGTTTGTCAAACTTGTTGATCTCTTTAAAGAACCAGCTTCTTGTTTTATTAATTTTTTCTATAGTCTTTCTGTTCTCTATTTCATTTATTTCTGCTCTGATTTTTATTATTTCTTTTCTTCTGCTGGTTTTGGGTTGTCTTTGTTCTTGTTTTTCTAGTTCCTTAAGGTGTGAAATTAAGTGGTTTACTTGGACTCTCTCTTGTTTGTTCATATAGGCCTGAAGTTATATAAACTTCCATCTTATTACTCCTTTTGCTGCATCCCAGAGATTCTGATATGTCGTATTGTCATTTTCATTTGTCTGTATGTATCTTTTGATCTCTGCGCTTATTTCTTCTTTCACCCACTCATTTTTTTTAAAGTATGTTGTTTAGTTTTCACATTTTTGTGGGTTTGTTTACCTCTTTTTTGCAGTTGAATTCTAGTTTCAAGGCTTTATGATCAGAGAATATGCTTGGTACAATTTCAATCTTTCTGAATTTGCTTATGTTATTTTTGTGACCCAACATATGATCAATCTTGAGAATGTTCCATGTACACTAGAGAAAAATTTGTACCCTGTCACTTTGGGATGAAATGTCCTGTGGATGTCTATCATATCCAATTGTTCTAGTGTTTCATTTAAGGTCAATATTTCTTTATTGCTTTTCTGTTTGAATGAATGATCTAGAGTCATCAGCAGTGTATTGAGGTCTCCAAGTATGATTGTCTTTCTGTCAGTTTTTGTTTTTAGGTCAGTCAGTAGCTGTCTTATATATTTTGGTGCTCCTTGGTTTGGTGCATATACATTAAGAAGTGTTATTTATGTCTTCTTGATTCAGTGTTCCCTTGATCATTATGAGATGATCATTTTTGTCTCTGATTACTTTTGCTGTCTTATAGTCAGCATTGTTGGATATGAGAATTGCTACACCTGCTTTTTTGTTGTATGTTATTTGCTTGGAGTATTGTTTTCTAGCCTTTCACTTTGAATTTGTTTTTATCCTTGTAGCGTAGATGTGTTTCTTGTAGGCAGCATATAGTTGGATTTTCTTTTTTAATCCAGTCTGCTACTCAGTGTCTTTTTATTGGTGAGTTCAATCCATTTACATTTAGTGTAATTATTGACACTTGAGGATTTTCTATTGCCATTTTATTTATTGATTTTTGTTAGTTTTGTATCTTGTTTGATACTTCTCTTTTATTTATTTATTTATTTTTTTTGTTTGGTTGGTTGTAATCCATACTTCTTTCCTTTGTTACTTCCTTTTTCAAGTCATGTGCTTCCATGGTGGTTTTTTCAGGGGTGGTTAATAATAAGTATTGAAAAGGGTACCTACCATGTTCATTGTAATGCACTATCTTATGAGTGCTTCTGCACTCCATTGTCCTTTGCTACTGTTAATCTTCGTCCTTTCCCCTTTATTGTTTTTGTTGTCACAGTTTAAATTTGTGGTTTTTTGTGTGTGTGTTCCTTGTGGAGCTTTTCCTTGTGATTTTATTTTGTTTTGTTCTTTGTATCTAGCTTGAAAACCAATTTTAGTATATCCTGAAGTGAGAGTTTTCTGATGATAAATTCCCTCATCTTTTCTGTATCTGTGAATGTTTTTATTTCTCCTTTGTATATGAAGGATAGCTTTGATGTGTATAGTATTCTTGGTTGGAAGTTCCTCTCTTTCAGAACTTTAAATATTAGGGTCCACTCTCTTCTAGCTTGTAGAGTTTCTGCTGAGAAATCCAATGATAATCTAATAGGCCTTCCTTTATATGTTGAATTCTACTTTTCCCTTGCTGCCTTGAGAATATTTTCTTTGTCGTTGGTTTGTGCCAATTATGATGTGTCTTGGAGTAGGTTTGTTGGGGTTAAGATAACTCGGTGTTCTATTTGCTTCTTGAATTCAAGGTTTTAGTTCTTTCCACAGGCTTGGGAAGTTCTCGTCTATTATTTGTTTGAATATGTTCTCCATTTCATTTTCTCTCTTCTCCTTCTGATATATCTATTATTCTTATGTTACTCTTTTAGGTGGAGTCAGACAATTCTTATGTTACTCTTTTTGGTGGAGTAGGGTTTTCTCATTTTTTTTAATTCTTGAGTCTCTCTCTTCTTCTCTCTGTTGCGCCTCAAGTTGCCTATCTTCTATGTCACTAATCCTCTCTTCTATCTGGCCTGTTCTGTTAGCTAAGCTTGTTACCTCGTTTTTCAGTTCATGAATTGAGTTTTTCATCTGTTTGATTTGTTTTTATAGTTTCAATTTTCTTGGTAATATATTCTTTGTGTTTGTTGTTTTCTGAACTCTCTAAATTGCCTTTCTGTGTTTCCTTGTATATCTCTGTGTATTTAGGATTTCTATTTTAAATTCTCTGTCATTTAACTCCAAGGTTTCCAATATATTAAAATTTTTTTCTATAGGTTTTTCCTCATCTATCTGTGCTACCTCTCTGTCTTTTGTATCCATGATATTCAATTTCCTTTTTCTAAATGGCATCTGAGGGTGACTTTGATAGTAACATTAATGTGAATTAATAAAAAAGTAAAAAAATAGACAATAAAAAAGACTAATCAATAAAAAATAAAATAACAAATTAAACAAAAATTATTTATTTTCCCCTTTTTTTCTTCTCCTTTCCTCTTTGAAAAATGCCATTTAAAACTGAGAATTATATTGTGCTAAATGGAGTAAAAACTACCTATAACTGGGGGCTTGAGTTGGGGAGAAGTGATAAAGGGGCTAAAAAGGGACCCACAAAATCCAAAAAAGAAAAAAAATTGGATCAAGAGTAATATAATGTGCTTGTAAATGATGGTTGAAGGAATGATATAGTGAAAGGAATAAGAAGGAAGCAAGAAAAAGAGAAAACAAAAACAAACAAGAAAATCAGCCAAATAAAAACTATTGAATTAAGTTGGTCAAAAACTACATACGATGGAGAGATGGGGTTGGGAGGAATGCTAATGAATTAAAAAATGAAGTAAAAAGCCAGAAAGAAAATTTTGAATCTAAAATAAAATAGCTTGTTTGTGAGTGAGGATCGAATGAGAGGAAAAGTAAAAGAGAAAAGAAGAAAATAAGAGAGAGGGAGAGAAAAAAAGGAGAAAAAGAAAAGAAAAAAGAGAGAGTTAAGGGTTTTGGAGTGTAAACCTCATAGAGAGAAAAAAAAAGAAAAGAAAAAAATGAGAAATGTAACACTATGGGTAATGTAGTTCAAGATGGAGAGAAAAGAGTAAGATGAGCAGAGGATAAAAGGACCAAGGTGGAAGAGAAAAAAAATAGATAAATAAAGATAAGAAAATAAAAGAAATAAAAAATACGGAAAACGTTATAAAGTTTGTTGATTTTATTTTATTTTGAGAGGTTATCTTCTTCCTTTTTCCTTCCTCTCCCTCTTCCTGGTCAGTGGCACTGTACCCCAGGCTCTGCCCCTGTGGCACACTTAGGTAGAGATTTGCAGTTGATGTGTCACTATGGTGATGTCATATACTAGGCCTCAGTCTCATTGGTAGTTGGGTCTTGTTAGCATTTGCAAGCTCCAACAATAGGAGAGTCCATTTTTTTGGAGCCTATCTTCTTCCTGAATTAGCAGCCTGGTGATCCAGCTATAAGGTTGCCACTGCCACTGCCTGGAGAGTAAGAGGCTCAAAGAGCTGGCAAAATCCCACTCTATCCCCACTCAGTGCAGAGCTCTAGGTAAAGTTCTGTCAGAGCCATCAGCATAATCAAGCAGGGCTGGGAGCCAATTACTCTCAAGATGTCTTTCTATGAGCCTCCAGGTATGTCCAGTAAGTCTCAGCACTCTGTGGGACCACTCTCCCCAGGCTTTTTGCACGTTGTGTCCTGTCTTGGCTTTTTGTGCAGTGTGTGGGACCCACAGACACTCCAGGGATCTATTTTTCTGTCTCTGGGTTTAGAACTTGTTGGATTTTTGGGGAGAAATATCTCAAGCACTCCTCACGGCGCCATTTCTCTGACGTCACTCCTCTAGTGATTGTTTTAAAAATGCTTCATGTATTATTATTTATAGTGAGACTTGTTCTTGGTGCATCTTATTTTCTAAGCTCACTTTAAATGTTGCTTTCAAAAGACAGCAGTTGCAATTTGTATAGAGCAATCAAGTTTCATATACTCTTCCTCATTCTGCACCAGACTGAGAGGAACACAGTACAGGTGATAGCTTGAATAGTACATTTGCAACATGGGCCAACAGACCCGGGGGTGGCATGGCACTTCTTATTTAAAGAAAGAGAGATGGTCATGAGCTCATGGTATTCATGTAAAATGACAAGTTGGAATGGCAAAGATTCCTTTTTTCCATAGTGCATTAAATTAAAAACATAAACCTGGGGGCTACTATTTGCCTGGGGGTTACTATTTGCAAAATTCTGTTCTATATGTTAAGGGAATATGAAGACATAGTTTCTGTGCCCATGAAGCACATATATATACAGTGTGTCTGTAAAGTCATGGTGCACTATTGACCAGTGACCGGTGACCGGTCAAAAGTGTACCATGACTTTACAAACACACTGTATTTTAGCCAAATAGACTACACATGCAAACAAAAAAATTAACTAACAATATAAGAGAGTTTGTAGTAAACACTAAATTAGAGTCTAGACAGTACATGTTGTAGAAGGGAGAACTCTGAGTTGAAAAAAACATCATTCAAATCTTAAGAACAGAGTTGAACCTGACCAGGTGGTGGTGCAGTGGATAAAGCATTGGACTGGGATGTGGAGGACCCAGGTTCGAGACCCCAAGGTCACCAGCTTGAGTGCAGGCTCATCTGGCTTGAGAAAAAAGCTCACCAGGTTGAACTCAAGGTCACTGGCTTGAGCAAGGGGTTATTCAGTCTGCTGAAGGCCCGTGGTCAAGGAACATATGAGAAAGCAATCAATGAACAACTAAGGTGTCGCAATGAAAAACTGATGATTGATACTGCTCATCACTCTCCGTTCCTGTCTGTCTATACCTCTCTCTGACTCTCTCTCTTTCCCTGTAAAAAAAAAAAAAAAAGATCAGAGTTGGACCTTTAAGATAGAAAGCACTAGGGAACAATATTTTTTTCATTTCCTGTTGCATGACGTTTTAGAACTAATTCTATATATGTTATATATGTCTGCATTGTTGATTCCAAATCTGAAATTCATTTTTTGATGCATGCTCTAGTTTTCATGTAATTTTAATTGCTTTTTGTTACATTTAATGACATGCATTGGTTTTTAAATTGGAGTTAAAAGGCAACGACTCTTGGATTGAACATAACCACAAGGCAATTAATGTTTTACAAACATGACTTTTACATAATTGTAGTTGTTTTAAAATGTAAAAAATTATTATCTGATAAAAACACCCTCTTATTTTGTTTTAAGGTTGAATCATGGCTTCTTCTAGTAGGCATAAATGTAAGAAAAGTCCTGACACCTTCTGTTATATATGAGGCTGTTACACACTTCAACGTCGAAAGCGCAATATTTCATCATTTGTGAAACGTGCATATATTGCATATTTTCAAGTTCCCCTTGGCAATCAAGACAAGAATTGAGCTCCTCACACTGTGTCATAATCGTGAGAAAATGCTTCGTGACTGGACAAAAGAAAAACAAAACAATATCTTTTGGTGTTCCCATGGTTTGGCATGAACCTAAGGACCACAGCAATGACTGTTATTTCTGTCTGATCCGTACAAAAGGGATCAGCAAATGATCACATATCCTAATATCCTTCAGCAATACGACCTATCCCACACTCTGAGACACTCCCAGTTCCGGTTTTCAATAGTTTTATTTCTTCTAAGGACGAAGAAGGCGAACGCATTGATCAAGTATATTTTGATAAGATGCATGAGAAAATGGTTGTAGAATCTGAAGGGCCTTCTTCTGATACCACGCAGTCATTAAGCCTTCAGCAGTTTAGCCAACCCAAATTGAATGACTTAGTAAGCGTTTTGGGCCTATCAAAGAAAGTACCTGAGTTATTAGCCTTCAAGCTTCAAGAAAAGAATGCACGTCACCAGTCAGCTAAAGTATCCCATTTCAGGAAGCGTGAACAAATTTTTGTGGACTTTTTTTACAAAGACAAACACGTTGTTTACTGTCATGGTATCAGTAGTCTTCTCAGCCAGCTAGGTGTTACCACTTACAGTCCAACAGAATGGCAGCTATTTCTTGACAGCTTTAAATGGAGTATGAAATGTGTTCTCCTACACAATGGTAATGTTTATGCAGCAGTTCCAATAGATTATTTAACTCATCTGTGTGAAGATTATAATGACATAAAAATTGTCCTCGATTTTCTGAAATATGAGGAGCATAACTGGATCATTTGTGTGGATCTTAAAATGTTAAATTTCCTGCTAGTACAACAGAGAGGTTTCACGAAGTATCCTAGCTCTCTGTGTTTGTGAACATATCGGGATAAACACTGGACACAGAAGGAGTAGCTGAAACATGAAGCTCTGCAAGTAGGGATGCAAAATATTGTGAATGAAACTGTAGTTAATTGAGACAGGATCATTTGTCCCCCACTTCACATCAAACTTGGTTTAATGAAGCAGTTTGTTCAGGCTCTGAATAGAAAAAGTGAGCTTTCAACATATTATTTCTGCTTTTCCAGCCTTGGCTTTCAAGAAGATAAGAGCAGGTGAATTGGATGAACCTCAAATTCAAACCCTCATATGTGACGAAGATTTTGCCAGGAAGATGAATAAGGAAGAGAAAGCAGCGTGGCAGTCTTTTGTGGCAGTTCCAAGGAACTTCTTTGGCAACAAAAAAGCAGAAAATTATAAACTTCTGGTTCAAAGGATGCTGTTGGCTTTCTGTGACATCGGATGTAACAGAAGCGTTAAGATTTACTTCCTGAGTGAAGGCAAAGATAAATGAATGGGACTACATCAGACCAAAAAGCTTTTAGCACAGGAAGAGAAACTAACAACAAAACAAACAGACAGCCAACTAAATGGGACATGATATTTTCGAACAACAGCTCAGATAAGGGCCTAATATCCAAAATATACAAAGAACTCATAAAACTCAACAACAAACAAACAAACAATCCAATAAAAATATGGGATGAGGACATGAACAGACACTTCTACCAGGGAAATACAAATGGCCAACAGATATATGTAAAGATGCTCATCTTCATTAGCTATTAGAGAAATGCAAATCAAAACTACAATGAGACACCACCTCACATCTGTTAGATTAGCTATTATCAACAAGACAGGTAATAATAAATGTTGGAGAGGCTGTGGAGAAAGAAAGAACTCTCATCCACTGTTTGTGGGAATGTAAAATAGTACAACTATTATGGAAGAAAGTATGGTGGTTCCTCAAAAAATTAAAAATAGAGCTACCACATGACCCAGCAATCTCTCTACTGGGTATATACCCCCAAAACTCAAAAACATTGGTATGTAAAGACACATGCAGCCCCATGTTCATAGCAGTATTGTTCACAGTGGCCAAGTCATGAAAAAGACCCAAAAACCCTTCAATAGATGACTGGATAAAGAAGATGTGGTACATATATACTATGGAATACTATTCAGCCATAAGAAATGATGACATTGGATCATTTACAACAATATGGATGGACCTTGATAACATTATACTGAGTAAAATAAGAAAATCAGAAAAAACTAAGAGCTATATGATTCCATACATAGATGGGACATAAAAATGAGACTCAGAGACATGAACAAGAGTGTGGTGGTTACTGGGGGTGGGAAGAAAGAGGAGAGGAAAGGGTGGGGGAGGGGAAAGGGAAGGGCACAAAGAAAACCAGATAGAAGGTGACAGAAAAAAATTTGACTTTGTGTGATGGGTATGCAACATAATCAAATGTCAAAATAACTTAGAGATGTTTTCTCTGAACATATGTACCCTGATTTATCAATGTCACCCCATTTAAATTAATAATAATAATAATAAAAGATTCACTTCCTGAACAGTCACCTTGATAAGTTTCCTGAAAATCTTGGAGCTGTTAGTGATGAGCAGACAACTGCTGGAGAATCAAACGAGATTGTCCTCAACAAATACATAATTGCAAGAGATACAAACACAAATTTTTGCCTGAATATAATTTAAATAAGTTTTACACAAATTTTTTGATTAAAATAAGTGTTTTAATATGTTCTAATTCAAAATTATAGACAAACTCTGATGCAATCATATCTTTTAGTGTATTAGTGTATTTACTGCATTATATAAATTATTATATTTTAACAAAGATGATGCCCAAGAGGACATTCTACTTCATTATGTTTAAAACTAAATGTTGGAATAGGCGGACGTACCAACTTCCAACTCCCAGAACCAAAGTGGATTATAACTCAATTTTAAGAATCATCAGCTGGATAAAACAACTTTGAACTAAACTAAGTGAACTCTTCAACCAAGGAACTCAGAAGAAGCCACATTGAGACTGGTAGAAATAGCAAAAATGCAAAGAGGGCTGCCTAGCTCCCCGGAGCAAACGGCAGCCCGGAGAGACCCGCGTGGAGGGAGGAGAGTTTGGCGGAGAGGGAGGGACCTGGGTCCCAGGAACCAAGCCCCAGCCTGCAGTCCCAGAGCCTAGAAGAGGCGTTTGGACAGTTTTGAGCTGTGAAACAAGTGAGGGAGCTCCCCGGCCTACAGTGTGGAGTATTGGGTCCCTTCCTACTCTGCTGAGGGTTGCTGAAAGGTATGGTGGGCGGCAGGACGCTGAAACGTGGTTCTGTCGGCGTGGGCAGAGGCCAAGCCGGAGTGAGCTCAGTCTAGCCCAGCAGGGTCAGAGGAAATGTGCGAAAGTGGTCTGGAAGCTGCGGGCCTGCCTGTAATCCCAAATATGGGGACAAAGCAGGAGGCCAGGAACGGGCAGAAATCTGCTCTGCAACCCTGCGCAAGCGGCACTGACCGCGGGGACGGGGCTAGGACCAGGGACGGGTGCGAGCTTGCGGATGAGCTCACGCTACCAGCCCCGCCTGGCCGGAAAAACGACGGTTTTCCACTTCAAGTGCGCGAGCGGGCTCCGAGCGCAGGAACGGGGTAGACCCCGAGACAAGTGGAAGCTCGCAACTGAGCCGACGCTACTATCCCCGACCGGCCAGAGAAACCGCGATTCGCCATCCTACGTGCATGAGCGGGCTCCGAACGCGAGGGCAGGGTAGAGTCCAGGACGAGCGGAAGTTCGCAGCTGAGCGGAAGCCAGCAAACACGCCCAGCCCAATAAACCTTGGTTTGCAACCGCGCGCAGAAGGGCCCTGACCTCGAGGGTGGGGCTAAAGCTCCGGACGGGCAAAGGCTCACAGCTGAGAGCACTTCAAAAGCCCTGCCCAACCCGCGAAATTGTGAAAAGCAGGCTCTGACTGCGGGTTCTGGACAGAAGTCCGGAAACAGGCTGGGTCCGCAGCTGAGCAAAGGCGCTCACCTCTACCCTTGGTGCTGAGGCTTATGGCTTGAATGACAACCTCTCCCACGGAGGAGAGGCAGAAATCACAGCAAAAGCCACAGTAGGCCGACACTGAAAATGCCCATACCCAAACACCCTAGGCAGCGACAGAGGGGGTGGCGGGCCTGCAGACAGACCACACCTAGAGAACACAAAGGCAATACCTACTGGACTCCAATGGCAACAACTTGCTTATACACAGAAAAAATGGGCAGGCAGAGGAATGCAAACCAAATGAATCAAGAGAAATCCCCAGAGAAGGACCTGAATGAACCAGATATAACTAAATTACCAGAAGCAGAATTTAGAATAATGATAGTTAGGATGTTCAAAGAAATTAGAGCAACAATGGATAGTTATTATGAACACCTAAATAAAGAGATAACAAGTATAAAAAACAAAATTGAAATAATAAAAAAGAATCAGAGAGAAATGACAAATACAGTATCAGAACTGAAGACCACAATGGGAGGAATTAAAAGCAGGATGAATCACGCTGAGGATTGAATAAGCGAGTTAGGGGACACAATAAACAAAGGCACAAAAGCAGAGAAGAAAAAGGAAAAGGGACTCAAAAAATGTGAGGAAACTCTAAGGGAGCTCTGTGACAACCTGTAGAGAAACAACATTCGCATCATAGGGGTGCCTGAAGAAGAGGAGAGAGGACAGGAAATGGAAACTTTGTTCAATCAAATCATAGCAGAAAACTTTCCAAAATTAAGGCTGGGAAACAATCTACACGTTCAAGAAGCACACAGAACTCCATTAAAGAGAAACCCAAAATGATCTACACCAAGACACATCATAGTTAAAATACCAAAGCTAATGGATAAAGAAAAAATCTTAAAAGCTGCTAGAGAAAAAAAGGTTATCAGCTACAAAGGAGAACCCCATAAGGATGACATCGGACTTCTCAACAGAAACACTTGAGGCCAGAAGGGAATGGCAAGATATAATCAAAGTAATGCAGAACAAGAACCTACAACCAAGACTACTTTATCCAACAAGGCTAACGTTTAAAATTGAAGGAGAAATAAAGAGCTTTCCAGACAAAGAAAGCCTGAAGAAATACATAAAAAATTCATAGTAGGGGATTTCAATACCCCTCTAACAACACTGGATCGATCCTCAAGAAAAAAAATTAATAAAGAAACAGCAGACTTAAAGGAGACACTAGATCAACTTGATTCAATAGATATCTTCAGAACTTTTCATCCTAAAGCAGTAGAATATACATTCTTCTCAAGCGCTCATGGTACGTTTTCTAGGAGAGACCACATGTTAGGACACAAAAATGGTCTCAATAAATTTAAGAAGATTGAAATCATATCAAGCATTTTCTCTGATCACAATGCCATGAAACTAGAAATTAACCACAAAAGAAAAACTGAAAAATACTCAAACACTTGGAAACTAAATAGCATGATATTAAATAATGAATGGATTAACAATGAGATCAAAGAAGAAATAAAAAAGTTTCTAGAAACAAATGATAATGAGCATACATCAACTCAAAATTTATGGGACACAGCAAAAGCAGTTCTGAGAGGGAAGTTTATTGCACTACAGGCATATCATAAGAAGCTAGAAAAAGTTCAAATAAGCAACCTGACCCTGCATCTAAAAGAACTAGAAAAACAACAACAAATAAAACCCAAGACAAGTAGAAGGAAGTAAATAATAAAGATCAGAGCAGAAATAAATGACATAGAGGCTAAGGAAACAATACAGAGGATCAATGAAACCAGAAGCTGGTTCTTTGAAAAGGCAAACAAGATTGATGAACCTTTAACTAGAGTCACCAAGAAAAAAAGAGAGAGGACTCAAATAAATAAAATTAGTGATGAGAGTGGAGAAATAACAACTGACACAACAGAAATACAAAGCATTGTAAGAAAATACTATGAAGAACTATATGCCAAAAAATTAGAAAATATTGGTGAAATGGACAAATTTCTTGAATCATATAACCTTCCAAAAATCAATTTGGAAGAATCAGAACACCTAAACAGACCAATTACAACAAATGAGATCGAAACAGTTATCAAAAAACTCCCAAAAAAGGAAAGTACTGGGCCTGATGGCTTCACAAGTGAATTCTATCAAAAATTCAAAGAAGAACTAAGTCCTACCCTCCTCAAGCTATTTCAAAAAATTCAAGAGGAAGGAAGACTTCCAAACTCCTTTTATGAGGCGATCATAATTCTGATCCCAACACCGGGCAAAGACAACACAAAGAAAGAAAATTATACGCCTATATCCCTGATGAATTTAGACACTAAAATTCTCAACAAAATATTAGCCAACCAGATCCAGCAATATGTGAAAAAAATCATACACCATGATCAAATGGGATTTATTCTGGAGAGGCAAGGCTGGTTCAATATTCGCAAATCAATCAATGTGATTCATCACATTAACAAAAGGAAGGACAAAAATCACATGATAATTTCAATAGATGCAGAAAAGGCATTTGATAAAATCCAGCACCCATTCATGCTCAAAGCTCTCAGTAAAGTGGGAATACAGGGATCATTCCTTAACATGATAAAGGCCATCTATGAAAAACCCACAGCAAACATCATACTAAATGGACAAAAATTAAAAGCAATCCCCTTAAGATCAGGTACCAGGCAGGGACACCCCCTTTCACCACTCTTATTCAACATAGTTCTGGAAGTCCTAGCTATAGCAATCAGACAAGAAGAAGAAATAAAAGGCATCCAAATTGGAAAAGAAAAAGTAAAACTGTCACTATTTGCAGATAATATGATATTGTATATTGAAAACCCTAAGTCTCAGTCAAAAAACTACTGGACCTTATAAATGAATTCAGCAAGGTGGCAGGATATAAAATTAATACTCAGAAATCAGAGGCATTTCTATATACCAACAATGAACTGTCAGCAAAAGAAATTAAGGAAACAATCCCCTTCACTATTGTAGCCAAAAAAATAAAGTACCTAGGAGTAAATTTAACCAAGGAGGTTAAGGATTTGTACTCGGAAAATTATAAAACATTGATAAAAGAAATCAAGGAAGATACAAACAAGTGGAAGCATATACCGTGCTCATGGCTAGGAAGAATAAACATCATTAAAATGTCTATATTACCCAAAGCAATTTATAAATTCAATGCAATACCAATTAAAATACCAATGACATACTTCAAAGATATAGAAAACATATTCCAAAATTTTATATGGAACCAAAAAAGAACACGAATAGCCTCAGCAATCTTAAAAAGAAAAAATAAAGCAGGATGTATCACTCTTCCACATATTAAGGTTTACTATAAGGTCATTATACTCAAGACAGCCTGGTATTGGCATAAGAACAGGCACATATATCAATGGAACTGAACAGAGGACCTTGAAATAAACCCACAGCTTTATGGACAACTGATATTTGACAAAGGAGAAAAGAACATACAATGAAGTAAAGACAGCCTCTTTAACAAATGGTTTGGGAAAATTGGACATCTACCTGCAAAAAAATGAAACTAGACCATCAACTTACACCATTCACAAAAACAAACTCAAAATCTATAAAAGACTTAAATGTAAACCGTGAAACCATAATCGTCTTAGAAGAAAACATAGGCAGCAAACTCTCCGATATCTGTAGCAGCAGTATATTTGCCGATTTATCTCCATGGGCAAATGAAATAAAAGGCAGGATAAACAAATGGGAATATATCAAACTAAAAAGTTTTTGCACAGCTAAAGACAATAAGAACAGAATAAAAAGACAACCCACACAATGGGAGAACATATTCGACAGCACGTCTGATAAGGGGTTAATAACTAAAATTTATAAAGAACTTATAAAACTCAACAGCAGGAAGATAAACAATCCAATCAAAAAATGGGCAAAAGAAGTGAATAGAAATTTCTCCAAAGAGGACATACAGATGGCCAATAGGCATATGAAAAAATGCTCAACATCACTAATCATTAGAGAAATGCAAATTAAAACCACAATGAGATAACACCTCACACCAGTCAGAATGGCACTCATCAGCAAAACAACACAGAATAAGTGCTGGTGAGGATGTGGAGAAAAGGGAACCCTCCTGCACTGCTGGTGGGAATGCAGACTGGTGCAGCCACTGTGGAAAACAGTTTGGAGATTCCTCAGAAAATTAAAAATCAAACTGCCTTTTGACCCGGCTACCCCACTTTTAGGAATATACCCTAAGAACACCATAGCACTGTCTGAAAAGAAGAAATGTGCCCCCATGTTCGTGGCAGCATTGTTCACAATAGCGAAGATCTGGAACCAGCCCAAGTGTCTGTCAGAAGACGAGTGGATTAAAAAGCCATGGTACATATATACTATGGAATACTACTCAGCCATAAGAAATGATGACATCGGATCATTTATAACAAAATGGATGTATCTTGATAACATTATACGGAGTGAAATAAGTAAATCAGAAAAAAAGAAAAACTGAGAACAGCATGATTTCATACATAGGTGGGACATAAAAGTGAGACTATGAGACATGGACAAGAGAGTGGTGGTTATGGGATGGGGGGAGGGAGGGAATAGTGGGATAGGGAGGAGGGGAGGGACACAGGGAAAACCAGATAGAAGGTGACAGAGGACAATTTGATTTTTGGTGATGGGTATGGAAAAAAATTGAATGATAAGATAACCTGGAGATATTTTCATTGTACATATGTACCCTGATTTATTGGTGTCACCCCATTAGAATTAATAATAATAATATATATATATATATAAAAACTAAATGTTGAAAATTTTACAATAAGATGAAAACCTAAAATCTTGAATTGCAAAATCACTGTATCTTACAGAGAAAAACTAATGTCAGATTTGAGATCAGCACACTCGAATTAGGTAAGAACAATTGTTTTTGTGGATGCACCAAAAATTTTGTTTTCCAGTGAAGTCAGAAGGAATTTAGACAATTATTGAAAATCAAGTAACAGTTTTAACTAAAGCAAAAAAAAAAAAAAAAAAATGGGAATGAACTATCCTGAAATGTATTCTTCTCAACTCTTTGCATACGTATCATGCTTTACATAACTTCCATGTACTCTGCATACATTCTTAGGAACTTTGTATATATTCCATTGATTTGCACACATTTCAAACTCGTGTATTTATTTACATTCAATTTATAATATTTTATTTAAGTAATGTATTTTATGTATATCCAGACTCATTTTAATAAGAACTTAAAGTTGCTAACATATATTGTATCATTTTATACTCATAACAATACTATACAAAATTATTACTTGCTAGTTTTTACAGATGGAGAGACTGAAGTCCACAGAGGTTAAGTTACTTCTTCCAGATCATACAAAGCTGAGATAGGAAGCTCTATCTGAAATTAAAGTAAGACATGAATTTTGTTCTTTATTCCTTTAATATCTCCACCATACTATGCTTAGAATTGAAGTTGAAGCTAAAGTGCAGGTGGTATTTGGAAGTAGTGAGAAATAAGAGTGATCACCCAGGATAGCACCAGGCTATGAAGGACCTTGAAGGCAAGTAAAAGAGTTGTTCTGTAAATGAAAGGAAGTAAGAATCATCATAGGCTCTCAGTGAGATGGACGTAGTAGAAATATTTTTGGAAGATGGTGGAGATACACTAGAAAACTATAAGAAAAATAGTAACACCCAATGCTAATAACAGTGCTTATAATGGAGCAGTACTATTCTAAGTATTTTTCACATAGCAATTCATTTACTCTTCCACAAGTCTGAGATGGATACCATTATTATCTCCAGTTGACACGGAAATATGAAGAGATTATATGACTTGTTCAAAATTACATAAAGAGTAAATTTTGAATTCAATCCTAGGTGGCTAAGTTCCAGAGCCTGTACTCTTGGCCTTAACCCCATACAAACTAGGCATGATTTACTAAAGGTCTGGCTGAAGTTATAGCAGGGCAAAGATCAGGAAAAGAAGCCAATATTGTTGGGAAAGATGTTGACTTCAGTTTCAAGACATGTTGGGGCTATAACAATGAAGCATAACACCCGAATGACACTATTTAAAAGGTAGTTGAAAACGAAAACTTAAGTTCACATGACAAATGGGGAGAAAAGGGAAAGAAGAGTTGTTAGAGATGGAACTACAGATTTGAAACTGTGGAATGTTGGAGGTTCCATAAAGAGACCATAAAACAGAACACAAGGCCAAGGTCTGAAATTTAGAAAGAGTCCATAGGGAAAGATATAGACCCAGGGAAAGGGAAAGAATGAGCATAATTAACCTCCTAAAGATAGGAGACTGCTTCATAACAAGGGATGCAATCAACGATGTCACATGTCAAACATAACAAAGAGAATGGGACTGTGACAAGTGCAGTAGGTATTACACCTGCGTTACTAAAGGCCTTCAAAAGACAGTTTTTTATCGTGGTAGAACCTGAAGTTGGGGGCCACAAAAATAAAAGGGTAGTGAAGAAAAAAATGAAATTGTCATACTATTAATGAGTGATTGCAGTAGTATACTTCACAATGTAAAAGTGAAGAACACTTAGCCATAAAGTCAGGTGGATAGAAACATAAATGTTGATTATTCTGGGGTACACGGAAGTTATGAGGTAATTCTAAAGGTTCTGTAGCTTGCTACCACCATTCGCTAACTCAGGCCCAGTCTATATTTATTGTTCTTAATTAGGCTGGTAAATGGGATTCGTGCTCCCACTGAGTTACTATACAAAGCAGCAAGGATGGGTAACACTTCAGAACTCTAGAGTAGCTAATTTCATTTTCTTCCCTCACTCTTCGTTGGATTGCCTACAGAATGAACCCATTTTCTCTTGTGATTCCAACTACTACCTGTAATCATCAAACTCTGAAGTCTCCTGTCCTTAGCTCTAGGCCAGGTGTGACCAACAGTTTTTGCCCCCAGGCCAGATTAGAAAGATAACTTTTTCCATGGGCCAGATGAAATATTAAAATTTAAAAATGTTAAATACAAAAAAGATTAGTTTAAGTAAACAAAATTTTATTATGTAATTTGTTTATGAATAAATGTAAGTGAAAAAAATTTTAATATACAATATTATTTTAATAAAAATATACTTTAATAAAAATATAATTACATACCATATAAATATTCAAACTATCGCAATCCATCAAAACAATATTTAATTAATAGAATGAGCTTGAAGGGGTTATATCACAAATAAAACAATTATTTCATTTTACAAACAGCCTGGACACGTTTTCAGTTATCAACTGCAGCTATTGTCTATGCTACAATGCCACTTGATTCAGCACACTTGACCACAAAAATAATGAATTGTTTGACCTTGGGTGCGCACTGGCATACTCCGTCTAAAAGAATGTGGGTTTCACATCGGCGCTAAACGTCCAACAATTCATATTGTGTACAGATGAGTACAAAAGTTGTAAATCTTTATAATGGAATTATTTTAAAAAATAAAGAAGTATCCCTGGGAACACTGAGGTCGCCAGTTCAAAACCCTGCACTGGTCTGGTCAAGGCACATATGGGAGTTGATGCTTCCAGCTCCTCCCCCCTTTCTCTCTCTCTCTCTCTCTCACTCTATGTCTCTTCTCTAAAATGAATAAAATAAAAAATAAATATTTAAAAAAAATAAATAAATAAAGAAGTATCGCGAAACCATTCAATTGATTGCAATACAGTTTGAATATTTATACAGTATGTGATATTTTTATTAAAATATATTTTATTAAAATAATATTGTATATTAAAATTTTTTTCACTTACATTTATTTATAAACAAATTGCATAATAAAATTTTGTTCACTTAAACGAATCATTTTTGAAAAAATTTTCTTTCTAATCTGGCCTGGGGGCAAAAATTGTTGGCCATGTCTGGGTTAGAGTTTTGTCCTGACATGCTAAGGCAGGGGTCCCCAAACTTTTTACACAGGGGGCCAGTTCACTGTCCCTCAGACTGTTGGAGGGCCGGACTATAAAAAAAACTATGAACAAATCCCTATGCAAACTGCACATATCTTATTTTAAAGTAAAAAAATAAAACGGGAACAAATACAATATTTAAAATAAAAAACAAGTAAACTTAAATCAACAAACTGACCAGTATTTCAGTGGGAACTATGGGTGAGGATGCATCCTGTGTTCCTCTCACTGACCACCAATGAAAGAGGTGCCCTTTCTGGAAGTGCGGTGGAGGCCAGATAAATGGCCTCAGGGGGCCGCATGCGGCCCGCGGGGCCATAGTTTGGGGACCCCTGTGCTAAGGTGTGTGTTCCATCCCCAGTCAGGGCACATAAAAAAATCAACCAATGAATGCGTAAATAAGTGGAACAACAAATCGATATTTCTTTCTCTCTCTCTCTTTTTCTCTCTCTCTCTTTTCCCCATTTTCTCTAACATCAATTAAAAACAATTTTTAAAGGAACAAAAAAGAACCAACCAGCAGGCTAGAGTGGTTGGAGGAGTGAGTGATTAAGGTAAGAGAGGTTGGGATGGAAGTTGGAAAGCAGCCATGAAGCACATCCTGAAGAGCCTAGGCAAAATAATTGAATTTTATTCTAAGGATAAAGGTATTCCACTGGAATACCTTGAGGAAATGAATTGCATGGTCTAGTGCAATGATGAAGGGGATACTCTGCTTGCTGAGTGTAAAGGGGAGCAGGAAGGCCAGAGTTGAACAGGGAACTCAGTCAGGAGGTTATTCTAGTAGCCAGGGGAAAAGATACAGCTTTTGACTAGGAGTAGAGTAAAGGCTGTAGGATGTGCTCAGATTCTGGCTATGATTTAAAGGGAAAACTAACAGGATTTGTAGAAGGATTCGATAGAGACTATAAGAGAAAGACAGTGTAGAGTAATTCCTAGGTTTTTATTAAGGGCATCTAGGCGAAGCAGGTGCCATTTACTGAGGTGGGAGTTCACTGGGTAGACAAAACGAAGACTACAAGTCAAGCATTAGGTGTAGTGGCAGCCAAGACACTGAGAACTTGGTAGGTGTCCTTCTAGTGAAGCACAGGGAAGACAGCCTGCCTGGAATTAAACAGAGGGTGCAGACATCATTACCTCTGGAAAGCTTTGCCTACACACAAACCTTGCACCTCTCCCTTCCACAAAAACATAAGCATCTGCTCATACCACACACACACACACACACACACACACACACACACAAATATGTATCATATGCACCCCACAAAGACATACCAATCACACTTCTTACATTTATACCACATATACCCATACCATGTATACACATGCACACATGTACTTTGTACACACTCAAACTTCATTCATGAATTAGATACCCCCCAATGTGCTACCTGAGTTCCTAAAAATACTTTTTCCTTACTTTACTATTTACATTTGGTCACCCACCCCCAAGGTGGCTGTGGGGTCCAGCTTCAGGAAGCAGCGCTTGCCTGCACTGGAGTATTACTGGTGTCATTAGATTCAAGCTCTGCAGGCTCAGCCTCCACATGATCCTCTGCAACTTCAGGAGAGAGACTGTGTTCATTCATCTTTAGATGCTCATCACTTGAGGCATGTAGGGGAAAATTTATACATAATTTTTAAAAATTATTAGACATTAACTACAGTCTATATTTCTCCCTCCATCCACCTCAATATCCTCTCAATGTGGATCCCAAACTACAAGCAATAGCATCATGAAATTCACAAACAAAAAGGCAGCATCATATTTTTGCATAGCACTCTGTTATAGGCACTGCACTTCATGATTCATACACTTCATTCAATTTACATGGCAAGGTGGAGTGATGCTCGAGGATCAATAAGATATCAGGAATTCAGTTATGAATTTGAATCGAAATCTAACCAGAAAGAACAACACAGTGAAAGAAACATCCATCAGTGCTCCAGTGGATGCATGTAAACATATTTAGTTTAAAGCAAGTATTAATAAAGCAACTTACACTTTTGCACAATAAAAAAGAATGGGGTGAGGAGAGTGCTTTGTGGGTCACTGAAATTCTTTAGGCCCACAGGCAAGGTATAAAAAAGATGACAAGAATGCATACTCTAACAAAGATTGGTTCTTGGACACCCGTAACATGCAGCTATGTGATAGAAAGTTCTTCCCAGGCATCCCCTGAAACCCCAACATATATACACATCCTCAGAGGCTGTTGTTCAAATTCAATTTTCATTCAGTGGGTTTGGGGGAAAGCCTGAGATTCTGCATATTTAGAAAACTCCAAGGTCATGCTAATGATGCTGGTCCAGGGGCCATGCAAGTGGCCTAAATAAAGTAACTTCTTAGCTCCCAACCTAAGTGTAATTGGCATGTTTTACTACACATAGAATCTATTTCAACAAACTGGTGTTTGTTTTTCTTTTCATGTGGCATTACTTTACAATCACCCATTTGAGGAGGAAGGAAGGTGTGGCAGATTTCCTCGAGTTAGCTCAAAATAGGCGGAGATTTCCTCTAAGTAAGCATGTCTGGTAGGAAAAGAGTGGGCTGCAATTCCTCCAGAATCTGAGGCATTGCCTTTGTAGAAGTTGTCCCTGGTCAGGACTGGCTCTATTCACATTTCCTCGTTTCCTGCCTAATACTGTAAGCACTATTTTTAAAAAAATAAGTGAAATTGACAGTGTAGACAGCCTCCCTAGTGAGATTTCCACAAGTTCTTGACTTCAGCCAAGCTGAAGTATGTTATGATGTGGTTACATGCCTTGATGAATTAAAATAGAATTTTTTAAGGGATGAATAGAGATGGACTGAAACAGAAACGGGAAGCAGAGGAAGATCTTGAACCCATAAAAAAGAAAAAAATATAGTACGTGAAAATTGTTGGGTGATGGCAGAATTACTCAGCCAAGTGGCAGCAGTGGGTAAAAAAGAATTGAGGGGAAATAATGACAGTAACTATGTAATTTCAGGGATATTATTAATATCTACCTCACTGGATTTCACAGAGAATCAAAATTCATAAAGTTTCTGAAAATGCATTAAACATTCTAAGGGCATAAACAGATGTTTGAAGTTATACAAGCATTATCATTTACAAAATGCTTTGATACACTCTGTATTTTTCAAAAGGGAGTAGTAAGGCATAAAGCATGACTTGCAGTTAGAAGACGTGAGTTGACATTGCTGTTACTTAGCTTTTTGGAGACCAACTTTCTTCATATGCAAAATGAGAATATAATACTAATAATGCAAAATATACCTTTTATGTCATTTCTGTATAAAATCCTTAGAATAAGTTTAAGAGGAAAGGGTAACCAGATAATAATGTGTTTGTCTGCAAGAAAGAGTTCCTGACTAACAAAGACCTAAATAAATTGGGGGGAGTGGTCCTTCTCTTACATAACAGGAAATTGGGAAGTCAGCCATTTGCTGGAATCAACTCAGATGGTCAGAAATCTCTTGCTGGGAATAACTGAATGTTCAGATTCTATCTTTCATTCAGCTATTCTTAGTACATTGGATATTATGTTCTGCTTAATTGAATAGTATGTTAACTCATAGGCACATTATGGTTTTCACACTTTAGATATCGCAGTGGCATTCAAGGAATAAAGAGGGAGAAAATGAGGACGAGAAGTGGCACCAGTTATGTCTGTGCCATTTTATCACAGAGTAATTATTTTCTAGAATTTCTGACCCTTCCTCAGCAGACATTATTTATACCTTATTGGGTACTTATCTCTCTATTTACATCTACTTGCTACATAATACAGTCACCTCTAGCTGCAAAGTTGGCTGGAAAATTTATATTTAGCATTGAATGACTCTAGTAGAAGTAAGCAAGATTAATAGAGAATGCGAGGAGTGCATGTAAGTCAATCCTGTCTTCTCCAGAAAGGCAGGAATTGTTAGCATTTTAGCTTGAGCAAAGGCTCAGTGGTGTTAAATGACTCATGTAAATTCAATGAGACAGAAATTAGGTCTTGCTTTTGGGACCACAATAAGTTAAAAAGACACCATGGTCTACCTTAAAACATGACTTTAGTTTTGACTTATAATTAATAAGAGCACTTGGTAATGTATCTATTATTATATGAAAATTTTATTTTATACTTAATTTTTATAAGATAATAGAGTAATAAAAGTATCCTAAAATTATCCAAAATTATTTTTAAGACTTTGATGTGGTAAAATACTCTTGCAACACACATTTGATTAAAAATACACTAAATAAATAGTTTCATTTCCTTGGGTATAAAACTGTACCCATCAATCTAGCCATAACACCTGGGATAGTAGTTGGCACCTGGTGTGTGCTGAGTAAGCATTTGTTGATCACTTGAGTGGACACAAACCAACCTGACATGTATTGCCTTTCTTTTCTTGATAAATATATATATTTTTGAACTGTACGTGCTGGAATTCCTCTGCATCTGAAGCGCTAAGTAGAAGAACATGATGCCCACTCTAACAGGTAGGTTCTAATTTGCTACTACTCTTGTAGGATTTTGTAATCATACATAAAAGCTGTCAAAATGAGGCCAACCCCATACAGGGAGCAAACCCCAGAGAAGCAAATCATTTTCACATGACATTGTTCATTTCCCAGGGTTGCAAGCCAGGCGTATCCACTTCCCTGATCTTGCCAGACAATGCATAATTTAAATGACAATTCTTTAGGAACAGTGATGTTCCCCCCAATTATTTATTGTGATAAAACACTTATAACATATAAGGGGGTGGGCAAAAGTAGCTTTGCAGTTGTTCCTATAAAAAATAAATGCAAATTATGATAATAATAATAATATAAGAATAAACTGTCTTTTCTATACTCACATCTGTAAATCTACTTTTGCTTATCCTTGTATTTAGCATCATAACCATTTTTAAGTGTACAGTTAAGTGGTATCAAAAGTATTCATAATTTTATACTATCATCACCACAATCCAGCTCCAGAACTCTTCATTTTATAAAACTGAAAATCTATACCCATTAACTAAAAACTCTTTGTTCACTCTCACCCAGCTTCTGATGACTTCTCTGTCTCTATGATTGTGACTCTTTAATACCATCTATGAGTGGAATCATACACATCCTCACCAATGCTTATCTCTTGTTATCTTGGTTGTAGACATTTTAACAGGCACAAGGTGACATCTCATTGTGATTTTAATTTGCATTTCTCTTGTGATTAGTGATGTTGAGCATGAATGATGACTTTCTAACTGCCCCTTTTATATGCAGTCGCTTTTATATTAATCTGACTCCCATAAGTGGAAAAGAGAAAAATGAAGGGGAGAAAAAGGGCATCAGCCTTTTTATCCGCTGGAAGTCATTTCTGCCAGAGGGAGAGGGGATTAAAAGTAGCGATCAGAACAAAAGCCCTAATACTTGTAGAACAGGGTCCTTTTTGCCCACTGTGATGGTTAATTTTGTGTGCCAGCTTGACTGACTAAGGGATACCTAATAGTTAAATTAAATCACTAGCTTTCCTGGTTTTCCAGCTTGCAGATGGTAAACAGATTGTGGAACTTCTCAGCTTCCATAACCACATGAGCTAATTCCTATAATAAATCTCCTCTTATTGTATCTATATATATCTTACTGGCTCTGTTTCTCTGGAGAACCCTGATTAGTTAGTATACTCACCCGGCTTCCAGAAGCTGTGTTGAAGCTGTTCCTGGATCATGTGCACAGCTGCCTGCCATGGGGCATAGATGGGGAGGACAGGGTAGCGGCTACTGTGCTAAGGGCTGAAATTGATGAAAATTAAACACAATTTATCCTCCAAGTTTTCTCCCTGGAAGTTGCAAGCCTTCAATAAACTCCAGAGTTCCCAAATAGTTATATCAGACAGATTCTGTCAATACAATTGTCTAGATGAGGCAAGGGGAGAAATTTCTTATGCTTCTTACTCTACCACTTTTCTAGAATTCCAGGAATAATAATTGTCAGAACCGTGGAGTCCAAATCTCCATCTCAAGCTTTCACCCTTCCCTTTCCACATTTCTTTTCTAGGAAGTGACAGCCCTACATTTAGAAAAGAGAACTGAGAGGCAAACTCAAGATTAGGCAAGCCAAGAAAGTATTCGATCTTCCCTTAAAATGTCCAATTTTTCTTATTTAAATAAAAGTTGTTGTACATTTAACAGACAACTGCAGCTAATATAAATCATTGGCATTTTTAAAAGCCTAGCCCTTAGATAAAATGTCTTCATAGGCAAAAGATAAAGTAAAATAAAAAAGTAAAATGCACTTACATATTTTATTAAATATAAAATCATTATGAAAACTAGTCTTCAAAGCATTTAGTTTAAAAATTGACCACTATAACCTGACCAGTGGTGGCTCAGTCAATAAAGCATCAACTTGAACGCTGAGGTCCCAGGTTTTAAACCTTGAGGTCGCCTGCTTGAATGCAGGATCATTGACATGATTTCAAGGTCACTGGCTTGAGCCCAAAGGTCATTGACTTGAAGCTCAAGGTCACTGGCTTGAGCAATGGATCACTGGCTCAGCTTAAGCTCCCTGTTCAAGGCACGTATTAGAAACAATCAAGGAACAACTAAAGTGAAACAACTACGACTTGATGCTTCTCCACTCTTTCCTCCCTCCCTTTCCCTTCCTCTCTGTCTTTTTCTCTCCTTCTCAAGTCAATAAAAAAATATTTAAAAATATTCTTCCTTTAAAAAATTGATTACTATAAAACAAATATTTTGATTCAACTAAGTATATTAAGTAGAGATAGTGGATATAAACCTTGTTACAGAAAATAAAGTCAAGCTGCCAATAGTATTCTCTTTACCAGTCTTGGAACTACTTGTATAAAATAAAATGGTTTAGATCATATCAATATTTTTAAAAATGAATTTATTGTGTGAAAATTTATATTTACTGTTTACTGTGGTATTCTGGCAGTCAAAGCTCTGTGAGTCTCCAAGAATATGGTGACTCAATCTCTCTGGATGTTCTGTCTTCCTTGCTTTCCCAAATACTGAGTTGCTTGAACATCTGCCATGGCTACAGAGTAATTGCTTGTTCTCCAGGTTTATGTGTGGTAGTAAAATTTTATACTCTCCTAATTGTAAGCTCTTGAAGGAAAACAATTATTACTTCCATTTTCTGTACAAATATCCCCACATAACCAAATAACTATCAACAAGAGATATGTTGACCAAATTACTCATTCAGAGGTCAAATTATATATCAGTTTACTGCATCTATGAAAATAATATCTATTTCAGTTTCTTGACAATAGCTCATTACAATTTTCTTAAGCTTTATTTCCTCCTGCTTTTGATTACTTGAATCAAGCACCTACAATTAAAAAGTTAATAAAGAAAAAGAAAACTATTCCAAGTAAAAAGGCATACAGCAGTATGCAGATAAATATATCCGAACCACAGACTGCAATTTATTTGTTTTTTATTAGGTGATTTGTATTATTTTTAACACAACATAATATAACATGATTAGTTTCCTTTCCTTTCATTCTAAGAAATGGAGTTTGTAAAAGAGAAACACATAACTAGTTTTCTTAAGTTATGCATGTGAAAATAATTACAAGGATCCTTATGCCTTATTCAGCTTGCTTTAGTTTATATACTTTCCTTTTCCACCCTTACTTCTAATTTTTCTTATTTCTTCAAATTAAATGCTGCATTCATGACCAGGTATATGGAGACTAATGTTGCCATATTTCTGTGCTCACATTTGCAAGCCAGCTTGAGATCCTTAATAAAGGGTGCTATCACAAGCTCAAAATATTTTTCTTTTATCACTAGGCAACACAAATTACCATTGTTCCAAAGAGTCAGAAAGATTGTAATAGAAATGCATAGGGAAAAATAGTGTCTATGGATGGGAAAATTCACTTTATTCAGGGTTCACTGAGAGCCTCCAACTCTATTTCTAAATGGAATTTCTATATTAAAAATAAACAGGAAGTCACATTTTTGGCAAATGTGAAGAAATTCAAACCCTGAACATTGGTCAAAATATTTGACCTACAAATGCTGAGTGGGCTCTTTGAGCCACTTTTAAAGAGAGAAAAGTAAAAACAAAAGCATCCTTGATATTAAATAGATTTTTTAAAAAATAAAGATTGATGAGTTATGTGTAAAGGAATCTGAAACACGTGGATTAAGCTTTATTTAAAACAAACATAGGTTTAAATGCGAAGAAAAATCTAGGGGAGAAGTCTGTTAAAAGCTTCTCTCAATGCCAAATGTTTGCAGAAAGGGTTAACTTTTTTTCCTAGCATGCCACAGGTTTTCTGTTCCTAGTCTGGTGGTATTGTTCACTAGAAACTGCCATTCATCTAGTATTTTTCTGGCCTCTATACAGGTGACATTTGTTCTCCCTTGCTTGTCTTCCCCAAATTGTAATTGGTTGATCTCTATGCCATTCTACTGTAGGTTTACAAAAGCAGACTTAGAGAGCAGCAAATAGACAGACCCATGTTCTTGAAGTTGGGGCATGTTCTGTGGCTAAACAGCGCCTATAAATATTACCAAGTGCATCTCTGAGGCATTGCTTCCAGAATGGCCATCACGATTCTTCCAACACTTCTCCAACCACTTTAGCTATTGGTTTTATTTGCCATTTACTCTTGTGTTGTAGAAGGCTGTTTCTTCTCTGGCAATGAGTGACATTTTCCTGGCCCAGCAATCCCAAGCCTAGGAGGTTTCCAGTCTTGCGTGAAAGCAGATTTTGGCCAAAGGACCCTGGCTGACACCCTGGAGGATCAAATCCTCCAGACACACGGAGCACAGAAAGAGCAATTGGTGCCATGCTGCACATTCCCACCCATGTTCAGCATTCCCAGCACAGTAGGGTGAGTCAAAGTTCTCACCTTTGTTTTCCACAAATGAAACTAAGACTTGAGGACCTCAGTACTGATTTAGAGCCCAGCTCAGGGAGAAAGTGAGGGGATTTGAATACAATCATGTAAGTTAAATAATTGGAGCAGTGTGTTTCTAACTGGACTGTGCATTGAAATGGTGTAGAAAGCTGTTGAAACATACTTATGTCTGGGTCTCATGACCCAGAGATTCTGATATAATTAGCCGGTAGTTAATCTGAACATCTAGATTTTTTTAAAGCTTTCCAGTTGATTCTATTGTGCAACCAAGGTAAAGAATCTCTCAACCAGGGCTTCAAGATTCATTACCATCATGAAGCTTATGTGTTGTATAGAACTGTGGTATAGAACTCAGACCTGGCTGCATATTTAGAATCACCTGAAATTATATTTAAACTGCTAATACTAATGTCCAGACCCCACTCCCAGAATATCTGATTTAGTAATATTTCCAATGCCTTCTTCCACATTGAATTAAAGTTGATCTGTGTAGCAAATGGAATACTACAAGAATTGATGATGTATGACCTCAAGGCAAAAATCATAAAGTGCACTGCAAGTTTCACCTTGGTCTCCTGGATCACTTACTTTTGAGGAAGTATGTCACGATAAGAGGTGGACTCCCAAGCAGTCCTGTTGTGATGACTTTGTGGAGAGAAACTGAAGCTTGCTGCCAACAGTAAGAACCGGTTTATCATTTGTGTGAGTGAACCACCCTGGAAGTGAACACTCCAATCTATACTCAAGCCATCAGATGGCTACAGCCCTAGCTTAGAGAAACCCTGAGCTGGAACTGCCTAACCAAGCTATTTCCGCATTCCGACCCATAAAAACCATGAGAAATCTTAAGCTATTAGTGTTTCAGGTAATCTGTTGTGTAGCATTAATGTGATCCTTTATTATTCCTATTTTATGGTTGAGGAAACTGAGTCAAGGAGAAGTTAAGTAAGGTATCTAAGATTACACAGTTACAAAGAGTATATTTGGGAACTAAATTAGGTAATTTGTCTGCAAAATCTGTGCCTTTAAAAAATGAAACAATGAAGTTACTCATGCATATTAAGTATCACTTAATGAAGAAGTTACAATGGCAAAAGAGTTAATTTAGGTAAGCATGGTACACATGCATGCAGGGTTAATTGTTTCAAAATTATTAGACCATCAAATGCTACTCTTCCCCTAGTCACCCTACACTTTCTATTATTTCTTTTAGCACACAGCTTTGGAAGAAATCTTAGAGCATTGTCCACTCCAGCCCTGTGGGGTTTTTACCAATGCCCCAAAACACAGATTACGGAGTCCATGTTGCAGATGGGTCAACAAATACATTCTCATTTTTAAAATCTTTTCTGCTTTAAATTAAACTTTCATTCAGGTTTTTTCAGTCTTTGAGAACTAAGCAGCTGTTTATATTTTAAAGAAATTCTTCTATGTGGTATAGAAAAAGTCCAGATGTTTGAGGCAGAAAAATCTTTGCTTTGTCTTTGCTGTGACTTTAGGCAAAGCCCAGGTGCCCCTCTCAGAAATTAGGATGAAACTCTTCTGGGATGGGGCCCAGGCATGGGTCTTTTTAAAGCTCCTTATGTAATTCAGTGCGTAGTTAGAATTGTAAACTGATATAATCTTGCCGTTTGAATTCCCTCATTTGTGAAGTAGAGGTAATAATACTGAGCCCTTTGTAATTTTTGTGACTGAGAAAAGTAAGTAATTAAGACAAAGCTCAAAGCTTGATGATTGGCACATGGTATACATGAATACCATCTATTAGTATATGGTTTGTTTTAAAATTTGCAATATGTTACACAAAGGTTTAATACTTACTTAGATACAGCTATTGACTTATTCTCCCTTGTGAGTCCTTCTAGTGCTTTTATATTTAGAAATCCCTTCTCAATCAAATACTAAGTACACAGACATCCAAGTCACTATGATTTTATTTTTACATTTATCCCATCTATCTGGAATTTATTTTAGTATATAATACAAGGTGAGGCTACAGATGGATTTTTTTCCCAAGAGAGCCACTTTTCCTCCTGACTAGCATTGAATTCATTGATTCCCTATTGATTAGTAATGCCTTCTTCAGTCTATATTAGCTTTTAGGTATATACCAGTATCAATTTCTGAAAAAGTAAACTCATGAATGGATTATTTCCTTATTTTTATCCTAATTTTTAAAATGCTTAATTATTAGGGCATTGTAATATCTGAATATCTTTTGAGTAAACTCAAGTATTTATCATTCTTCTTTTAACAAAAATCTTTTCAATATTCTTTTCTGCAATACCATTTTAAATAAGTCTTTCCCCTGCCTAAGATCTTTCAGTAGCCCCTTATCATCTAACTGAGTCACTTAATTTCCCACTAAGGTGCCCCAAATGGAATTAAAAGTAAATTATTTATCAGAATCAGTGGTATAATCCAAAGCAGCCCAACAGAAGGGCAACTTAAGAGTTAAGTCTAATATTTTATCTTTAAAATTTTAACAACTTCACAATTTATTTTCCAATACATCTATTTTTTTTCAAATAGACTATTTTTAAGAGCTGTTTTAGATTCATAGAAAAATTGAACAGAAAGTACAGAGGTTTCACATACATTCTCTACCCCTACATGTGCATAGCCATCTACACTATAAATATTTCCCACCAGAGTAGCTCATTTATTACAATCCATAAATTTATTCCATATGATGCCATAATGGTGGACACGTGTCATTACATATTTGTCAAAACCTATAGAATGTACAACACCAACAGTGAACCCTATATAAACTATGGACGTTGATCTAGTAACTCTATTCTACATATCTATCCTAAAATAATAACCAAAAATGTTGACAAGTATTTGCATATCAAGATATTTATTGTAACCTTATTTAGAAAAAAAAAATTTAAGATGAAAAATATACAAATTAAATATATAACATAGAAATTATAAAATAATTTACAGTGTTCACAAAGCAGATGATTATGTTGTTTTTAAGGAAGACATTTACAAAATATTTTTTTGATAAAAATACTTAACGGATAATGAGACCAATATATTAAGAGCCATTATAATGAGATTGCTGAATTTAACTGAGGTTAATTTTATATTCTATTTCTTCGGCATACACCTCAGGGGAGGTGTTTTAGTTTCTAAGAATGTTGTATAATGTATTGCGAACTGGATGTCTTAAAACAACAGAACTCAACTCTTCACAGTTTGGAGGCTGGCAATTTGAAATCAATATCTGAGTCGCGCTCTCTGGAGCCTCTAGGGAGGATCCTTCCTCGCTTCTTCCGGCTTCTGGTGTTCCTTGTCTGCATTACTCAGTCTCTGCCTTCCTCCTCACCTGAATTTTTCCCTCTTTCTCTGTGTCTTCCTATGGCTTTCTTTTTAAAAACAAACAAACAAAAAACACCAGTTATATTGAATTAGGAGCCCAATCTACTCCAAGATGACTCGATTAATTACATTTGCAACAACCCTATTTTTAAGTAAGGTCACATTTTGAGGTATTAAGAAGTAAGACTTCAATATATCTTTTTGTGGGGGGTGGGGCAGAGGGACACAATTCAATCCATTACAAGAAGTAATATATATGATAAAAGATGTACTCATAAATTTTGGTTCACTGAAAGGGTTTGATCATAGGTGTCTGTCCAGACTTGTCCTAAATTGTCTTTTGCTCTGGAATGTTTGTCCTGTATGAATCTGGGTGGCAGTTAACCCAGCTCTTAAAGGCTTTCAACTGCTTAGTGCAACTAAGCTAGCATCTGTATCCTCACTTTGCTGCATTTTGGATTCTCGACATCTCTATTTATAAGCTTTTGAACTTTCAGTTAATTAGATGAGAAAGTGAGACCACACCTCTACTTTAATTGCAAATCAACAAAAGTATCCATCCATACCCTGCCTCTCACCCTTTTAAAACATGAGAAATTAACACACATTGCTAGTATCTCCATCACAAAATTTCCTTCTACACTACACCAACTCTTAGCAAACCTAAAAGCTTTCATACAGATGAAACCATTTTTATAAACTAATATCCTGTTTAAAAAGAAGCATTTAAAATACACAAGCTCTTCCCTTGTTTTCCTTGCAGAGAATAGACAAGATCTGAAGTTGTTCATAATCTGAGGAACCCATCAAACTGGCATAGAGTTTACCATGATCATAATAGGTATAATTTTTCATTACTCTGGTATAGATTTTTTTTTTAACATAGAGTTAAAATGTCCTGTATATACTTTTGAGAATGTCAAGGATGATTATCTGGGCTGAATGAAAAAGAAGGCAATGTTTCACAAAACTACATTGAAACCCAATAAATTTCAAACGCTCTTTTCTTTAAAAAGCATGGTGTAAATTGAAGTGTTTAGATGAATCATCTTGCTGAATCTTCTCAAGGTACTATTGTGCCAAAGTAATCAGCAAATATTCATTGAGTCCCCCTACTCCATACAATTATCATACTACATGTAACAGTCAAGGAACTTCTTGAGCTTGAAGATGCTTCCTGTGTAATATTGAAAGAATTAACTTGCTTTTCATTGCATACTCATCTTGAGATTGCTTTGCCTAGAGTATTCCTTGTTTCAGGAAATAGAGAACCACCTCCTAGACTTTCAAATTAAAAACCTTGGAGAAAAAATTAAAAACTTTCAGTATTCTTTATACTCTGGCCCTACCTCACTCATATGCATCATTTCCTACCATTTGGTTGCTCCCATCTTCATTTGGTTGCTCCCATCTACAGAATGTTCTGTCATTACTGAAACAGGCCATATGTCAAATGTCTATGTCTTTTTTTTCAAACTATTCTTTCTACTTAGAATAGCCATTCCTTTATTAGGACTAAGAAGTATAAAGCAAATTATTCATTAAAATTTTGCTTCACTATTACATCCCTTTAAAACATTTTAGAATTTCCACAAGATCAGTCCAATTTTCTTAAAAAGTTGAACAGTTTAGTGTGGGTCTAAATGAAAAGAAAACGTCTTCCACCAGCTTTTCTAATCTCCAGTCCTATTCACAAGAGATACCACGTTTAAAATTTTGTGTTTAAGTCTGTTATTTCCCCATTTGTAGGTAAAGTTGATTTGTTGGTGTTCTGCATTAGATTTTGACAACTGATATGAAAGAAGAGGGTGTTAGTTCTTATGCTTTTTACCACCTTCCTAATACTTGTAAGTTTTTCAGTTTCATTGTTGCTGTTGCTTGCTCTTTAGGTTCACCTACTATTTTTGTAACTTTTATAACTATACTACTTTTATCATTTATAACTATTTTATATAATAACAATGTTTTTTAACTACCAGTCTGTGGACCGGTCCACCAGAAATTTCTTGTGAGCCTGGGAAAGGGTTAACCACCACACCCTGATGTTGGGTGAAGATTATAGACCCAATGATCTTAATCGAATTCGCTAATGCCCAGGGTAATTTCTACCTTAGCAGTCCTTGAAATAATTGTTCTATTTTCACCAGTCCCCAATTATAAAAAGGTTGAAAACTACTGCTATATGACAATATGTGTAAAACCTCTAGTTTAAGTCCCACTAACTTTAGGTACTAAATCTTGAATTCCAAGTTTGTGAAATGAAGAAATTATGACTCCTGTACCTTCTATTTTTCCTTCACTTTGATTTTCTTACTTCTTTCCCAGAAACCATTACTTCCACAGTATCAAGTTTTATAATTGTATAGAAGATATATTTGTTTCTAGAATTCAATATAAAATATTTTGTCTAAACTAGAAATCAATAACAGAGAGTTCTGCTTCTAGTAGTGGAATTCTGGGTAATTTGTGCCTAGGGAGGTAAATCCAGCTTCTGGGACTCTCTTACCCTTAAAAGAAGAAGGAGAAGGAGAAAAAATAAGGAAAAAGAGGAAGAAGAGGGAAGGAGGAGAAGAAGAAAGAGAAACAATATAAAATAGATACAAACTCGCAAGGATTCAGAAATAGACAAAACTTTAAAATGTTCAAAGAATTAAAAGATGTGACTGAGAATTTCAGCAGAGAGATAGAAACCATAAAAAAGAAAAATCATTAAATTATATTGATTGCAAAATATTGTTTGCCAACTAGTACAATTGAACATAAAATAAATTCTATGCTTTTATTCGTGCCATTCAAATAGAAATGTTACAAAAAGAAGAATAAATGAAACCTCTCTTCTTTCACCATATGTGAATCTTTTCACAAGATGTTAAATTTATCCCAAACATGCCAAATGTTGGTTTGCTTCCTATTCAGATTATAATTAGCTTCTAAAAATTTAGAAGTTTTTTTTTTTTTTTTTGTAGTTTCTGACTGCCATTCATTTTTGGTTTATTTTTGTTGAGAAAAGAAATATAAGGCAACTACATGGATAAGATATCTCAATTTCTTAATCACATCATTCATTGAAATGTATAATACTTTCACTTTAAAATGTTTTTCCTCAGAGGAAGAGATATTGAAGTTAAGGTTTTATCTGTCTGCTGTATAATTATCTCCCCTTAATTCTTTTATAAACCTCAACTTGTAATGATAGCTCCACTTTCTTTTCTAATATTAATAATTTAGTCGTTTCTTTTCTCTCTCTCTCTCTTTTATTTTCTACTCAGTGTAGATAAAAATTGATAAAATTGGTAGTTTCAAAGAAATCAACTTGGGGTTTTATTTATGTTCTCTATTGTTTGAGTTCTATTCCTCAATTTTTACTTTTTTTATTTCCTTCTATTTATGTTGGTAAGTAAAACTGTACTACCCATTTAAAGAACTATTTTAAAATTTTTATTTATTGACTGGTTTTAGAGATGGACAGGAGAGAGAGAGAGAGAGAGAGAGAGATTTGTTGTTCCACTTATGTATTCATTAGTTCACTCTTGTATATCTTCTGAACAAAGATTGAACCCACAACCTTGGTGTATCGGGTTAATATTCTAACCAAGTGAGCTACGTGGTCAGGACCTGTTTAAGCATTATTTTAACTGTACCTCAATTTTTCATATATTGTATTTTAATTTCTAGTGAGTTAAAATATTTTAAATATTTCCATGTTTTCTTTTTTGATCCATAAATTATGTCAAAGTTGAATAATTTCCAATTACTTGGGGTTTTCAAGAGTTCATATAATTATTGACTTCTAATTTTATTCTACTATAATCCATGAATATATTCTGCATGATTTTTATCTTTCTTTGGTATATTAAAACTTCTTTTTGGTCCAACATATGGTCTATATTGGTGAAAATACCATGTATACCAATAAAAAATGAACATTCTGTTGTTATTGAACATAGAGTTCTAAAATACCAAGTATGCCAATGTTGTTTATAGCATTTAGATTTATATCTTTAGTAATTTTTTGCATAGTTTTTTCTGTTTGTTTTTGGATAACCAAGCCCAAACAAAGTACATGAGTCATAACTAAAATTAATAAATTAGCCTTGGCCAGTTGACTCAATGGTAGAGCATTGGCCTGATGTGTGGATGTCCTGATTTTGATTCCCAGTCAGGGCACACAGGAGAGGCAATTATCTGATTCTCCACCCCTACCCCTTCTCTCTTTCTTTCTTTTTCCCTCCCACAGTCATAGCTCTATTGGTTTGAGCTCATCTGCCCGAGCACTGAGGATTATTCAGGTGGAACCTCCACCTCAGGCACTAAAATTAGCTCAGTTGTGAGTATGACCCTAGATGGGTAGAGCATTGGTCCTAGATGGGGGTTGCCAGGTAATCTTCGTCAGGGCACATGCAAGAGTCTGTCTCTCTATCTCCCCTCCTCTCATTTGGAAAAAGGAGAAAAAAGTTAATACATTTAAAACTAAAAGAAAAAAAATAGTTATATAATTTTTTCTACAAACTTTCTAAGTATATCAGGATAAATATTTCTGAAAAATTAATTATACTAACTTTCAGGTTGTCTTGAAACCTATCTTTGATTCTTCCTTTTCCCTCTAGTTATTGGAACATGAGATATAATTTAATTTAAATTATAATTATCTGCACTCTGTATTGTCTTCTTGAAAGATATTTCACTTCCTATATAGTTAAAGCCCTCATTAAAGAACAAAGATGGTTTTCACTCTGGTTGGATAGCTCAGTTGGTTAGAGCATTGTTCCAAAATACAGAGGTTGCTGGTTCCATCCCCAGTTAAGGCACATTCAAGAACAGTCTATGTTTCTGTGTTTCTGTCTGTCTGTCTCTCTTTCTGTCTCTTGCTAAAATTAATAAAAAAATAAAATAAAATGTAAAACTAAGGATGGTTTTGTGTTCTTATATTTTTGTTCTAAGGAGAAAATGAGTTGGCAGATGGCTTGCTAAGAATGGCATCTAAATACATCTATAGAACAGGAGCCTCCAGGATGCCTGTGATAATACTTTTTTTAACTTAGAAATATAAAAAAAATTTTAAGTCTAATTTCACCTTATAATATAACTCACATAATGATTTTAATGTATAAGACTATTTCCCAATACATTAAATCTATTTGGGAAAATTTCATGGATATCATTTCCTAAATTATATAAGTAATCTCTCTGTCCCTATCAAGGAGATTTTTAGAAGCTGAATGTTGTTCTTAATGGACACAAAGGCTCCTGATTCAGAAAACCTAGGTATATTATTTTTTCTGTGATAAATAAGACACCTTTCTCAGCATTTTGAAAGGATTTACTATTATAACTTTTTATTAGAAATTTCAAAATTCCACTAAAATATTGAAGCTTATTGAACGTATATAGTTAGAGGGAAGGAGTAGTCTTGAAAGAATGGAACCTGGAACACCTTTTCCTTTGCCATGAAACATCCCACTGTCCTGCCCCTGTGAGGCTCTTACTTGAATTATTTTATTAATTACCAGGTAGGTGTTTCTAGTATTAGGCTTGTGCCTCCCTGTCCATGCTATTGTTAGCTCACTTTCCTACTTGAGAATCTGAACCTTCATGTAAAAAGTTCTAAATACAGATCAAAGTATAAGTCTGAGTTTCAGATGAATAGTTCTTGGACTCTAGAGTGCATCAGGTTCCCTTGTAAGGTTTATTAAAACACAGAGTATTGTTCTCTCCATTTCCGAGTTTCTGACTCAATAGGCCTAAGGTAGGGCTAAAGAATTTGTATTTCTTACCTGTTGTCAGGTGATGCTGATGCTGCCGGTAAGGAATTATATTCTGAGAACCAGTGCATTAGAATGTTATCAACATGACAGATTTAAACAACAGGTGAGTTTGAAACATTGCCTCTGTGTTTTCTGAAGAAAAATAGATTTCTCGCTGGCCATTAGATACACCAGTCAGAAACAGAAGAAATGATCAGTTTTGGAACTAAGAATTTGGATGTCAGCATATAAAAATACTATAAATAAATCCTTGGAGACAGACAAGATTGTTCAGGTAAAATGTATACAATGAGAATAAGTTAAGAAAAAACAAAAGCTAACTAATCTACCTGAAAATAATTTTCATCATATCTTTCCTTTAGCAAAAATTATAATTGCTTTCTATTTTTTGGCTCAGCCATTCTCAAACCTTTGTATCCAATGTTGAGATTTTATAGTGTTCTTTGTAGATAAAATAAAATGTGAATTCATATAATTATAGTATAATATTAGGAACCTTTACTATAATAAAATGCTCATCTCTGACACCTATTGATTTCTTCTTCTGTGCCTAGCCATATTCTAAAAAGTATATACATATATATAATGCATAGTATACCATATATTATACATATTTAATTCTATGAGGTAGGTATTATTACTGTCATCACTATCCCCATTTTTACATAAGGAAACTGAAGCAGAAGTAAGTAAAATAACTTCGTCAAGGTCATATACTGGTAAGAAGTAGAGCTAGGATTCAATCTAATCTTATGCTAACACTAAGGTCTGTGTTCTCAGTTACCACTCTAAACAGCTGCCATATCTGATAGTAATAAATATATGTAACAAGTGCTTTCTCACTGGCTATAAACAGAATGGCCTCTTTCCAATATTTGGTGCCAAGGCATCTCAACAATCACTTTAGGACCTACTTTCTCCTAAAAATTCCCTCATGGCTCTGATTCTCACTGATGCATCTCTTCCATAAACATTAGTTCTTTGAATTATTCAAGTTAGATCTTATTGCTTAATTAGGTCACTTGCAAGAATCTTCTTTCTCTAGCAAGATGGAAAGCTGTTTGAGTCTGGACTAAACATCAGTTCTTTATATACAGAAGAGTAATTAGCACGAGGCTGAGTACATGCTCTACAAATAATTGTAAATTGTTAAATTTTCCACAAGTGGATGAAGTTATGAGCTTATTGCTTATTGATTTTGCTTTTTTTTTTGCCTTGTCTAAAATATCAGGACAACAAAGACTATTGAAACTCCATTACTTAGAGAACCAATTAAGTAAGTGGGAAAGTTCATCTTATCAATTCTAATAAAAAGGTTAAAATAGTTACTAGCTCAAGATAAAACTATTATTCTATCATAAAACTAGTTTATAACAAACATTTGGGTTATAAATAATACCTTATATTATTAAAAATGTTTTCAAGAACGAGAAATCTACCAAAAGTATGTGAGTGGCTTCAAAAAGGCATTTTACTTGCAAAGTAGAAGACTACATAGACTATTGTTCTTCTATTTAATTTTAACAGACTGTTAGTCATGTTTTGTCATTGAATCTGAATTATTTAAGGGTCACTGGAATTTTATGCTAATAGAAAATATGGCACATATGGTAAACAGAAAATGGAGAAGCTTTATGTCTGCCAAATGTTACAAAACACAGAAATGCAGCCTCATCCCTGAAATTCTTCCTTATTATTCACCTCATATTAGTAAGAACCACACTAGCTATTCTCAACAATTTCAAAATATTGCAATCATTGTCTCTGTGTTGATACTGACCAAGAGTTTCTGAGGTATTAGTTCTCCAGCTGTTTATTCTTACTTTGGTGACTAACATGTTGAAAACACTCAAGTTTAAACTGAATGAATGAAACCAAGATGCTAAACCATTACCAAGGTCTTGAGGCCATGGGTTGTCAATAAATAGCTTTGTCCTTTTCCCTAATTATTTTATCTGTCTAAATTCTCATTTTCCTGCAAATCTGCTCCGGAGTTATCATTTATGTTTCTGACTACCTTTGTGATTTTCTGAGAGATAAATGAAGTAGCAAGGGGAATTATTATTCTGAGTTGATGTCTGATTAACTACAAATATATGATTAAATGGAAGCAGTAGAAACACACAAGTTAAAAATTTCTTTAAAAAAGTTCAAATTCCACTTTTTAACTAAAATATTTCTTCAGCCTCATGGCCTGAAATATTCTCTCTACAATCTGAACCCCCACATCATCTGAAAAATTTGGGGGCAACAATTGGGTATTTAAAATTTTGTTTTTTACCTACCTGTAACTTGTTTCTTTAGTAGATTTTTCAGTTCATTGAAGGTGTGGGTAATGCCTTTAGTTTCCTGCTTTCCAAAATGCTTGGTATAAATGCCTTATAAATTGTACACACACAATAAATACAGTTAAGTAGGGGGTCATAGACAAGAGTTTTATTTCAGTCAATAAACATTCCCAGTAATTGGTATATGTCTTGAAATTTTCTTAATTTAATTATGTATTCAATATTTAAGGTTGCTCTGATTTAAAGGAGTGATGGAAAAAGTGGGTTTTAGAGATGTCATTAAAAATCCATCTAGTGTAGCTTACAACCCACATAAAAAATACCCCTCTAGAATGTCCTTGAAAATGGGCATTGAGCTTCTGTTGAAAATCTCCAGTGAAAGAAAATCAGCTATTACATCAGAGTCTGAAAAATTCTTATCCTCCTTTTAGGACTCTTCCATATAGCAAAACATTATTTCCAATCTACTTCTTAGAAAAAATATCCACATTGTTTTACACATTTGCAGTAGTATCCCTTTATCTGTGGTTTTGCTCTCCACAGTTTCAGTTACCCATAGTTAACCTCTGTTCAAAAATACTAAATGGAAAATCCAGAAATAAACAATTTTTAAGTTTTAAATTGCATACTGCTGAATAGCTTGATGAATCTCGCACAGTCTTGCTCTGTCTTGCTTGGGACATGCATCAGGGTTTCCATGCTGCCTGTGTTCCCCACCTATGAGTTATGTAGTAGCTATCTCAGTCATCAGGTTGACTGTCCTGGTATCACAGGGTTTGTGTGCAAGTAAACCATATAATATTGTTACAATTTATTATTTTAATATTAGTTATTATGGTTCATTTCTTACTGTGCCTAATTTATAAATTAAGTTTTACCACAGATATGTATGTCTAGGAAAAAAATGTAGTATATACAGGTTTCGGTACTGTCCACAATTTCAGGAAGCCACTGGGAAACATGGAAGATAAGGGTGGGGTTACCATATTTAAACCTACCCCTTCTTGACCACAGACTACCCTATACCTTCTGACATGTTATTCAATCAAATAGGTTTCTTTAAACATTTCAAAAGTCCTTTGAATAACCAGAGATTTATAGTTGCCAGTTAGTAGTGTGAGAATTAGCCAACTCTAAGACAATATCTACCACAATCCAGTGCTTGCAGCCTCTAGAAATGAAGGAACAATGTCCTCTCTTGGCAAGGAGTCTCGGGCTAGCTGTTTGGAACACAGGTAGAATGCAGATTTGGAAAATTGTGCCGCCAATGTGCTTCAGCGAGAGAAAAGTCTGTCGTAAGATGCTTATCAGACGTCCTTTTATTGTTTCCCTAACAATGGAGAGCCGTTCCACAAGCAGTCACTTCTCATGCCATTCTGAGCAGAACAGAGGTTGCCGAGTAATAATAATAAGAAGAACCTAGGAATGCACACTGGGAGGATGCTCAGCAAGAAGACGATGCAGAGGTAGACGATGCAGAGGTGGCCGATGCAGAGGTGGCCGGGTCAGGATGAAATAGTGGAGACAGTGATTAAGATGTTATCTGGTTTGCACCCATCTTACTTCCTCTATTTTAAATCATTTGAAATAAGATCTATTTGAGATGTATTGTATTAGTGACAATGAACCACTCTAAGAGGTTTCTTTGTTGCTGTCAGTGTTTTGGCTAACAATTCACTTACAGGAATATTGTGTCTATCATAACCGTTCTATGACAATTTGTCAGGAAAACTAAAAGAGAAAAAATGGCACCTGGGGAAGATAACTCTCCAACAGAATAAATTTTGGTGTGAATAGCTGCATGGTGCTAAATCATGTGGGGCGGTTGCCCCCCATTGTGTTCCTGCACTATTAAGGAAAGGGGCTCTCAGCACTTCTTGTCAGCTAACTGAAGCTCTCTGGGTAGTAATGACCTATCAGTCAACTGCAAACCTCATTTCAGCAAAACAAGACATGCTAAGTCACCACAATAATGTACTTTGTTGTTGTACCTTATTGCCAATATTAACCAATATAGGCCCTGCATGAATTGCAGTCTTTCTTGCTTTATTCATAGTAAAGACTATAACTCTCAATGGTCACAAGGATAGAAAATAAGTTATAACATGGCCTCTAATTTAAATTTTTTTCCCCCACAGGGAGGTGGGGAGGGAGTTAAGAGGAGGAGGGGAAAAAGGGGTGTAATAGTGAGGGTATTATATTGAGTGGGACACTTGAATCCATGTCAACACAATAAATTAAAGAATTTAATAAAAAAAGAATTGAAAATAAAAAGATTTTTTTTATCCATTGGGCAAATAGCAAAATTATTTGTTTTACTGTGTTTTATCAGAGAAAATTGTTCAACTTCTTTCCAAACAATATTTCTTAAACATACTAAGGGTTGGGCCCTGAAGTAGAATGATGAATAGGTTGGTCCCATTAGTGGACTAATGCTGTTGCCATGAGAAAGACCTAAGTTCACTATAGGGTGGCAAGTGCAGTGATATTCGATTTTTAGTAGGAGCTGGGGAAGCTGGATCTATACTCAGATTAGGGAGAGTGCACTTAGGGATGACTTCCTGGGCTGATGGCCCCTCTTTCTCTATCCCTGAAGAGACAAGGTAAAAGACAAAGAGGGCAGAGATTTTAATAGGAGATGTAGCAGTATTTTACTTAGTAAAATACTATTTCAGCTCTTGTTCTCACTTTTTAGATCAATTGCTCACCAATCTTCTCTTAATTTCTCTCCTTCTCTTTTGGATTTCTCTCCTTGTGCCTTGCTTTTGCTTTCTTCTTTCTCCATCTTGTAGAAAGGAGGCAACTCTGAACTGAACAGCCTGAGATAAATAAAAGAACAAAAATAGAGCATTCTATCCAGGTCACTTAAGGTAGCTCTGATGTGTGCGTTAGGATATGATTCCCTTTTTCTTAGGGTGTACATTGCTGTCCCTTTCTCATTAGTAACAGTATGCCATTGCTCAGAGATTTGTTGGGGATAAGAGAAATGGCTGTAGTCACAGATGCAGTAGGGCAGAGTCACAGAATTGGGAATAGTAGCAGGCTCCTCTTAGAAACATGGCTTCCTCTGCCCAGGTGTTGCCTTATTTGTTGGTAGTTTCTTGCAATAAAAAATAACTTTGTTCTAAATTCTGACTGATGCAATTTAATCAAATGGCACAAGCACATGGGAAAGGCCCCATTGAGACCTGCTGGTAAGTAGTGCTGTTGCCTTCTTCTCAGCCTCTTTAGGCACAGGGTCAGCTACTAAAAGAATACTGAGGTTGCTTCCATACCTTGGGGGTGCTGCTGGGACTGTGTGGAGCAGAACTGTCCGTCTTTCTGCACCCACAGCCCTTAGTCATCCCATCTGTATCTTATTTAGTTCAGGAAAGTGGAGGTAAAGGGTATGGAGAGGTGTTGATAACATTAGAAATTGATGTCTCAAAGAGACACTGCATGAACCAAACATTTGTGTGCCCCCCCCCAAATTAATACGTTGAAAGCTTAACCCCAAATAATGGTATTTGAAGGTGATAGTTCATGAGGATAGAGCCTTCGTGAATGGGATTAGTGCCCTTATAAGAAGAGGCCAGAGGACTAGCTAGCTTTCTTTTCACTCTGTGAGGATACAAAAAGAAGTTGGCAGCTTACAGCTCGGAAGCAGACCTCGCCAGACAAGATCAGCTGGCACCTTGATCTTGGACTTCTTAGCCTCCAGAACCTTGAAAAATAAATTTAGTTTTTTATAAGCCACCCAGACTATGACATTTTGTTATAATAAGCCTAGCTAAGACAGAGACAAACAGAGAAATGACCACATCAATAACAGACATCAGAATGGAGAGCCACATAAGCTAATGTTCATGCTGTCCTGGGCTCCAGAAGGCACAGATATACCAGGTTTCTCTTCTTGAATGTCATGTCATTCTGTCTCTCTTATGAGTGTAGACATTCCTCGAATGAAACAGTCATCTCAGCCTTCACTGACTAGTCTCAGTAACTAAAATTTAAGTAAGTAACTGGCCAAGAGGGTAAGATATCTCTGGCCTTAGGGATACACTGAAGACAGACAGCAGAAACTTCAAGGCCCATGATAAACAGAAACACATAATTGCAATATTAGTGAGTGCTCTTACTAGGGCATTCACCAGCCAAAGTGACTGGGACATGTGCTGGTTTATAAGAATTTTGAAAATTAACCTTACAGTGGCCAATTGAACATGTTCTCAAGCTTTTCCTCTTATTTATTTCTTTTCTTTTTTAGTATGCATGCTAAGAAAGTGGTTCTTGATTTGGGACAGTGTTTGACACAAACCAAAATTAATAGATCGAAGTACATTACAAGTCAAGCCAGACAGATAAGTAATTGCTTTAGAGGAGAGGTTGAGGGAAAGACAAACTGGTACGGGCGTGCATGCTCTGCTGGTCTAGGAGAACCGCTTCAGGGTTCAAGGGTCCTGGAGATAAGCCCCTGTCACATGGGACCCAAGATGCCCAAGGAGAGAAAAGATGGCCCACTAGTTAATATTTACCTTAAAATTTTCAGTTTAGAAACAAATGAACACAGACAGAAACATCACCTCTGGGTACTTATCCAAAGTTAGGTCCCTATTCTTTACCCCTCAAGCCTCAGAGGTGAGCAGCCACTGACCCCAAAAGTGATTTCTGCGTGGTAAGCACTCTTGCAAATGCCTTTTCACATATACTGTTACACTGAACACTCCTAAAAGATAGTACTATTTTATTACACCCATTTTATAGATGAGAAAAACTGAGGCACTGCTCATTTAAGCCACTTGCCCAGGTACTTCCTTATAGACAAAGAATGCAAGTGAAGTTGTTGCAGAGGCACTTCTGAATCAGCAACATTTTCTTCCAAGTGAAAAATATCTGAATTCTTTGTTGGAAGTTCTTTGACAAACAGATAGAAGCGGTCGGTGGTGGGTTCCAGCTAGAGTTCACACATTTCAACCATCCCCCCTGGAGCAAGCAGAACTTTATCAGAGAAAGAAGCAATACTGTGATTTCAGGGAATCCAGGAAAGTCCCCTAGACCCCAAATCTGCCAAGGGACATGAATTTCCCGGCACCATCTGAGGAGAACATAAGGATGACAATTTCATTCAGAAAGGTAGGGCAACCTAATGTATACTCAAATGTCAGGAGCAGGTCAACACTTTTCCAGAGAGTGTGCTGGGGTAGAAAGAGAGTCAGAAAACCCTGACACTCTCAAAGAGGCTGCACGGACAGAGAAGACAATGGTAGGGAAGGCGTCAGAAGATGAACCTCACGAATGTCCAAGAGTGCCGGGGCCTGACTCATCCCGACCAGACAGCCTCGGCAGTTGGGGCAGGAGCGACCAGCGGTGCCCTTAAGTCTGGTAGCCTTAATTAGTCTCAGAGCCTGGCCGTGCAACAAACACACAGCCAGTGCCGCGGTCCATTGTCATCTCAGTGCCCATAGACCATGAGACCTCCAGACCGCTGCAACTGTTGTCACAGTCCTCTCTCTGAAGGGACACGTAAATTGTCAGGGCCAGATGACATCTGAAAAGCCAATCCATGTTTAAAAGAAGGGTGTTGTGCAAAGCCCTTTCAGATGTTGAATTAATATCCTCCACCCCGTTACATGAGTCACAGCTAATTCTTAAGTTCTCCAAAAGCCCAGGCATCACAGTGCTTGTCCAGTGGTTGGAATTCCTAGGTTTTCTTCTTGGGGCTATTTAGGAATTTTCTCATCGTCACTAATTCCCTGAAAATGGAGGCTATGGATGTTCCAATATCTCTTCGTTCTCACAATTCTAAAGCTGCCCCTTGATCTCCATGGAATATGGATGTATAGCTACTGAAAAGGAAAGTTAATCTTCAGAGATGAGAAATGTCTTGTTAAAGAATCAAAAAAAAATTTTTTTAATCACCAGGAAAAAAAGCACTCTCATGACATCTTTCACAACCAATTGTCTTACTTCTTTCAGCAAACCTTGAGGGAAAGGGAGATAGAAAATGAAGAAAGAAAAAAAAGAAAAGGATGAAAAGCTTCTTAGGTTTCTTTTCAGAAGAAGTCTCTTAATCTGCCCTCTGGTTGCTAAGGCCACTTTACATGAACCAAGAACCCCCTAAATTTACAATGATCGGAGGGTTAACCTGGAACGCTGGTGGAACTCAGGAAGGGTGCTGATTCTAAAATGAGAGTCCTTTCCTACAATCTTACAGGCAACAGGCAGTGTAAGGCTGTAGATTTCTGTTTTACATAAAGCCAATTGGCGATTATCACAAGTCACACAGACATTGCAACCATAAAGAGTGGCCTACCATGGGATTTTACTGTGGTCTATAGAAAGACCCATCTTCATGGCCTCACTGCCCGGGCCCTGTGGCATGGACGTCCATATCAAGATTTGAAATCCTGTAATTTTTGAGAAGGTGACTTTCAAATCAGTGCCTTGTCATTTTTGTTTTAGTTGGGTGCAGTTTTCAATGGCTGCCATTCTTACCTTTTAATGATAGATTACTCTTGATCCAGCTGCATTATTTTTAATTTAGCTTGGTGTCATTTATTTGATTGGCCCTGCTACATGTAGTGATGCATTTTTTTAATCATGTTTATTTCTGGCCTTTAAGTTCCCAGTTACTAAACTAAGTTACATATGTGTTATGGCTTAAATACAACTCACACACACACCCTGTGTTAGAGCAAATATAAGCCCTCAAAATGTACTTGAATGGTAACACCTCCAAGTGACATGCCATTTATAATTTGTTCTAAGTAATTTGCAACTTACTAGCAAGATAAATGTAGTAACATTACTAGGCTAGTTTTAGGCTTACATGATATGACTTTATAACTTAAAATTACATGCGTGAGTCCATATACTTCTTGTATACACTAAGTGATTCTTACATATTGCAAGAAATAATTCGGCCCTGGTCAGTTGGCTCAGTGCATAGAGCGTCAGTCCTGTGTGCAGACATCCCAAATTCAATTCCCAGTCAGTGCACACATGAGAAGTGACCATCTGCTTCTCTTCCCCCTTTCTCTCCCCCTTCCTTCTCTCTTTCCCTCCAGCAGCCAGTGGCTCAGTTGGTCTGAGCATTGGCCTCAGGCACTGAGAATAGCATAATTGATTCAAGCATTGGCCCCAGATGGGGTTTGTGGGGTAAATTCTGGTTGGGGTGGATGCCAGTCGGGATGGATTCCAGTCAGGGTGCATGCAGGAGTCTGTCCTCTATCACCCCTCCTCTCACTTAAATAATAATAATAATGATTTTACTACAACATATTTTATTTTGTTTCTCTTCAATTTTATATGATCAATTGAAGAGAAACAAGTGGGAATAGATAGTAGTCTATAAGAAAACAGTTTTGTTTTGTTTTTAATTTTGTCCTTTATGAAGATTACAATTGACCCAAAGGACTGGAAATACTACATGTAATAAGTCTTCAGATCTTAACCCTACACTGTTCTCACCAGTGCACCCACACTTAAGGTCTAGATGTCACATTTTTAGCTTGTTGGGTCTATTTCCACAACACAGAAAAGGAAGAAATCAGAATTGAACTTTAAATAATATTTTTGTCTCCTTATTAAAATAATGTATGTTCAGAATGCTCAAAATTTTAGAAAATACAGCAAAACCCAAACACAAAAGTATTAGTAAACCAGTCATTTATTACCCACTCAAGGTATGTTAAAATATTCAACCTGAATTCTTATTTTAAATAAATATGATTATAGATTTTTGTTACAAAATTAGAATTGTTCTGTAGACTCTGTTCTGTAAGATGTTTTTCTGGAACAATATCTCAAGACCAAAATAGCAATAGATGCTATTTTTTAAACCACATATTTTATGGTTCTAAAATAAATGATATGTATATGCTTATATATCATCATTTATTTAAGCAGTTCTTATTAGGTCCAAGATATTGTTGTTATCAAAACAATGCCAAGCCATCCTTGTAGCTAAATCTGTGCTTTCACCCACATTCTTTCTTCATGATTAATTTCTAGAACTGGGATCACTGAGGTATAAGCCATAAATATTCATCCAGCTTTTGTAACATGTTGTCAAATGTCCTTCAGAAAGGGAGTCAGTCTTTTCTGTGCTTTATGGCATGTTGGATGGCAGAAAGCCCAGTTTCCTGCTCTCCTGGAAAGTTTGTCCTATGGCCAGGAGTGAGAATCAGCCAGCCTGCCTTGTGAAGGCCACTCTAAATAGTCCTTCCATGACCTCGAACTATATAAACTGCCTTTACTTAATGCCCATTGTTGGGAATCTAGAAAGCAGTGGGAAGGGTACTGGGTTTGGAGACAGGATGTCTGAATTCAGGTCCTGAGCCATACACTAACCATGTGGTAAAATTGAGTAGGTAATCTTAGTATCTCTGGGCTTTGTCTCCTCACCTATAAAATAAAGGATTTGTTCTAGATTGTTCTTATAATGTCTTACAATTCAAAAATTACACAATTTTTCATGATTTTGACAAACCATCAAACTATTCACCAGCACACATAAGTTTGTGGGACCATGAGCTCAATCTTTTGAAATTTCCAACTAATGTAGTTCCCCTAAAATTATTGACCATAAGAGAAGGCACAAGATGACCTTCAAAACAAATGTTGTTTCATAAATGTCACATGAATTGTATCACTTCGTATTGGTGATATTCACAAATAACAAGACTTTCAGACACTCAATAAAAACAACTGCAACCTATATGGATTCCTCTCTGACAGGACACTTTAAAAGCTACTGCATGTTAACATGCCATTTTATGCCATTCTGCAAGACCATGACCTGAATGAAGCAGAAGTGAGATGAGGGCTGCCATTCTGGGCAGTGAGTTGTCCAAAGTCAGCAGCCAACTTTACTCACCCTAAACAGAGACATCATGTCCTTTTGTTTTTCAACTGGAAAACAGCCCAGAAATGAAACAGCTCCTTAGCCAGATTAAAGTGGCAGTTTGAAGAAGGTGAATGTGAGCCAAGGTCAACTTTTAATCTTTGCTATCTATGATAATTTATCATGCTCGCACAATATGTAGATTCTCGGTGGTGGGTGAGGACAACCTCACATAACCTACTCAGTTTGTATGGATCTCCATGTTGGCCTATCAGCAGTCACATGGCTTGGTCCACACTTTATCTTTTTCAATAAAGCTGAAATTAAAACTGTTTAATTCTCTTCTAACCACGAGAACTATCATTTATCCAGAGCTTCTTATGTGCCAGGAGCTGAGGTAAATACTTTATATATATTAACTGATGTAGGAAAAACAACTCCATGCCCAAAGTACATTTATCCTAATTTTAAAGAGAAGGCAACTGAGCAGAAAGAGGCCAAATAATTTGCCCAAAGATTCACATATAGAGAATAGTGGAATTGGGATCTGTATGTAGGTTGATTTCAAAGTCAGTAATCAGTTTATGAATATTAAAAAGAAAAGACTTATAAAAGAGGGAAAGTGCTAGAAATTCCAAGACAAAAGATGTTGGTGTCTGTGGATGAAGTATAATGTATTCTACTACTTCAAGATTTTAGGTCTGTAATACTTATTACTCTGGGTTATCTGTGTGAGTCTTGCCTTGCTTTAACCAGCTCTCAAACTACAACTTCCACATTAGTGTATAAATATTTTAAACATTTAATTCTAAAAGTAACATTTGCTCTCTTAGACCAATATGTTTCAAAATATTTGACCTCCGAATACACTTAAAAATCAATTTTATATTGATTCAGTACACACACACATAATAGAATTTTGTAAAATAATATTCTCTCGTAATACATAGAATGTACCATTCTATTTTTGTCCTATTTTATTTTTTAATTATATTTATGATGCAATAAGCTGATTCATGACCTTTAATGAGACCTATAGTTTGACAGAGTCTGCTATACACTAAGCATCTGATTAATAGTAAGTATTTGCTCTAGGATTAGTGGGCAATTCCTCCATTATCCCCACCACTCTCCCCTCACTGCTGCTCACTCACCAAGAGAAAAATCCAATGCTTCATATCAAATACTTTAATTTCTCAAAACTCTCCTCATTTCCTTCTCTAAGGGAAGTCTGCCCTCTAATGATGCAAAAGCACTATTGATCTCAAAGACTCGTCTCCTAACAAACAAACCAAGAAGAAAATTCTGAATGTAAATGGACTGAAAAGACATTGGTATTCACTAGTCTAAACTTATTTAAAAGTAAGGGAATCTGAGACCCAGAGAGACACTTGCCCCCACTCTCAGATGGAGTGACCACAGGTAAGAGAGGGATGACATCTGCATCCCAATTTGGACCAGGATGTTCTCTGGGACTCTGAGAACTGTCTTAGAACCTGCAGCACTGAACAAAGAGAGGTGAGAGACACTAAATGCCTAGGCCTATACATGATGGTGGAAAACATCTCATCCGGGTTTTAAGAAAGTCTCATTAATTTGGGCATAAGGGAGAAAAGCAGGAGGATGAATTTAACCTTGATTCTGACTATTTTTTCCAAAATTATATCCCACAATTCTCCTAACAAACTCCAGGAAGTAAGGTGGTTAATTACTATGAAAACAATAACAAGAGAACGCTTACTCTGTCAGTGAGGAAGAGCCAATGAGGGCAAGGGCAAGTCTGAGCCTAATCTTCCTGACTTTCTGCTTTGTGCTTCTGAAGTGCCCAAACCCTCTCTCCTGGTCCTTTTTAGTTTTTGCCAAACTGTGTTATAATTGTCTTTTCACCTGTCTGTCATTCTTAAACAACATCGTTTTGTGTGATGATAACAGGCAAGTCCATCTTATTATTATATCCCCAGTGCTTATGCACGTTTTATCTGGTGAATGAATGAATGTTTAAGTATGCCTACACTGTGATAGGTGTATTTGGAAGTGAAATTTCACCTGCTTATTTACTACCCATCTTTCAAGATCCATCTTAAATATCATCTTTTCTATAAACTAATCTTCAACTTGCCCAGAAAGAAATCAGAAATTGCTCTACTGTGCTCCTTTTCTGTCTTGGATAAGACCTGCTTATAGCCACTGAATTATTCAGGCATTTTTACTTTTTGTTTGGACATTTAATATTACAAAGGATAAATGATAAGTTTAAATTGGTTCTAAGTCCAGAGGCAGGATTCAGAAGTTGCTCTAGAACCTCGAGAGCTAGCAATTCAGAATCCAGGCCCAGTCTCTAATTTATTTACCCTGTTTTTCTCTGGGCCCACTGAGTTGCTAGGTATCTGACGATAATTACAAGGAGAATAGCTTCCATGTACGTGTGTATATATGTGTGTGATTGGGCAGTACCATTTGGAAGTAACAGCACCCTAACTACCTGCTCAAAAACATTTTTTAAATCATAAAAACTCTCCTGGGATCTTCTCAGCTGTTTTTATTTGAAGTGGAACAATGGACACTCTTGAAAAAGATTTTATCACTGCCATTCTAATAGCAGGTATGGGGATATACAGGCATGTCTTAATTATTTGGAGGAAGGGGTTTTTATCGGTACAACCCCTGTGAAACTGATTTAACTGAGAAATATTCCATTGTGTGGCATCTATAGTTAATCTGACCTCTCTCAGCCCTTGCCCAGCAAGAACTTATCTATTCCCCCCTCCCTGACTGAGCCTTAGAAAGGCAAAAGGAATTCAGTATTATCAATGTGCTAGTTTATCAGATATGAATTCATTTGTTTTTCTCAAAACGACTTATCAGCATGAACAGAGCTGGCTGGCCCAAGTGTGAATTGTGCTCCAAATACCTTTTGTGAGTTCCCCAGAGCTCAAGAATGTTTTATCTCTCAGTTTATTTCCCCTGTTTGTTTGTGTGTGTTTTAACTTCTTACCTATTGAGGTGCATTTCTGGGTCAGGATTCCTGTAAAGACGTGTGGAATTCACTCAGGCTCTCCGGCAGCCAGTGTGTCGGGTAAAATTTCAGTGGTTGTGGGAAAGCACTGGAGAGTTGGAAGTGAGATGGATTATCTGGAGATAGCTTCCCGGGCTGAACAGCTGGGGCCCTGCCTCATACAGCCATTGTTTTCTCTATCTGGGCACAATGGAAATGTCCAACATGAAAGGCAGGGCCTGAGCCTAGCATCCTCATGTGCTCAACCAACATACCAGGGGAAAGAGAAGGGCTTCGTTGAGACTAATCCCATTACCTGGCTCACCTCACCTCTGAGGGGTCTTGAACATCCCACAATGGGCTCATGTGGAGCAGCCCAGTCGGGGCCTTATCCTTCCCAGACTCTTTGATGCTGGATGTTGATTCATTTTGTCCTCTGTTTGCAAGACATGCCCTTGTCTTGCCCCTTTCTGGGCCACTGAGTCTGTGAAAGACTTCAAGCTTTCTTGTTCACATGGGTGTATACTGGGAGCCTCGATTCAGAAAGGCTTGGCTTTTGTTAGTCCCTTAAATAAAAAGCAAGACACAGTTTATTGTTTTAATTAATATTTATTGTTTTATGACATAACCATTTAAATTAAAAAGTGTCTTCAAGTGGTCATAAATGTCTGTAAGGGTGAAGCAAATGATATGAAATGTCAATGTAGAGTTGTTACTAGAAATGCATAGTTAATGGTTTGAGGAGAAATAAAGGTTCTTTGCTTTGGTGGTTCTTGACTTGGTTTATAGCATCATAATTCCAGATTTCTCTTAGAGTTTCTGAAACTTGCACCCATGCATACCTGACACATCTCATGTGAGGGGGAACTGAAATTGAACCTGAGATGAGATTCAGAAAATTTTTGTAACCCACGTGGAAATTCTTCCTCTCCAGAAGGGCACTGTATGGTTTGTAGCAACAATATTGGTAAGGATCATAGAATTATTATGATGCCTCTGAGCCCAAGACCAGACTTGCATATCTAAGCAAGTTTATTCAGCCTTTCTTATGAAAACTTTCCAAGGAAGTGACTCCACAAACCTCCTTAATGAGGTCTTACAGTGGTGTAATGTCTGAGAATGGCAGTTCAGCAAGGAAATCAAATTCAAGGCCAGAACTGGCAAACCTCACAACAGTACAAGAGTGCACTTCTGGCTGAATGCAAGCACAAACCATCTGTCAGAACTACAGGTGGGCAAGGGAAAAGATGCACAGCACATGAACTTACGAGCAATTGGAGCAAGAAACAAAGTAGAGATCCAAGGTGGTCTGTCAGAGGTTATCGGAAAGACGGGTATGTGAGGTCTGGCCAGGAGAAATGCTCAAAAGCTAAGAAAAAGTCAGGTGAAACTATCTGCAAGTAGATAATGCTGATGTATAACTGATTCTTAGACAAGGTCAATTACAAATGGGTTGCTTATATGGTCCTTGATGTGGAGTTTCATTAGAACAGGAAAGGAAGCATTTCAGAGTGGTCACCCTGAACCATCTATAACAGGGCAAGGACCCCAACAACCTCTACTTACAATCATCACATTTCACTAGAATATGAGGCCACCTTGCCTCCTTTGCCCTGTGAGAGGACATGCTCTCTATTTTCATTTCTCTAAACTACCGAAGTCATTAACATCGAATCCTGTTGTGCTTAGGACTTTCTAGAACAGTTGCTCTCCAAGTTCGTACCACCCTTTTAGTCCACTGAACTGTGAGACTGAAGAACTCAACGGAAAGATTATCAAGTGTCTTAGCTGAAGCAAAGCTTACACACCCACTTTGAAGTGCTAAGTAGATTTCTTTTCTTGAAGTTCATTTTTAATTGTGTATGTGTGTGACAGAGCCAGAGAGAGATAAAAAGAGGGACAAATAGGGACAGACAGACAGGAAAGGAGAGAGATGAGAAGCATCAGTTCTTCGTTGCATCACCTTAGTTGTTCATTGATGGCTTTTTCATATGTGCCTTGACCAGGGTGGGGGTGGGGGGCTACAGGAGACCAAGTGACCCTTTGCTCAAGTCAGTGACCTTAGGCTTAAGCTTGTGAGCCTTGCTCAAACCAGATGTGTCTGCGCTCAAGCTGGCAACCTCAGGATTTCAAACCCGGGTCCTCCACATCCCAGTCTGGCACTCTATCCACTGTGCCTGATCTGGCAAAGTTCATTTTTAAAGAAAGGTAAATTTCTAAAGAAGGCTAAGTTGCCTCCCTGCAAACATAGCCAAACTTAAAGAGTTTATTCTAACTTTAAAGCTAAAAGTCTGGTATAGTTTTATGACAAAGTATGTCTTTATAGAGTCCATATTTAAAACATTGTAGACCCTGGCCAGTTGGCTCAGTGACAGAACATTGGCCCAGTGTGTGGAAGTCCCAGGTTTGATTCCTGGCCAGGGCACACAGGAGAAGCACCCACCTGCTTCTTCACCCTTCTCTTTCTTTTTTTTCTACCTCTCTCTTCTCCTCCTGCAGCCAAGGTTCCATTGGAGCAAAGTTGGCCCAGGTGCTGAGGATGGCTGCATGACCTCCATCTCAGGTGCTAGAATGGCTCTGGTTACAAAGGACCAACACCCAGATGGGCAGAGCATCGCTGCCTAGGGGGCTTGCGGGCGGATCCCAGTCAGGCGCATGTGGGAGTCTGTCTCTCTGCCTCCTTGCTTCTCACTTCAGAAAAATTAAAAAAACAAACAAAAACATTGTAACAATTCTTTACATTGTCAAAATTGTATTAATTACTTGTTAGCTCTTGTGTCTCCCTGAAAGGAGGTAAAACTGATGGAAAAATTCTGTATGCATCCTTTATTTTTATTTTCACTGTCAAAATATAAAGAAATCTTGGTTATTTACTATTGTATGATAGATCAAAAGAAAGAAGATGTTGATGTCCTATGTGTTAAATATTAAGTAATATAATGACTTTTCCATGTGATGTTTAAAGAACTTGAAAATAATTTAGAAATTTGTCTACATGACTCATGATAGACTTAGAGCCCTTGGAAAACACTAGTAATTAGTACTGCTGGAGACTGTCTGGTGGCCAGTTAGTCAAGTAGAATTTCAGCTTTCATGGGAAAACGCTGGACAATGAGATGAATTGCCTAGAGATGGCCCCCGGGTCTGAGCATCTGGGACCCTTCTTCATGTAGCCATTGTTTTCTTTCTCTATCTGAGCACAATGGAAAATATTCAACAGAAAAGACAGCACTTGGATCCAGCAGTCCTATGTTACTAAGCCAACATAGACAGAATCAACTACCATACCCTAATTCATACATTCATCAGTGCACCTATCACTTTTGTGGCACTTATTTGTGCCCATGTCTTTCTTTAACTTTTGTCTCTATCATCTCTTCTGAAACCTATCAGTATCTGTGGACTGAATAAATTCTGTAACTGTACACAGTTCAGGATAACGTTTAAACCCCTTCCTTTGGCATTCTAGGCTTGCTTCCTTTGGTAAACTAATCTCTTCACTATGCCCAGAACATAACTAATATATTTCCATCTCTAGGTCTTTACTCCCATCACTATCCTGTTAGAAATACCCTAGCATCTTCTCCAATTATAGAAATCCTACTCTTTTTTCAATATACAGTTAAAACTCAGCTTCCACCTGGCAGTCCTTTCACTGTAGGAGTTCATTAGTACTTATTTGTTTGACATTTACTATCCCATGTTAATATTTTCACTAGATAGTGTATTCTCACCTACACTTTAAGAGTCTTGTAGACAATGACCACATCTTTAATACTCAATTTTTTAGAGAGAGAAAGAGAAAGAGAGAGAGAGAGAGAGAAAGGAAGAAATTAAAAGAGAAGCATCAACTTGTTCCACCTATTTGTGTCATTGATTGCTTCTCATATGTGCCCTGGCTGGGGCTTGAACTTGTGACCTTGGGGGTTGAGCTGGCACACTTGAGATTAGGCCAGTGACCCAGGGCTGGAGCCAGTGACTTCAGCATTCTGGGATGACAGTCTATCCACTGTGCTACCAGACAGGCCTTTGATACTCATTTTTAATTCAATCTTTATTTATTGATTGAGTTATTCATTTATCTAAAAAACTTTTATTCAGCATCTATCAAGGACAAACACAACATTATAAATAAAGAATAGTTAGATAAAGTCCTTAGCTTCGAGGATCTTAAAATTATCAAGAAAGTCCTTCCACATAACAAATTTCAAAATATAACAATTGATGATTAGCTGATCACCATTAAAGGATCTTTCTCCATTAACAAAGAATATAGAGGTATCTTGCATCAAAATCATAAAGGCAAGATTAAAATTTTAAAATTTAATAAATAACCTAACCAGTGGTGATGCAGAGTGTTGGTCTGGAACGCTGAGGTCCCAGAAACTCTGAGGTTGCCAACTTGAGCTTGGGGTCAATGATTTGAGCGCAAGATCATCAACATGATCTCAAGGTCACTGGCTTGAGCCCAAGGTTGCTAATTTAAGCAAGGACTCACTGGCTCAACTTGAGACTCCTGGTCAAGGCACATATAAGAAGCAATCAATGAACAACTGAAGTGATGCAACTATGAGTTGATGCTTCTCATCTCTCTCCATTTCTATCTCTCTCTTCTTGTCTGTCTTTCTTCCTTTCTCTCTCAATAAATAAATAAAATTTAATAAATGCATAATATCATTAAAAGTTAAATTTGGGTCAACTCAACAAAACTATTAAAATAGACTATATATCCTGTAACTAATGTCTCTCTGAGAAAAATCAGAAACAATAAAAAAGAAGGCCAATTATTCAGCATCCTATTGATAACTTGATTGTTTTATAAGAGCTTCTGAAGAATAAGATCTTGCACAAGGGTCTTTCTAGGGCAGATGAAAACTATGTGGTTCATTTTTGCAATTATCTCATTTGTGTCCTGGAAAATGTGTGACTTCAGGAAAGTCCTTCAACTTGTGTGTGCAACTGATGATAATTGGTGCATGACCTCTTTCCTGAAAGCCTTCCTTGCTGATAAAAAAAAAAAAAAAGTGGCGCTAGCAGAGAAGAGGAAATAACTTAAAGGCATCATCATCCCCATGAATTCTTAGTTTCTCCATTACCTTTAGGCCAGAATAAGATTGCATCAAAATAGAATGAAGTATCTGTGCTGTCAATTCCATTTAAGGGGACTGTCTAGGTAACATTTGGTAGTAACTCTGATCATATTTCTACAGAAGTTCTTTATTTTCTATTACTAAAAGCATGTGTTTCCATTATCCACTAAGGTTGTTTCTCTTCCAAAAGATGGGCCAGTTATTTTATAAACTAGGACTTGTTCCCAGTACACAGCGCTTTCTAAAGTTGACGTTACTCCCATGCTGTTTCAGTTCTCTACAGTTTTCCATAAAATGTCTTTTTTTCTCAGTGCATTCATCCCATCATATTGCTTCCTAAATTATTCTACAGCACCACTAGAATTTGATTTTTCCAAAGGTCTGTGTCTCTATGATTCTATCGGTAGTTTCCTTCTGGTTACTTTTCTATAGCAATAGAGAAAAATAAAATCATTTTTTGAGTCTATATTATTTCCAATTCAGCATCCATGAGTTTATCCTCTCTAAGGACTGTAGAAAATACTTAAAGAGGATCTCATATTTTTATTCAATCTTTCATTTATAAATTGAGTCATTTATTTTAGAGTCTCTCTAAGTATTTTCAACATAGTTCTTTTAATATCCCAGGAAATAAATTTATCAAAAGGGAATTCTAAATGAATTATCTGAAATTTTAAGATACATAGGTGTTCAAAATTAAATATTTTCTATGTTGAAAAGGCAAATTATTTTTTCCTTCTTATTTATTTATTTATTTATTTATTTATAGATTTTAGTGAGATAAGAAGGAAGAGAGCAACATGCACATCAACCTGTTCCTGTATGTGTCCTGATTGGGGTCAAACTGACAACCTCTGCACTTCAATTTGATGCTCTAAGCACCTGAGCTATCCAACCAGGGCAGCAAACTATTTCTGATAAAATCTTTTGTTCTCTTCTCAAATACAGTGCATCAAAATATAGTATTGAGCCTTTCTAAGAAGTTCTCATCCTTGGGTAGACCAAACCACCCTTTCCACATGTTATAAAACTACAATAGTTAAATTGTATAGTAGTTAAAGTTATAATTAAATTATCTTTTAACTAACTTTAAAGATAACATGTAATGTATTTGTTCACTTGTTTATTTTTTTCAACAAATATTTATTAATTGTGTGCAAGATAGTTTTCTGGCTTTAGAGCTATAAAATAAACATAATGTTCTGCCTTCATGGAGCATACATCCTACTGGAAGATGACATATGTAAAACAAACCACTGAAATAGTATGTTGGGTAGTGATGTAAATAATGCTAGGGAAAAAAGTAAGAATGGTTTTGGAGCCAAATAAAGGCCTTATTAAGAAGACAATAGTTGAGAAAATACCCAAGAATGTCAGGGCATCAATCATGTGAAAATCTAGGAACAAAAGCCTGAGTTTGAAGCTACCTGACATGTGTGAGGGTTAAGCTGGGCCCGCGAGGGGAAATCAGGGTTTGTAAAGACAGGGAGATCGCAGTTGATGAGGATGGGAGGGTGCTGATGGGTAGAGAGCCTGGATGGCTTTGAAGGCCACTGTAGGGCTGTTGACATGGGAAAGGCATGGAGGGTGTGAAATAGGAATGTAATGTGCTTGGCCTTAATTTCACAGTAGTATAATATTAACATAAAGTTAGCTTGGTATTTTCATTTAAAAGGGGAAGAACAGAAAAAAGATGTTGAAATTAAGAGAGATTCTAAAGAAAAAACAATAAGATGGAAGGCAAGAAAAATAATTATTTTACTTATTGTGCAATAATTTTTAAAATTTTCTAATAAGTTTTCATAAGAACATACTGCTCTTGTTTTCCTCACAGAGACCCCATATTGAGCATTATTTTGGCCACTTATTCCCATCAATAAAAAAGTACTGAAAAGTACATCTTTATATGCATACTTTATTATTTTTCAATTATATGCTTATATCTATATCATACATGACACCTATATAAAAATAACTATTAAAATGACAAGAAAGCCTGACCAGGTGATGGCACAGTGGATAGAGCTTTGGACTGGGACACAGAGAACCCAGGTTCAAAATTCTGAGGTCACCAGCTTGAGCGCAGGCTCATCTGGTTTGAGCATGGAGTCACTGGCTTGAGAGTGGGATCATAGACATGACTTCATAGTCACTAGCTTGAGCCAAGGTCACTGGCTTGAGCAAGGGATTACTTGCTCTGCTATTAAACCCCCCCCCCAATCAAGGCACATATGATAAAGCAATCAATGAACAACTAAGGAGACTAAGGAGCCACAATGAAGAATTGATGCTTCTCATCTTTCTCCCTTCCTGTTTGTCTGTCCCTATATCTCTCTCTGTCTCTGTCACACAAAAAAGACAAGATAAAATGCAATATATATTTTTAAAATTTTTATTTCTTATTGTACTATTTTGTGAATGTTTTTTATTCCTATTTATTAATGGTACCAAAGAGTTTTTAGTTTCCATTTAAAATAATAATGTTTTGGAGTCTTAGTTTTTGAATGTCTTACTAATTGCAATAGTTGATATTTCAAACCACAAACAAACATCCTTACATGAGATTCATTTTTAACCATAATGACTAAATCCATATAATAAATAGTCTTCTTGATTTTTTTATGAATTCCTGATTATTTTGACTTCTTTTTTTATATTGGATTAAATATTCATTCTTCCCCCAAATAATTTGGCTTTTTAGACTTTTTATGGACTGCAGAAGAGTCAGCACCACCTTTATTTTTCCTTTTGCTGGAATTATTAGTAATATCTTAATTGGTGATCTTTTTGCAGCCATTTTGTATGCCACTGAACCATGTTGTGACATTTAATTTAGTAAAGCCATATAATATAGCCTATAATCCACTTAACCAGATGAAAACAAATAACAAGATGAGTCTCTATGCTGCCAATCAGTGACCAAATGATTGTCAGTCCTCCAGTACCCCTTTCTTTCAGGCTCCCACATGAACCATGTGTGTTAAGGTAACTTTTGTCATTCAAGCTAAAGGCAAAAGTATCAAGACATAGAGTAGAGACCATGTAGTTTACTTCACTTGAACAGAAATATAAATGAAAACAGTAGTTCAATATTATCTTTCTCTGATGCCAAAAGATGGCCTTGTTCACCAGCAAAGGTAGGAATATCTCAATTTAGAGCCATCTGGATGAGAAACAAAAATGCTTTTCAGGTGCAGCGGGCTGGCGCACCTCATTATAGAGATCTATACGACCTCATTCACCCTAATGATAGGGCATTGTATCCTAGGGAAAGAACATAGTATAGAAACACCAGCCATAAAAAAACAGAAAAATGTGGATATCATATTGCTTGGGAGTTGGATGGGTAAAGGCAGGGGCATTCAGAAAGTTAAGAACTGGGTTTCAGAGTGTTAACAAGATCTGACAGATGATTATTGAACTTAGCACACATGTAAAAAGGTATGAATTAATAGGATACAAAGATCCCAGCGCAAGGGCCTAAATCATGTGAATCCAAGAATTCAAGCATGATCGGGCCTATCTGGAAACCCAAGTGACCTTAGAAAAAACACAGTGACTAGACATGCTGAGGCTGAGGGCTGAAGTTCAGAAACAGAGCTTTACTCAAATAGAGGCCACTCCTTAATATCCAGGTCAAGCTCCTGACGGGGAGGGAGAGGCGAGGTGACTGAGGTGGCTCAGGGTTCTAACTACAGTGAGGGGCACAATACTCAGGTTATCTTCCCAACTGCCCTCAAGGAGGACAAACTGAGTGACAAGACTATTAGAGGACCATAAATAATAATAATAAAAAGAGTGCTGAATTACTAAAAAAAACAATGACAAACTAAGAACTCAGTACAGCTTGGTGTCCCCAGAAGAAAAGTTTTAGGGTAAAATCTTTTCAGTTCAGTTAGCCAAAGAGAAGAGCAGTGAGGGTCACAGCAACATCATTACCAATGAGGAAAGTGAGAGAGAATGCCAGCTCCACAGCTGGCCGTGAGCAAGGCACTGAGGAAATCTGATGACCAGAGACCAGCAGGAAGGTGTGGGAGAAGAAAGCCACTGTGAGAGGTGGAAGAACATGGACGCCCCTCACAAGGAAAATTCTTTAAGAAGCCTGTTGTGGACCCCAAGAAGAAAAATACATTTGCTGTGAACCTTCAGGAGGAATTTATTTGCTAAGATGGACTACCCATGGTGCTGATAGGGGCTTCCTTCATACCCTGTGTATCAGGAAAATCAGGAAAATCCTCAGCTTCCCACACTATGCCCTGCCTGTTTACACCATCTTAGTAACCATTGCAAGGAATCCCTGGTTTCATCTTTCAACCAGTTGCCTGAGCCATGTGCCATCCAATCAGAACTGCACAGTTTGGATACCCCATTTACATAAAACAGGCCTAATTAGGAACCTGGGCAGACACTTTTGTTATAAAAGGCAATAAAACACAATTTAAATTGTTACCAGTATCTTTGTTTCCCAAGCTGCAGCTCCATTTGCTCAAATAAATGCTTCTTATTTTTATTACAGTCTAAAATTAATTTTGGTTTACAGTGGAATTCTAGTGATTTACTAATGGATGTTAACCATAGATTTCTATCTTATTGCTTTATCATAACCCTATTGAACCTCAGACTTTTGTGACTCAGGAAACTTCTTGAATAAGGATTTTCTATAAGAGAAATTACTCCGAACATTCTGGAGGATAGCCTTGTAAAGAAACTTAATGAATATGTAAACTTCTCTCTCTATTTTTCTTAATTTAAATTTAAAATGGAGACAGATAGCACCTTTAGTTCAGCCTATATTTCAGAACTCTGATACAGTATCTCAGAGGGCTTAGAAGCATGTCCAACAAACCCAAGATCAAACTATTCACTAGCCGTGAGACTGAAGCCAGGGTAACCTCTCTAATTTTCAATTTCCTCAACAGCAGAATGGAAATTGGATATAATAATAAATGTTATTTATTATTATTATTATTTATAACAAAGAATAAATAATATTTTAAATAAACTGAGGATAATAAGTAATATGTCCTCAGTATTCTTCTTACATAATCTTATGGAGCATACAAAGAGCCAGTAACTAAAAGTGGCAACTCCATAAGTAGTACTTTTCCAAATATTGCAAATCAGATTTAATTCCATGCTAAGTAAGAGCAGCCCCAGGAAGTCAATGAAGCAGAAGAGGTGAGCCAGGAACCTGGCAGGTCTAATGCGGTATGCTATATATAACAAAGGATCTTCTACTCTGTCCATCCTAACCATCTACAGAGCAGACTCCTAAAATGCCACTCCTCTTTCCAATCCCTTCAACTGAACTACGAATAGATAGGATCCAGTGAAAGGAGAATGCAGAGAGCACACGGTGTATCTGGGGAAGAAGTGTATTGTTCTCATGCCAAACCCTGAAATAATGCATGCTTGTGCATCCATACAAGCAACTGTGTGTACATGTGTTCTTTTTTTTTATCTTTAAGATTTTACTTATTGATTTTACAAGAGAGGGAAAAGGGGAGCAAAAAATATCAAGTCATAGTTGCTTCATTTACTTGTTCATTTCTTGCTTATTGTATGTGCCTTGACCAAGCAAGCCCAGGGTTTCAAAGGGTGATCCCAGCATTTCATTTCGACACTCTATCTACTGCACCACCATGAGCATGTTGTTGGGAGTGAGTGTGTTTTAGAGCACATCTTCAATAGTCTTGTCTTTTTTTTTTTTTTAGAGAGGAGACACAGAGTGAGAGAGAGAGAGAGAGAGAGAAAAAGAGAGGAGGAGCTAGAAGCATCAACTCCCATATGTGCCTTGACCAGACCAGTGCAGGGTTTTGAACTGGCAACCTCAGTGTTCCCAGGTTGACACTTTATCCACTGTGCTACCACAGGTCAGGCAATATAGTCTTGTTTTATAATCTGGACTAATCCAGGTAATCTTAATCCTTGGCAAAGGTTAAATAAGAGAGAATGATTTCTTTAGATAAATCAAAAATAAATAATTAACTAAGATAGTGTATAAGAACAATAGCTGTAAATTTTCAAGGAATGGACACTATACCAGCAAATAGATAAATTCTCTTTGGTATAGTAATTCAAGCCAGAAATCTAAGCTATTGCCCACTGGAGTTCAATTTTCCATAGTTCTTCCTTTAAACTTTGAAGGAGTTACAATGCTGGCTCCACAATGTTTTATGTCTCTTTGTTATGATTAATTTATATTTGTGTTTTGTGCTGAATATATTTATTTGTTTTCAAAGCCCCTCATTAGGGTGGAAATAGTAATAGCCCCCAGAGAGCTGTTCTTCTCCCAGAGTGGTGTATGTGAGGAACAGGGAGGCACTGACCATTTCATAGGCCCCCAGCAAGACCCAGCAAGCTCTTGCCTTCCACATGGGTTGGCATAAATATACAATTTGTATGCACTTTATTAAAATATATTTGAAAGAGACCGATTGAAAGATGCTTCTAATCACAGTGAATTCTAAAAAATATATATTAAGTCCTGCTGTACAAAGACCCCATGTTTTCTGAAATCTTTTTTTCTTGTGATTTCTCAGACCTGGTAAAATCAAAAGCTTGTGTTTCTCCAATTTCCCCTAGGATAAAGGTACTGATCCTAAACAGATCAGGATAGGGTGTCTATAAAAGTCAGAGTAAATTAACAATATGCAGTTTAGAAAACAAGAAATGTATAGAATTATTATTTTCCCCAATATTAAATAAAGAGATCAAGACAGGACCTACACGTCTAATGAGTGCTTGGCCGGCTGCTGTAGGCAGAAACGGCTGCTCTTTGTAGCAAATATGAAGATTACTCTTCATGTGTCCCTACAGTTCAATACCTCCTTCCTCTTTATTGTTTCTAAAGAATTATTTGATTGACTGAAGTGAGGTAAGCAACTTCATAAAAGTTAAAGAAAAGATTACAATAATTTGAAATTTTGATGTGTGAACTTTAATATCCTGTAAGTTTTTTAAATAATAATGAGACTCACCTCACTTGCATTTCCATGAAATACTGATGCAGAGAATGAATACAGCAGTGGATTTTTAGTTCAGACCATGACAGCATCGGAACACCTATAGCCTTACTATCTTTACTGAAGATGCCTTGTAATGGATGCCATTAAACTTCTGACCTCAACAACCAAGCCTCCAGGAGAAGCCATGATTAAATAAAAGCTCTTTGTGGAAATGCAAGACTTTCTTATTTATGCTGGTTATTTTAGCTCAACCCCTGAGAAACGATCCTGACCTCAACACAACAGTAGAAGGAAACAGGAAGGCAACTGTCAGACAAGAGGGTGACGTGGACAACCAGGAAGACAGCATAATTCGGACTTGCAATTTAGCTGCCAAATTTGCACCCACCCACCCACCAGGAAGAAGGGAGATGAAGTCTGGGTGCAATTTCAACAACTACAAGTAGAGGTCTGACTCCCAGAAGGACCCAGGTGTCATGTCCTCGGTGCAGTCTATCCTGGTGAGCAGCATGAAAAGGAGGGTGCTTTGGCCATGGACAAATGTCCATCAGCTGACACAAAGCTGCTGCACAGCAGTGGACGGCTCAGAATGCCTCTGGGGAACAGATCTATGACATGTTGTGATGGCGTGAGACCACAGTGCCAGGGTATGCTGATCCCCCTCCAGCAGCCTTGTGCAAACACAGATTGTGGAAGCACTCCAGATGTGTGAAGGCTGGTTATGCTTTGCACATAGAACTCTGTGTCTTCCTCACTGGAGGAAATAAACGCCCTCATGGAGACCCCCTCAGAGAAAGGAGGAAGGCCTGGATATTTCAACACGGAACACCATGTTCTGTAGGATGCTGTTGTCTGCATGTTGTAAGCAATCCAAACAGTCTTCTTTGATGTCTGTCTGGCACTATAGCGCCTTTAAGAAAGAAAGAAAATATTCTGAATTTTGGGTCTGAAAGAACAGAAGTCCAAGATAAACATGGTGGCCATGGTGTCCATCCCACCTCTTTTCTGGGGTCCTTTCCTGAATACGTGAGGGGAATATTGATGGAAGAAATGCCAAGTAGCTTTTTGTGGGTAGGGTGGGTGGGGCCGTTCCCTGAAAAAGAAAAAAAATTAGACTGGCTGGTAAGAAAAAATGCAAACACTAACATGAGCTTTAAAGTTTGGAAGCATGTAACTCATTGAGCAGACCATTATGTGTCCTATTCCAGGACATGCCTAAAACCATGGCAACTGAAAATACAAAGACAGAAGTCACCAGTGGATACCCTACTATGTTATCTCCTCCATTTGTCAGGGATCTGTGCAGGGTGATCATGCTGCTAAAGTCTAATGCTTACAACCTGCTGTGTAAATCTGTGACCAGCATTTTATCCAGAGAGTGGAGTCCTGCATTCTCTATTCTGGGCAACACATCACCCCATTTTTTTAATTGCCATAAGAACACTTGAGAGCTGCCCTCTTAACAAGAAGTTAAGTGTACAATACAATATTGTTAAGTATAGGCACAACACTGTACAACAAGCAGATCTCTAGATATCAATCATATGATGTAAGTAAAGCTTTATAGCCATTAGACAGTGAATCCCTGTCTCCCTCCCACCAGCCTCTGGCATTCACCATTCTACATTCTTTTTCTACAAGCATGACTCCTTTGGACACCTCATAGAAGTGAAATCATGTAGTGTTTGTTCTTCTATGACAGGTTTATTTTACTTAGTACAATGTTCTCTAGGTCCATCTATGTTGTAGCACATTACAGGATATTTTTTTGGTTGAATAATATTCCTTTGTGTGTGTGTGTGTGTGTGTGTGTGTGTGTGTGTGTGTGTGTGTGTGTGTGTGTGTGTGTGTGTGACATTTTCTCTATCCATTCACCTATCAATGCACATTTAGGTTATTTTCAGAATGAATGTGGATATTGTAAATATCACTACGATAAACATGGGAGCTCACATATCTCTTTGAGACCCTGATTTCAATTCTTCTCCATAAACACCCAGAACTGGCATTGCTGAATCAGATGGTAATTCTATTTTTAGGTTTTTGAGGAGCCATCATGCTGGTTTTTGTATTAGCTGTTCCATTTTACTTCAACACTAACAGTGCACAAGGGTTCCAATCAGTGGTGGGATTCAAATAATTTAACAACTGGTTCTCTGCCCTAATGACTGTTTTAGTATTAAATAAATGGCATACCAAAAGGTAGTTTATTATTTCATACTTTTAATACTTAAATAAGAACAATAAAAGTAGTACACAGAACTAGATTATTAGAGTTTTAAAATATTAATGAAAAAATATTAAATAATACCTGACAAAAAAACAATAAAACTGTTATTTAAAATATTTCCATATTGCTTCTTGATCTGCATCCTCACCTGCCATTTTTTTTCACCAATGGATAGTATAAACATTACTACTGGCGCTTAGAACATGCTGTTATGCAGACAAATGTTAAAAAAGAGTAAGGATGTAAATTTGTGATTTTCACATTGGGTGGCTGCCCAGGCTCCCACCTTAGAGAGAACCCTGATTACAAGTGCCATTTTAACAACCAGTTTGCTGAGCTCAATAAGAAATTTAGGTATTGGTTCTGTCTAACCAGTGCGAACCGGCTGAATCCCATCACTGGTTCCAATATCTTCGCATCCTTACTAATACTTGTTATCTTTTTTTTTTTTTTTTATAACACTGGTCATTCTATCAGGTGTAAGGAATCACTTTCAAATTTCACCACAGATGTTTTTTACGTTTCTCTAAAAAGTCATTATGATACAGTCAGGACACATCTTACAAAGTCTCCAGTAGAAAATAGAACTTTAAAACTCAACATTTTGTGCTAAATGTTTAGAGACTAGTAAGATAAGATGGTATGAAGAGTCACAGAAAAAACAATAACACGGGTTTGAGCCCAAACCCTGCCATTTAATAATGTGGCAAGTCACGTCCTCACTGGCCCTCTGTCACAGAGTGGTTATAAGAATTATAGAAGAATATATGTGCAAGAGATTTTTGGAAACTATAAGACACTATAAAATGGGAGAATATATTAATACTATTCATATCTGAGCATGCTAAAGTTAATTGTTTTGGGCTATGAAATAAATTTTTTCATTTTATCCCACTTATGTTTAATTTTGCCTGACATTTAAATGGTACTCAGAGACAGAAGGGAGATGTGGTTTTCAGAATGCTCATTTCAAAATTATAATTGTACTTCTTAGTACAAAAAGTGTGTCCTAAATACAGATGTAAACTGAGCTAAGTAAAGTATGCTATAATTAATTCAATGTAAGAAATATATATAAAGGACCTACTTACTAGGTGTACTGGATAGTAATAGTAACAAGATGAGCCAGCAGGTGTCCTTCTCTCAAAGAGATGACAATGAGAGAGAAAAACAGCTCTGCCAAGGAGGAGGCAAGAGGAGAGAAAATGAGGGTCATGCACACATTCCTTTTTTCAATAAGAATTTATTAAGCATTGGGATAGGTTCTATGAATACAAAGTTGAATCAGACATAGTTGCTGGCCTTCAGGAGCTTACAGTTTACTTAAAACAAGATAGAATATCATAGGTGTTACTACAGAGAACTAAAGACCTCCATGAACTATATAGGTCTTTATTTTAGATCTCTAACATGAGCTCCATGCTTTTATATTCAATTGTCTACCTGAGATCCCTACTGAAATATTTAATGTACAGCCTAAATTTAATATGACCCGAACTAAACTTCTCATTCACCACCAAAAACTGCTCTTCCTGCTGAATTCCACGAGGCAGAAAATATCAACTCCAACCTCCCACTTGTATACCACAAGCAATAGTTTGAAGTTATTTCTCTCTCTCTCTCATCTCTTCCCTTGTCTCCTATTTTTTCTCCTGTCCTTCTTCTCCCTCTCCTTCCCTATGTGTGTCTTTCTAACTCCTTCACATCTAATCCTGCAATATATCTGTTGACTCTACTTTCAAAATATATCCTAAATTTAAGCACTTCTCACCTCCTACACTGCCCCCACCCTTGTCTACATCACCATTGTCCTTTTCTGGATTACAACAACAGCCTCCTAACCAGCCTCTTGGACTCTTCCCTGGCTGAGTTACAAACTACTCTCAGTCCAGTGCCAGAGTAATCCTTGTAGTGTTTTCACTCAAAATGTCTTGCCATAATTTTCTCAGTAAAACGCAAGTATTTTCCCAGTTTCCTATATCTCTAATCTCATCTCCTCTGATTTTCTACATTAGTCACATTTTTTCACCACACTGACCACCTTGCTATTCCTTGAAATTATCAAGTGTACACTTGCCATGGGCTTTTGAAATAACTGGCTCTCTGCTTAGCACTCTGTTCTCTGTTACCTATACAGCTTGCTCTCTTGCTTCACTCAAATTTCTGCTCAAATATCACCAATCAAATACATTTACTTTGGTCATCCTATATAAAATAGCATTTCTTCCTAGGAATCTCAAAGTCTCCTTAACTTGCTTCATGTTATTCCTTAGACTTAATCACAAATTAAGTGATATATTTACTGTTTTTACTTATTGTCTTTATCTCTCTCTTGGATTTCAAGCTCCTCTAGAGTAGGAACCATGCCTTTTTTGTTCAGTGCTGTATCTTCAATGGTAGAATGGAGTCATATACAGTGTTCATAAATATTTATTGAAGAACAAATTTAAGTAGTGACAAATTCTACATGATTTTCAGGCAAACTGGAAAAGGACACACTGAGAGTTTGATATTTGAATTGTGTCTTGAAAATGATGATATGTTTACCATGTGGACAAGGTCAAGAATGGGCTGCCTTGCAGAGCAGTCACTATGCACAAAGGCATGATGACATAAACCAACCTAATAAGTTCTCATGGTGTCAACCACTTCAGTGTGTCTGAGGCATACTGTGTAAATGAAAGAAGAGACAGTCAGGTCTAGACCTTGAAAAATCTTAAATGTTATTCTCAGGACTTCCAATCTAAACCTGTGGATGAGGAAGGTACCTCAAAGGGTTTTAGGGATGATGAGAGGTGCTCAGTTTGCATTTGTGAAATGCACCAATGTGAAAAATGGATGGGTGAGTATAGACTGAAGAAGGAAGTTATGTTAGAAAACTTGCAAATATTAAATTATAGGGCTGTAGTCAGTAGGCACAGTAAGTATAATGAGATGTTGTTAAAGAGGGACAATTGGTTGTGAATAAGCTATGAGTGATAAGAGAAAAATAATATGACAGGATGTCACTAGATATCTAGCCTAAGTACCTTGATATGTCATATGTCAAAACTTGGAATTCATTAATAAGAAACCCTTGAAAGGAAATATTAAATATTTATATATTGTAATTTTTATTTCCAAAAATTAGAATTAATTCACCATCAGTCTCCAATAATCTCAGGTGATTCAGGTATTTTTCTTTCCTAATGCACAGTTGTCATGACAAATGGTGATGGATATATTTATGAACTCATTGCAGAATCTTTTCTCAAAGGAATATGGTCTCTCCTTCAATTGAGAGGTTCAGATTTATGGACCAGCTTAGGTTTGAAAGCTGAGTAAGAAGTGATGAACCCCCACTGTGGCACCTAGAGTGACATTTCTACCAATCAGATCTAAAATTTTTCTACCAATATACAAGGAAGACTTTAGTGTGCTGTCAATTAACATAGTTTCTAGAAGTCAGTCATAATTTACATATATAATATGTACAAATATTGATTATTCAGTCTGATATATTTTGACAATGATGTAAACCCAAAATAAGAAATAGAACATTTCTATTACTCTAGTAATTCCTTTCATACCCCTTTCCCACCCAGAACCAATTACTTTCTTTAATTTTTAATACATCAGTTTTGCCTGTTCTTGATCTTACATAAGTGGAATTATATGATTTATATTCTTTTGTGTCTGGGTCTTTTGCCTAATGTAATGGTTGTAAAATTCATGATGTTATTATGTGTATCAGTAATTTCTTTTTTTATTTCCTTGCTGAGTACTAGTCTATTGTATAAATGTATCACAAATTGTTTATTCATTCTTTTATCCATAGACATTTATTTTAACTTTTGGCCATTCTGAAGAAGGTTATTCTGCCTGACCTGTGAAGGCACAGCAGATAAAGCATCAACTTGGAATGCTGATGTCACTACTTTGAAACCTCGGACTTGCCTGGTCAAATCACATACAAAAAGCACCTACTACTATGAGCTGATACTTCTCACTTCCCCCATTTCTCTCTCTCTCCTCTCTCTAAAATCAATAAATAAAATCTTTAAACGTGATAATAATTTTTAAAAGTCCATTTTTTAAAAAAAGTAAAGTATTCTGAACAAGTTATTTTATAAATATATATTTTCATTTTTCTTGAGAAGTACCTAAGAGAGGCATAAGAAACTGACAACCAGTTTTTCAAAATGTCGGTACCATTTTACGTGCTCACTAGGAGTGTATAAGAGTTCTAGTTTCTCCAAATTCTTGCTAAAGTTTGGTATTGTCTGTTTTTCTTAAAAGCTATACTTGTATCTATGAAATTATATCTCATGGTTAATTTTTGATTCCTATGACTAATGATGTTCTATAATTTTTTTATATTCATATTAGTCATTTGCATAACTTCTATAAAATTTCTGCTCAGGTCATTTTTATATTTTTAATGACATTTAAATAACATTTATAGGATTTATTTAAAAATATAGTCCAGAGAAAATGCAAGGCTTTTGTCATATATATGTATTGGAATTATTGTTTTCCTTGGCTGTTGTTTGTTATTCACTTTTTCAAAACTGTAACTCTTGTGTTGAACAGTTTTAAATTTTGATAATATCATTTTCATCACATTTTTGTTATAATTAAAATGTTTTGTGTTCTAAGAAATCTTTACTTATTTTTCAAAAAAACTCTCTATAATATCACATGCAACTTTAGTATAATTTTATTCCTTATTATTTTAATTCAAAAATTACCAATCTGGGCCTCCATTTTCTTGTGAAAAAGTATTTAATAGAGAATTAAATTTTTAAAAATTGGTGGAGAACTACTTAGATTTTCTCTTTCTGATTCTTAAGCTTTATTTTTTTAGAATTTTATATATTTTATTCAAATTAAGAAATTGTAATAACACTGTATATAACATTCTTTTATGTTCTGGATGTGTCTAAGATCTGTGCTAATGTCTTATTTTCATTACTGTTAGGAAAACTTTTTCTCTTACTCTCTTCTACTTATTATTATTAATTGGGTATTATTAATATCTTATCTTTTTTTAAATAACCAACCTTTGTCTTTTTGATTTTCTCAATTATTTCTTTTCTATTTTAGTTTTACTTTCTAGTATCTTTTTAATTTCTTCTTGTTTACTTTCTTACTTTTACTTTCCTGTTATTTTAATATTTTCTTGAGATGAAAACTTAAACCACTGATTTTAAACTTATTTTCTAATATATGTCTATCCATCAAGATATTATTTTTCCGCCTGACCAGGCAGTGTCGCAGTGAATAGAGCGTCGGACTGGGATGCAGAAGACCCATGTTCGAGACCCCGAGCTCGCCAGCTGGAGCACGAGCCCATCTGGCTTGAGCAAAAGCTCGGCAGCTTGGACCCAAGGTCGCTGGCTTCAGCAAGGTGTTGCTCGGTCTGCTGAAGGTCCACGGTCAAGGCACATGTGAGAAAGCAATCATGAACAACTATGGTGTCGAAACGGCAACGAAAAACTAATGATTGATGCTTCTCACCTCTCTCCGTTCCTGTCTATCTGTCCCTGTCTATCCCTCTCTCTGACTCTTTCTCTGTCTCTGTAAAATAAATAAATAAATAAATAAATAAATAAATAAATAAATAAATAAATAAAACGTTAAAAAAAGATATTATTTTTCCTCCAAAAATTGTTTTAGCTTGATTTCCATTAATTTTCTGAGTTGTACTTTTCTTACCATTTATTCCACATACTTTACAGTTTGCACTTTAAAATTTGATTTTATTTTTTAATTTAATTAAATTTTTACTGAATTTATTAAGGTGATTGGTTAATAAAATTATAAAGGTTTTAGGCATACAATTCTATAATACATCATCTGTATATTGCATTATGTGTTCACTAACCCAAGTCAAGTTTCCCTCCATCACCATCGAGCCACCCTCTACCTCTCACCCTTTCCCTCCTGTAATCCCCAAACTGTTGGCATGTCTACATGGATTATTTAGAAGTGTATGTTTATTTCCCATGTTTTTGAAATTTTCCATTTTCTTTTTGTTATTGATCTCTAATTCCATTGTGATGAGGGAACACACTGAAATCATTTTAATCTTTTGAAATTTGTTGAGAGGGAGAGCAAGATGGAGATGGAGTAGGCGGACGTACCAACTTCCAACTCCCAGAACCAAAGTGGATTATAACTCAATTTTAAGAACCATCATCTGGATAAACCAACTTTGAACTAAACTAAGTGGACTCTTCAACCAAGGAACACAAAAGAAGCACATTGAGACTGGTAGGAATAGTGAAAACGCAAAGAGGGCTGCCCAGCTCCCCAGAGCAAATGGCAGCCCAGAGAGACCCGAGTGGTGGGTGGAGAGTTTGGCGGAGAGGGAGGGACCTGGGTCCCAGGAACAAAGCCCCAGCCTGCAGTCCCAGAGCAAAGAAGAGGCGTTTGGAGAGCATTGAGCTGTGAAACAAGTGAGGATACTGTTTGTGAGAAAGAGACAGTTTTCTCAGACCCAAAATTCTTTTTAAAAGGACAGCGCAGAAAACCTCTCTCACAACTATGCACCCAGGGCTCCAGGGAACGGGGACAGAGAAGAGGACCAGAGCAGCGGGAAGAGAGTGTGGACTGAAGGCACAGGGACAAATGCTCTGAGGGACAGCCACCCAAACCCCTGGGCTAAGTCACTTCCCTAATCAAAAACGCATATTTCCCCTGGAACTAGCAATACCAGCAAAGGGAGACAGGACACTAGCCAAACAAGCTCTCCCACAGCAATTAGAGCAGAGCTGCTTAGAGGGAGGGAGCTCCCAGGCCTACAGTATGGAGACTTAGGGCCCTTCCTACTCTGCTGAGGGTTGTTGAAGGGATGGTGGCAGCAGAACGCTGAAACGCGGTTCTGTTGGTGGGGGAGGAGGCCCAACTGGTGGGAGCTAAGTCTAGCCCAGCAGGGGCGGAGGGGATGCGTGAAAGCGGTCCTGCAGCTGCGGGCCCACCTGTAACCCCACCGACGGGGGGGAAAGCAGGAGCCCAGGAACGGACAGAGATCTGCTCTGCGACCCTGCGCAAGCTGGTCCTGACCGCAGGGACGGGGCTAGGACCAGAGACGGGCGGTGGCTCGCGGTTGAGCTCATGCTACCAGCCCTGCCTGGCCGGAGAAACCGCGGTTTGCCATCCTGCATGCACGAGTTGGCTCTGAACACGAGGGGGGGGGGGGGTAGAGCCCAGGTCAAGCGGAAGTTCGCAGCTGAGCGCACGCAAGCAGCCACACTTGGCCCAATAAACTTTGGTTTGCGACCCTGTGTGGGAGGGCCCTGGCCTCGAGGGCGGGGCTAAAGCTCCAGACGGGCAAAAGCTCACAGCTGAGAGCACGTCAGAAACTCCGCCCATCCCGCGAAACTGTGGCGAGCAGGCTCTAACCGTGGATGCTGGGTGGAAGCCCGGAAACAGGCTGGGTCCGCAGCTGAGCAAAGGTGCTCACCTCTACACTTGGTGCTGAGGCTTGTGATTTGAGTGACAGCCCCACCCTCGGAGGAGAGGCGGAAAGCACAGCAACAGCCTCAGAGGGCCGGCGCTGGCAACGCCCATACCCAACCACCCTAGGCAGCAGCAGAGGGGGTGGCAGGCCTGCAGACAGACCACACCTAGAGAACACAAAGGCAACACCTACTGGACTCCAGTGGCCACAAATTGCTTATACACAGACAAAATGGGCAGGCAGAGGAATGCAAACCAAATGAATCAAGAGAAATCCCCAGAGAAGGACCTGAATGAACCAGATATAACCAAACTACCAGAAGCAGAATTTAGAATAATGATAGTTAGGATGTTCAAAGAAAGTAGAGCAACAATGTATAGTCACTATGAACACCTAAATAAAGAGATAACTAGTATAAAAAATGAAATTGAAATAAAAAAGAATCAGACAGAAATGACAAATACAGTATCAGAACTGAAGATCACAATGGAAGGAATTAAAAGCAGGATGAATCATGCTGAGGTTCGAATCAGCGAGGTAGAGGACACAATAAACAAAGGCACAGAAGCAGAGAAGAAAAAGAACAGGAAATAGAAACTTTGTTCAATAAAATCATAGCAGAAAACTTCCCTAAATTAAGGCTGGGAAACATTCCACACGTTCAAGAAGCACACAGAACTCCATTAAAGAGAAACCCAAAGAAATCTACACCAAGACACATCATAGTTAAAATACCAAAGCTAAGGGATAAAGAGAAAATTTTAAAAGCTGCTAGAGACAAAAAGGCTATCACCTACAAAGGAGCCCCCATAAGGATGACATCTGACTTCTAACAGAAACACTTGAGGCCAGAAGGGAATGGCAAGATATAATCAAAGTAATACAAAACAAGAACCTACAACCAAGACTACTCTATCCAGCAAGGCTAACATTTAAAATCGAAGGAGAAATAAAGAGCTTCCCAGAAAAAGAAAGCCTCAAGAAATTCATTAAAACCAAACCAATTCTGCAAGAGATACTAAGAGGCCTGTTGTGAACAGTTCAAAGGGAGGAAAGAATATAGCAAAAGAAGAATACAGCTTAAAAGAATAAAATGGTAATAAACAACTACATATCAATAATGGATTAAATGACCCAATCAAAAGACATAGGTTAGCTGTGTGGATAAAGAAACAAGACCCATACATTTGCTGTCTACAAGAGACACACCTTAAAACAAAAGATGCACATAGATTGAAGGTAAAAGGATGGAAAAAAATATTTCATGCAAATGGAAATGAAAAAAAGCCGGGGTAGCAGTACTTATATCGACAAAATGGACTTTAAAATAAAGGCTGTAGTAAGAGATAAAGAAGGACACTACATAATGATAAAGGAAATTTGTTGAAACTCTATGGCCTAACATATGGTCAATTTTAGGAAATATTCTGTGTGCACTTGGAAATGTTGATTCCATCATTTTTGCATGCAATATTCCTTACTATCAAGCTAACTTAGTTAATACTGTTATTCACTCCCTATCTTTACTAATTTTTCATTTATTTTTTCTACTGGGTATTGCAAAGAAGTCTTAGTATCTCCATTATGATTTTGGATGCTGATACAACTTCTATGGAAGAAAATTATCAAGATTATTTTTTCATTCAATAAATATTTATTATTATATATCACTATGTTATTGGTACCATGGGTGCTCTTAGAGACCTTACAGGTTAGCTCAGAAAACAATAATTAAATTATCATCTATGACAAAAGGTAATAAATGTAATAAGATGTCCATAGTTAGATACTATGACAACATCAGAAAAAGCTGAATCCTGAAAAGAAAAAATTAGTTGAATATATCAGTCACTCCCCTACCCTTTTCAGCCTTGCAGTATATCAGAGGAAGTCACATTTCCTGGGCCTTTTCTCCTCTGACTGCAATGTTAATTCAGCCAATGAGTGACTGGACAGAGAGTGGAGGAAAAAAGTTCAGTATTTGTCACCTTATTCTTTTTTCTTTCAATAAGACCCCAAGCTACAGCTGCATCTCCTTTGTGGCTCCAGGTCTCACAAGATTATCTTCTCTCTTCACGGACCCATCTTCTGCTTTGATTTTAACATCCACCTGATTTCTAGCACCAGTTAACACCATCTCCTCACTTTTCCCTCCAAGCTTAAAGATGGCAGTTATTTCTTGCTCCTGGCAATGACTGAGTTGCTCACCTCTCTCCTAGCATTCTCAGTTCTTCCATCATCTGTGCTACCAATTCCTTGTGTTAAATATTTTTCTGTCTGGAATTTTACAGCAATTTCATTTTCTTGAGTGGAACTTGACTGATATACAAGATAGAGAGTGTTTCAGTAGGAGAGAATAACACATCCTACAAGTTAGTCTAGCTAGAGGAAAAGAAAGAAATATAATTGGAGAAGAGAGAAAGTAGAAGTGGCATGATTCAAGAGCTAGCATTGTCAGGAGAAGAGATTCACTGATGAGATTTTCCAGGATAATTATCCTAGAGAGAGACTGTAAGAAAAGGTCCAGTCAGAAAACTGTATAAATAATTTAGGTAAATAATAATAGTAAATAGTGCCCTGGCTGGGTGGCTTAGTGGATAAAGTGTCACCCTGATGAACCAGAATTCACTGGTTCAACCCTTGGTCAGGGACCATATGAGAAGCAATCAATAAGTACACAGCTAAATAGAGCAACTGAGTGAAATGAGTTGATGCTTCTCACTTTGTGTGTGTTTCTCTCTCTTCCCTTTTTCTCTCCCTCTCTCTCCTTTCCTTTCTCTCTCAAATCAATGAAAATTTTTAATTAAAATGTATTAATAGTAGATAGTGGCAGTGGAGATAGTGAATTGACTGGAAGAATATTTAGGAATAACGATGAGTAGAATTTGACATGTATTTGGATGGAGAAAGATATAGAAAAAAATGAAAACCCACTGTTCCTCCATTATTTTTTTTATTTAATTGCATAAATGGTGTTACAGAATAGACATTTCCCCAGTACTCTCATTTGGGGATTCCCCAATAAATTCATAAAACCCTGAACTAATAAAACAAGTAAACATTAGGATATTTCTATGAGCATTTTTATGTCTTTGATACCAGGGTTAATGAGAGAGATTATCATACTAATTCATGTCTGACACCTGAAGTAGGTTAGGAATACTGTGCCAGATTTAAATGAAGTCTCTGTTTGGCCCATCAGTTTATTAAAGTTGGTTATACAAAAGGATCCTTGTACAGTCCAGACATGTCCATAATAAGGAAAATGCCAGAGTCACTACTACAAAGCTCAATTTAAGAAAAAAAAAAATCACTGTCTGTCTAATCACTTATTGAAATTATTCTGGAAAATTTTAGTAAAATGTAAAAAAGAAAATTTAGAAGTAGATAAGAGTTATTCACAGTCTAGTTAAGAAAGGAAGGAAAAGGGGCACTCTAAAGAGAATGAGCTATAAATCTTCATCAGCTTCTCAAGTTTGAAAGCTGAAGTTCTGTTGTTTACAATTTGTCTCCTTTTCATAAGAAACTGTTGAAAAGAGGTAGTTTGGGAGGGTGTAGGAAGAACAGAAAGGAGTGGTCAGAAACCACAGAAATCCTGATATTCCATTGTAAATCAGCTAGACTTTTTCACCATCCTGAAGGCTTTCAGGTTCTAGTCTACTTCCTCCAATGACAGTGCAGTAAGGCACTCACTCACTCGGTAATACAACTTCGGGGTCATGCTGCCTGATTTCAAATCCTGGCTTCACTATTTGATGGTAACATTAATACTACTGCCAGTGGGAAAATCACTTCACATCGCTGTTCCTCAGTATTGTCATTTATTAAATGTAATATTAACAGCAAAATTAAAAAACAGTTCTATTTGCAATAGCATCTAAAAGAATAAAATACATAGGAATAGGCTTAACCAAGGGTGCAAAAGACTTATACACTGAAAACGGAAAAATATTATTGAAATAAATCAAAGACACAAAACAAATGAATAGAAATTCCATGTTCATAGAATTGAAGACTTAATATGGTTGAGATGTCAATACTACCCAAGGTGATCAACAGATTCATTATGGTCCCTGCCAAAATCCCAGTAATGTTTTTAAGGAAATAGAAAAAACTATTTTGAAGTAGATATGGATTTCCCAGTGACCTCAAATAACAAAATCCCAGTGGTATTTTTGGAGAAACCAAAACATCCATCTTAAAGTTGATATGGACTATCAAAGAATACCAAATAGCTAAAATAGTCTTCAAAACAGAACCAAGTTGGAGATCTCATACGTTCTGATTTCTATACTTACTACAAAGCTAGAGTAGTTAAAATAGTGTGCTAGTAGCATAAAGATAGACAGAATAGTGGCTTTGAAAGACAGGCACAAACCCTGGATATAGAGTCAAATGATTTTGACAAGGGTGTCAAGACCACTCACTGATGAAGGAAAGTGTCTTCAACAATTGATATTGGGAAAACTGGATATCCACGTGAAAAAGAATAAGAGTGGACCCTTATCCTATCCCATGTACAATAATTAACTCAAAATGAATCAGACACCTAGATGTGAAAGCTAAAATTGCAAAAGTATTAGAAGAATAGCAAGATTAAATACATGTGAAGCTCTTTGAGCCATACCTGGAACCGAGTAAATGGCACAACCTCTGCCTGGGTCAAGCATGGATGGCTTCATGCAGCAGAGTGGTCTGGTTACTTTATTCAGCAGTGCAACAGAGAGAAGGGCTAACTCTCTGCAGTATTCAAACAACACTAAGTAACTGAAAAGGAAAGTGAAGAGGTCTAAAAACACAGCGACCAGTAAAATCACAGACAATTATTTAAATGAAATCCTGTCATTTATTCTGCTAGTGGTGGGAAGTACCTCAATAAGATCTAAAATTCCAGTGAAAAAAAGTTTTTAAAGTTTTTACCCCACAAGACAACCCACTACCTCTTTGAAACTCTAATGTCTGTTTCTTCATAGCTGTTCACCTCTTTACAGCATCAACTATTGCTCAGGTCATATTATAACATGTATTAGAGATATCTATCATGAGTCTTTTGAAGGACATCTCCCCAGTCCCAGCCAGAAAGAGGTGGACTCAACTAAAAGCAGAGCTGGACTATGTGACAAAGCTGGTAGTAAAGAAGCTAACAGATAGAAAGCTTACTTTATTGAAAATACAAGGGAAAAATTGTCCCCCTGAACTCTGTATATTTCAGAAAATACATAAAGCCTTGTGTAAACAAGTGGTTGTCAGATGAATAAATGAATGCATAAAGGGCATCTAACGTAAGGGGACTAGAAGCATACACAAAAATCATTTACATTCCAAGTGTACAAAATAACATTAAATAAGATAGGTCTTAATATCTTTGTTTAGGTTTCCAAAAGATTGATGGGTTGTTGTTGGGAAGAAAGATTCTTTCATTTTTAAACTCATAAATTAAACTCTATTTGCTTCCAAAAGAATATGAAATGGCCATGATATTAATTATATATATATAATCAATTTTTCATTACAGGTGAAACAAAATACATGTGCAGAAGTTAGAGAGATACAGACACAGGCTCAAACTAGAAAATATCTGTTTTAAAATTAGAACCAACAAAGAATGACTTTTTGCAAACATCTGAACTCTCCATTCTTCACCAAGCATGTAGGGATGCTCTTTAAGGTAGGGCAGTAGGTGAAGATGCAGGTGGTGTCCAGCATGGACATTCTATAAATTTCATGCTCTCTCCAGGCAGCTTCTCTTCAGCTTTGTTGCAATGTGAGATCTTGTATCCCGATCAAACTCCTGCTCTTCAAAGATTATTTGACCACAGCAAAATAAATTTCATTCTCTTTCCCCATAATTTAGAACTGAATGGCTGAAAGACAAATAGAGAAACTTCCCATGGCACACAACTGTTCTTACTGATTTATATTTCTGCTGTAGAGATGTCTAAAGGCTTTAGCCACACAGAATGTCAGTTCCAGGCATTACAGAAACTTCCAGACCATGAAAATGTGAGCAAGATGGACAATCTGACCAAAAGTTTCTTTTTCCACATGTGGAACAGGTTAAATAATACTGTGGCACTGATTCAAGCAGTGCCACCAAATTCAAAAATATGTGCTCTTTCCGTAAGTATCTCCCCAATCAGTGCCTTCTGACAATTTCCCTGTTTATTGTTCTGTAAAGTGGAAAAAGTGGCCACACTAACACCCACCAGCATACACAGCCCAGGGGCATTCTCAGCACCAAGAAGAAGGTCAATGTTAGCAGCTAATTTTTCAAGTTGAAAAACTAAATAATAAACACTTCAGGCAAATGCTATAATTCATTACCCTCAGAATGTATATGCTTTAAATAGCCTTGAGATTCTGTCATGCTCCATTTAATAAACCTAAAAGAAAAGCTACAATACGTAAATCACTTGTAGGGGATTTCGGAAAAAACTGTATTACCGTGTTCACTTGAGGCCTCCATTAGAAACAGAGATATTCCGCTCCTATTCTTCTACCCCACCTTTCCAGCCTAAGGCTGTCCAGTGACGTTAGGTGATCAGTTAGTCCTTTTATACCCTGCTTTTCTCAAGAGTAAGAGAGACAATGATATTCTCTCCTCCCATTCTGGGCTCTAGTGAAACTGGATAAATTTTGTATCTTTTCTTTTAATCCCACCAAATTACTTCAGTTAGGCTTTGCATGGCCTGGTATTATCTCTGATCTCTGCACCATCCATGAGAAATGAATAGGGCTTTCTCTGTACTCATGAATTAAACTTAAAATGAAGAGTAAAACAAGTTGTTTTGGTGCCTTTGTCATCTAAGTCCTAGATTTGGCAAAGAACAAGGTTCTGCCTTTAGCAAGTGAAGGCCCCTGATATCGTATCAACTTATCAATGAATCAGCTCCAAGGTCACCTCAACTTCTGAGATGTTTATGGCATTTCCCTGTCGATTATTTACTTTGGCACTGTCTTAGTGAGTTGCAGTTAGCTGAGAAGATAATACCATCAGGCTGATGATCCAAACTTTAATAGGAATTGGGTGACTTCACTAGGTAATACAATGGATTTTCCTAGTGTTTTTCCTCAAGCTTTGTTTTTAAGAGGGGGTCTGCTTTTCTTGAGCTAGATTATACTTCTGCAAAATTTATTTTAGAAATAGGGCCAGATAAGACATGCTCAAAGATGCTCTCTTCTATCTCATGGAAACCTTTGAATTATTTTCACTTCTGCTTCTTGTCTCACCTGAAGTAGAAAAGTTGATGCAACTGGCCAAGCCCTTCTATTGCCATTCATTCAACAAGTATCTATTGACTCCTTTCTCTGGGTTAGATATTGTGCTAAGTGTTGAGTGTAATTTATATAAAACAAGATAAACATGGTTCCTGGCTTCTTGGTACTTACACTAGTGGGAGGGACCACTGAGAAAACAGGGAAACAAGTAATAATTAATTGTGGTAATTCTAAGAAGTCAGCAAACAGAACATAGTGATAGGTAATTACAGAGAAAGAGGATAGGGGTTACTCTATATTGGATGATCAGGGGGAACCTGAAGTACCCGACGGGTGGAAAAGCACTTTTGTGGGGGATTTCCAGGGGGAAAATGAGAGCCTGTCTGAAAGCTCACGGGCAGGAAAGCTAGACCCATCAAGGATAAGAAAACATTACTTTTCACTCAAAGTACGGTCTGCAAACCAACAGCACCAATATTCACTGGGAACTTTAGGAAAATATAGAATCCAGGGCCCCAGCTCAGACTTACTGAATCAAAATCTGCATGTTTAACAAGATGGTCAGGAAACTTGTTTTCACATTAAAGTTGTGCACTGTCAAAAATACTGGTTCCAGTCTTGACTGGACATTGGAATCTGCTGGGAGCTTTAAAAAAGTCTGATGCCAAGGTCCCTCCACCAGAGACTTATTCGGTGTGGGCTGTGAAACAAGCATTGAGATTATTTTAAGCTCCCCAGGGAATTCTGAAAAGCAGCAAAATTTTAGAATCACTGGTCTAATGTACAGCATGTGACACATAGTAGGCACTTGATAAATAATCATGAATTAAATCCTTGACTCTTTAGCTTCACAGAGGTTCCCACACAGAGGCTGCAGGCAGATAAGAACGTCATCTCCTCTGACTTACTGCATTAAAAATGCTACTGTCCTCAGCAAGACAAAGCCAAATCATAAACCATTTGGAAAAAGAAGTACAAAAATGATTATTAAGAGAGCCATTAAATTCTTCCACGTGCTGGATAACTATTCATTTGGGAATTTTTGTAAATTTGATAGACTTGTAGGAGATCATTTAACTAGTGGCCAGACACAGGAGAAGAAATACAGTCATGAGTTGATCTCGGTACAAAGACAGCATAATTTTTGGATTCTCTATGCAGCTGGGAGCCCACACCAGAGTAAACCTTTGAGGCAGTCTGGTAACATTCTTGACTAATGAACTTGGAACAGAATGTACCTACCCTGGCATTATCAGGGAAGACTAGAGGGAGGGGATGTGTGAAGAGGGTACAGAATGTGATTGAGCCAAACATGTGCATAATCAGAGCTGTGGGGAAGCCCCCTGGTACTTCCTGCACCTGGTAAGACATACACAAGGAACAATGCATACAGCCTCTAGTCAAGGACTATTCAGTGACCAGGAACATAATCAGCTCCCCATTGCCCACAAGGGGCCCAGCAGCCAGGGAGAATTGGGACTGCAGAGAACAACCCCCCTGCTCACCACAGGAGCTTGCAAAAGATTTTTGAGAGAATAAAGCTCATTCACTTCACCCCTTGCGGAGGCCCTAAACTTTGAAGAACTCTTGCAAATACTGCCCTCCCAGGTACATGACAGTTTTTCAAGTTCAGTGATAATGTAAGCCAACTGCGAGGAAGAGACAAGAAAAGATATTTAGTGCCATCACCAACCTCTCTTTAAGGACTACTTCAACCTGGTGAGAGAAATAAAAGGTTTCAATTTGAATATAAAATGAGCAATATTCTGACACAGAATAAGAAAACCCCAGAAATAGGTGCATTAATGAATAACTGAGTCAGCAGAACAAAAGGACTTTCAGCTAAGGGCTGTCCATTCCAGGGTGTCAGCCCTAAATAAGGTTGCCATGTTTTAAGGAACATGTAAAGGTGTAGGTAAACTCTGAGTCTAAGCAGAGTTGAGAAATAACATGGGTGAAAGAATGTGTGAATACATGTCACTTCCCTGGGGATAAATGTCTTTGAAAATAAGAACTAGACATCAAATATGAACAGAATAAGGCTAAGAAAATGGCATATTCTTTGGAAGCCAATGATTTCCCATGAGGTAAACAATTTACGTCCAGTGTACTTGTATCTGTGTTTCCTATGGAATTGGCACATCTACTTTTTCACAGGCTATGTGTACCTGGTACCAAACCGTGAATACAACCTAATGAAGTACAACTCTTGGTTTATTCCACACTTGCAGTTGGGTAGCTGAAAAAGTATTAAAAAATGCCACAGTACTATAAGGTATTTTTCCTGGCCGAGAAAGAAGAAAGAGGGGCTGGAGCCATAAAGTGTGGAATAGCAAAGGCTTTATTAAGTACTGCGCATCCCGCCCGACAATCTCCTCTGGTCCCGGGGTACAGAGGCTGGAGGAGTCGCGTGAATTAAATTACGTGAGAGGTATTTAAAGGGGTCCTCTAGGGTGGGCGAGCAATTATGACATGGTGAAATCTCACTAGCTGTTGGACAGTCGCTCTTCTCCCAAGGATCTCTGGGAAGTTTCTTTTTGGCATGCTTGGTTGTGTGGCTGGCCCTAGCCAAAAGTCCAGGGTCTGAGTTCCTCATGTGACCATCCCCTTTGTCTACCGACCTTACATTCTGACCTTTTTGTTAAATAGATTAGGGGCACCGTTTATTCGTCTGGCTACTTCCTGCTGGTTAGGGGAGTCTTGGGGAGGGGAGATTGGCAGGTGGTGGCTTTGAGGGGTGTCAGGAGGAACATCTGTTTGGCCGTGAGTTGAGAAACTTCGCAGATGCGGTTCTGTAATAATTTTAAAAAGAGGAGCAAAGATGAGTTATACGCTGATAATTAAAAGAAGATTTAGGATAGGGGCAGCCCAGGTAAGAACGGGTGGATGCCATCAGGAATTAAACAGGTTGAAGGAGGAGAGATTCTTGCTTAGTTTTTTCGCAGATGGTTGAGGAGATTGAAGCTTCTTTCATCAGGCCAATCTTACTGAACAGCATTGCTCCCTGCTTCAGCTCACTCTGGTGACAGGTTCCTGGTGGGAGGGACAGAAGCAACAGGAGGGTCTGCAGGCCCCAACCTTTTGGTGAGCCACAGATGAGTAGGGCCGAGTGGTTCTGACTGCCAGCAATCCTGCATGAGAGCAAGCTTGAGGTGAGAGACATGGTTAGAAATGAGGGTATCATTGATTATGGAGAAGCCCTTGGTAGTGAGGAATGGCAGGAGTAAGTGGGAAGATGCTGTCAGCTGGATAGTGGATCCAAGACTGTGTAGAATGTTTAGACCCAGAAGGGGTACAGGGCACAATGGCATAACCAAGGAGTGCGAAAAAGGGGACTCCATCCAAACTGCATGTCAGGGGTGGAGTGCGAAGGGGAAAAGAAGGGGTCCCATCCATTCCCATAACCGAGACCTGTGAGGAAATTAGAGGTCCAGAGTGTGGTGGCAAAACAGAGAAGGCAGCTCCCATGTCCACAAGAAATGAGATGGACTTACCCACTAGTTGCAGCATACCCTGGGTTCTCCGAGTCCAGGCCATGTCCTAGGAGTTTGAGCAATGCACCCATGTGGCTGGATGGTCCTTCCCATAGAGGCATTGAGGATGAGCCTGCTGCCCAAAGAGGCATTCGCTCTGCCAGTGACCAGGCTGCTTGCAGTTAGGGCAGGGCTCAGTGAGCAGCCGTGGGCAGGGGCCCTGTTGGGCACAGTGGTCCTGCTTGCCACACTTAAAGCAAGCTGCTGGTGGGATTCCTCTTTGCAGTCCATACTTGGGCCAGACACTTCCTGTGCCTGGGTTTGTAGTGTTACCTTCTGCTGCATGTGGGCCTGTAGAACAGCCTTGGCCATTTCCACTAGCTGCGACCATTGAAAATTTTAAATGCCATGTTCACAGGTCTTGGATAGGGGTTTGAGTGTTGAGAATAAGAGGAGGAGGACTCCTAGGGAACCCAGCACTCAGATCCAGCTGGAAACACTAGAGCCAGTGGCAGGACAGGGTCAGAACTTTCTGCAAGCAGATTGGGGTTGGGTATCCTGCAAACCAGTGTAAGAGCCAATGATATATGGAGAATGGCCTGATGAAGGAGGGGTTTAAAACACAGTGGAGAAGGGAGGGGCCCCTGGCCAGCAGGGGAAGAAAAAGAGAGATTGGTATTTGCAGGTGAATGAGAAACAGAATTTAGTGAGGGGAGGCGGGAGAGATTTGGAGTCCGCAAAGAAAGAAAGATTAGAAGTGGAGGATTTCTCTGGCAAAAAATAGCCTGCATATAGAACAGGTGGCACAGAGATTAGGACATGCATGCAAATAATTAGAGGTCCTGAATGTAAAGGGATCTCCAATCAGCTCCCAGCTTTTTTGGTGATAGTTAAATTGGTGAGGGTGTTAAAACCGAAAGTCCCTTCAGAAGGCTACCTGGTCTGATTATCCAGTGGGTTCTGTGGCCTGGCCAGAGCAGAGAAGAACAGTTTCCTCTTCTTTAGAGAGGGAGAGGTTTTGGATAAGGCAACTCCCTGAGTGTTTTGGGATTCCTGTGCCCCCACAGCCATCCTCAGTCCTCAGAGTGGTCAGAGTTGAGAACTGGCATCCCAAAAATCAAGCTCTGGCCACAGACAAATAGAAAAAGTGGGTGTGCTCGGGACATCTCCATGGGCACACACACACACACTTGGACGGAAAAGACTTCCCTGATGTAGCTACAGTTTTGGACAGGGAGTCTTGGTGGAAAGAAATGAAAGAAGTTTGGAGGCATGGGACTTACCGCACTGTCGCCGAAGTGGGTGAAAGGAGATCCTGAGATCATGCTTCCTTCTTGGAGGGGACAGGGAGAGGAGTGGCCCCAGGGGGTTTCTAACTCCTTCCCAGGTTTTGGCACCAAAATGTAAGGTATTTTTCCCCGCCGAGAAAGAAGGAAGGGGGGCCGGAGCCACAAAGTGTGGAATGGCAAAGGCTTTATTAAGTATGGCACATCCCGCCCAACAATGTCCTCTGGTCCTGGGGTACAGAGGTCGGAGGAGTCGCGTGAATAAACTATGTGAGAGGTATTTAAAGGGGTCCTCTTGGGTAGGCGAGCAATTATGACATGGTGAAATCTCACTGGCTGACGGACAGTCACTCTTCTTCCAAGGATCTCTGGAAAGTTTCTTTTTGATGCGCTTGGTTGTATTGGCGGCCCTAGCCAAAAGTCCTGGGTGTGAGTTCCTCACGTGACCATCCCCATTGTCTACCGACCTTACAAGTACTGTGCTACGTGGTCCCATGTTAAACTCATGACCACAAACCTCAAACACACCTTACTGCTGTTGGGCAGGCATTCTGTATGTGCACACCCCACTCCCTTCCCCACACTCCTTGATGACTATTCCCCACCTCCTCTCTTCTGAAACTTTCAATCTCTCCTCCCTATTTCTCTCCCTAAACTGAAATTGCACTTGCTTTTTATTTCAATATTTTAAGAAGCAGTTGAAAAAGAAATTTCCCATTTTCCCACCATCACATCTACCTAACCACTATCTATGCATATTCATATGTTCTGCTTTTTCTCCTTTCTCTACGGATAAATTGTCATTGCTGCCAACCAATGCCAATGACAGCACTTATGTGTTAGATCCCATCTTCTCTTGTAATCTAATGAGCTCACTGTCTCTCTCCTTCATCATCATCATCATCATCATTTTGTCTCAACCCCATGAGTATGCACACATGCTGTAACTTCCTCTGTCCTTTTAACCTTTTCTTAGCACTCATCTCCTTCACCTCTTCCATGACCACCTAATTTCACAGTTTCTCCTGAAAGCAAAACTTCTCAGTGGATTTTCAAAAGATTTATTTCTGCTATATCTCTAGCATCTAAGATAGAACCTGGAACATAGTAGGAGCTCAAAATTTTGTCAAATGAGTGAATGCACTACTACCGCCAACTTAGCCATTGCAGCAGTGTAAAAATATAAAACAAGTCAAGTAGGTTTTAACATCAAAATGGTTGTGCACATGAACATGGATAAATCCACAATACTGACAAAGAATAGACTGTGTGCTAAGTATTGTGTTATAAGGAGGTGGTGATTGTTTTTATAGGGTCGGTGACTAAGGGGGGTGGTCACGTGAGGAAATCAGAGCCTCAGTCTTTGTCTGGGATCGCCCACATGGCCAGGCTCACGGGAACTACACTTCCCAGAAACCTTTGGGAGAAAAGAGACTGTCCGTCATCCAATGAGATTTCATCTACGTCATATTAGCTTGCCCACCCTAAAGGACCCCTTTAAATACTTCCATGTTGTTTAATCCTTTGCGACTCGTCCAGCCCCTGAACCCCAGGACCGGGGGACATCATCGGGTGGAATGCGCCGTACTTAAAAAAGCCTTTATTCCACACTTTGTAACTCTCGGCCTGCCTGTTCCTTCTTTCTTGGCGGGGAAAAATACCTTACAGTTTTCTACTCTTCCTTTAAGCCATCTAAAGAGCAATAGGGTAGATAGAAAACAAATGCAAAACAGGTAACATATTCAAGAAAAATATAGCAATTCTCACCTGAAAAGAATTTAATAGCAGAAGTATTTATGAAGGTCCTGTTGTGTTGCATTTTTAGCTAACATTTATTGTTTTTTATACAACATGTCAATGAGTGCTTCACAGGTAGTAACTCATTTAAAGCTTACAAAATATGTATAAATCCCATTTTGCAGAAAACACAACTAAATCCCAGAAGGTCAAGTAACTAATCCTGGATAGCACAGCATAAAAATGGTGTAATTAAATAAAGAATAAAGCTGAAATATTTATACTAAAAAAGGCAGGAAGAGGCTGGACATATCAATCATCAAGACACACCTATTTGCTTATCACCTACTCATCGTCAGATATGATGTGAAAACAATCCCTGATAGAGTATCCACATTGTATGTGGCCGTTTCCTTCCGGAAGAGTCCCTAATGGAATGGGAAGGCCTCAAACCATTGTTTCTCAAACTGTAATATGAATATAGGTCAACTGGAGACCTTGTTACAATGCAGATTCTGACTGAGCAAGTCTAAGTGGGGCCTGAGAGTCTGCATTTCTTACAGACTCCCAGGAGAGAGGAACTCTGCTGGTTCAAGCTTGCTACTTTGCATAGCAAGGACTTGGAAAAATTAGTGCCTACATATGAGTTAAAATAAATTGGTCAATCTGTTAACTAACAAGTAGGAGAAGTCATCTCCAATGGGTAAAGTATGGGTTATAATAAAAGGCAAACTCTTTCTTCCCATTTTGTCCATCTTTCAAAAGAAAGTCAAGGTTTCTTGAAAAATCTCTTTTCAATTGAACAATTAGTGTCAAATTTTGTATCATTTACAGTTTCCTAATATATATATATATATATTCAGAAATAAAATTGACTTATCCCAAGCCTTTAATTTATCTGTTGTTCGCACTGGACTAATAGCTAGCTCTTAAAATACCTTTTGGTTTAGCTTTAACCCAGAGGCATGGGTCTTTTCCTGGTCTTTGGCTGGCTCCCTGCTTCCTCAGCCTAAACAGAAGCCTACCCTGGGGAGAGGGTCACTTTTCCTGCTTGCTGCTAAAGGAATTTTAGGAAAACAAAAGTATAGAACCCCTTACTTCCTCCATCCCCCATCCAGGAGGCTGTTTGGCTCCACAGGTGAAGTTGTCTCAGGAGCAGAGTACCTCCCTTCCTATTTAACAGGTTTAGCAGGGTTAGAAGGTTAAAATTGCTTTCCCTTCAAAGCATTTTACACAGATTAACTAATCCAGACAACCAGCCTCTGGCAAAGCAGAGCAATGTGAGCTCTACAGTTACAGGGGCAGGCTGCCCCAGGCAGTAAGGAGACTGGTATTTCTACAGACAGGTGGAAGTTTCAAGCACAAATTGAACAGCATCTCAGATTTTTGTATGTATAGCACATGTGTGTGTATGTGTGTATGTATGTGTAAGAGGTATCAATATATTACATATAATGTGTATTTGATGTGTTTATTTGTATATATAATAATAGTCTCATACATATAATCATGCACATACACGCTGAATTGTGTCACCCAAGATTTATATTTTGAAGTCCTAACCCTCAGCACCTCACTGTGTGGCTGTGTTTGGTGAGGTAAATTAAATTCAAATGAGGCCATATGGATGGACCCTAATCCAATATCACTGGCATCCTTATAATAAGAAGATATTGGAATATAGACAAATCACAGGGGTAAGACTATGTGAGGACACAAGGAGAAGACAGCTGTATGCAAGCCAAAGATGACACTTTGATTTTAAACTTCTAGCCCCCAGAACAGTAAAAAATTTAATTTCTGTTGTGAAAAGCACCTAGTCTGTGCCACTTTGTTTTGGCAGGTCTAGCAAACTGATACACACACATACACACACACACACACACACACACACACACACACACACACACACACGGTGGCCATAAAGAGTCTGGAAAAACAAAAAACAACATTTTAAAAGATTTATTGTTATCACATTCCAATAAATGATAAAAAATATTATCTAAAATTCAAGACTTCGTGACCATCATCTATAGGTACAAACATCTTGACTTGTCCATACATTGGGAGACAGAAAGGAGTGTAAAGTTGTAAAGCCAACTGATAAAACCAGGAAAGGACTTAAGAATGCTAGCACATAGTTTTCTGCCACATTTAGGAGTGGAGGATTCTCTTTCCAGAAAATAAACTCTTTAGAGTTATTTTCCTCTAATTGTCATTGACTTTGCTCCATAAAGTGACCCAAACAACGGCGTTCACTTGGCCTTTAACTAGATACTCTCTGTTTTGCCTTGAACTTCTTTGTCCTTTGTAAGTGTTCTTCCCAGACACTCTCCTGTAAATTCTTGGATTCAAAGAAACTTATGCCAATCTTGGGATGGTTAATCATTACCAAAAATTTGTAAATACTTCTACTACCATTATGCACAGAAACTGACATAGAAGAGTGAAAACAAAACCCTAGAAATGAGAAGGAAAGACCAAACAGAAAATAACTCAGTTATACCAGTCCAGTTCTGGAAAATGAGTGGCTTTAGTGGGGAAATGCCACAGCAGCGATTGTAAAAATAGCAGTGTCTCTGTTATATTAAACGAGGAAGTTTGAAAGTAAGTACTTTAGACTGAGTTAACAACTTACCATGACATCGCAAGTTACTAAAAGGGAAGGAAGGGGGAGCCGTATTTTAAAAACATGCTATATATGGCAGAAGCTTTCTATAGCTCACCTCAAATACATTTCACCAATGATGCAAAGAAGATTTCATTATTTTATTTCATATGTGCAGAACTAAGGAGAAATTGAGCATAGACATTGTTGTTGAATGGTCCAAGCAACATGACCAATCCATTTCTCACTTGCTGTCTTTCTCTATGGAAGATGGAAAAGGCAATTTGCTTTTTCTGCCTTCTTTGCAGCTAAGAGTAACCTTACTACGATATGACAAAGTTCTAGTTAATGATATGTAAGCATATTCAGAGCATTCCCAAATTTAGACTTCTAGTCTAAACCCAGACTTACATGTCCAAGTGCTTACTCAACATCTTTGGCCTGGTAGCTAATAAGAATCTCAGCCTGACATGTCCAACCTGTCCTCCTGAACTTTCTAACTACCTCTGCCCTCTTTTGGTCTTTGCCATCTTTAAGTAAATGCCAACTCTGTTACCCCAGCTACACAGGCCCACAGAGATAACTGATCTTTCCCTCTATCCATAGCCAATCAATCCTCAGTTTCTACAGCTCTGCTGCTTCTCCTTCCTCCATTGTTTACAGCTTGCTCCAAGGTACCAACATCTCTGGCTTACAAGCCTCTTAATAAGTCTCCCTGCTTCCATCCTACCATCTCCTTCAGTGTAGTTTCAACATAGCACCCAGAGTGAGCCTGTTCCATTATAAATGAGACCACATTCTCCCTCTTCTCACAACAGTTCTTGTCTCACTCAGAGTAGAAGCCAAAAGCATCACAGAAATCCAGAAGTCTCTACATAACCTCTTTACGTCTTTGATCTCTTGTCTCACTCTCTTCTGCTGGCTTACTCTGCTCCAGCTACACTGATCATGTATCAGACCTTTTCCCTTGATAGACCCCCTTTCTGGAAAATTTCCTCACAATTTATGTGCATGGTTTACTCCCTTAACATCTTGTTGTCTTTAATCAAATGTCACCTACTCAGTGATGCCTTTTTCTGACTCAGTCCATTTTAAATGCAACCTTCCTCACTAAGACCAGCTGAAACATTCTAGTTTCTATCTGGTTATATTTGCTCTTTAGCATCTATTATTACCAATACTGCATATTTTACTTATTTTTCTTTTGTTAACTATAGGAGCACCTAGAATAATACTTGACCTGCAATAGCTGCTTAATATGTGATTAATTAATTGGTTCAATAATGGTTGGGGGATTTGGGGGGAGATAATTGTTTCCCTTACATAAAAGACAAGCATCAGAGAAATTATTGCTGTCTTTAATGATGCTGAGAATAAATAAGCAAAAGGATGAAAAAGCCTTATGTCATGTTGAGCCCTTAAGCATCACCAGCAATCTCTTATCAAGAGACATCTCATCTTGTGAGGAAAATATCATCTTATTCATATAAAACAGGTGTCAGCAAATTATGCCCCACAGGTAAACTTTGGCCTCCTGCCTGTTCTTGTAAATAAAGTATTTATTGGAATAGAGTCATGCCTACACATATTTACCTAATGGCCATGGCAACTCTCATCTTACAACAGAATTGTAATGCCCACAGAACCTAAACGTTTTTCAACTACTGACTCAAGCAAGTATTGAGTTTTCTTTTGATTTCAGTCAAAAGCTTTGTGGTAGCCATGTGCTGGTCAGATGTCCTATTGCAGGGAGCGTAATTGAATGAAAAACCCATGTGCCACCCACTGAATCCACAACTGCATTCTGGAAGCTACACTTCAGGCAAACCACCCTTGCCCAACAACTAACCACTAATGTCATTGCTGTGAGATGCAGGACTTCTCCAGCAGGTGACTTTGGCGCAAGGACTCCCATCAACATGGCCAAAACTTTTTTGTCACTGAGCTGGAATCTAAGACTCTCCCTATCTAACAATCTTTCCTTCTTCCTCTCCTTACTGAAGATCAGACTTACACTATGGGTTAACCTTCTCCCTCCTCCTTTATCCTTCATAGGTGTTTGCTCCAACAATTCTCTGCCATATCTAGTCCTGTTTTGCCTTCTGCTTTGCAAGTAACATAAACATTCTTGACTAAATGCTTGTGTTAGTCTAAATTCTTGACTGCAGACAGAGAATAGGTAAGAAGTAATTTTTAAATTCAAATCAACATAGGCCTGACTCAAAAGCTCATGTTTTCTCAACACTGCTCTACTATTATTGCTATTCCTCTAAACTCTTGTTCTGCTTCCCTGCTTATATTTATTCATTCAATAAGAAATCCAAAAACCCTTTAAGATCATGAGCTGTCCTGGCCGGATAGCTCAGTTGGTTAGAGCACCATCCCAAAGCTTAGAGATTGCCAGTTTGGTCCCTGGTCAGGGCATACACAGGAACAGATCGATGTTCCTTTCTCTCTCTCTCTCACACTTTCTCTCTAAAATCAATAAATTTATTCAAAATTTTAAAAAAATAATTAATTTACAAAGAAAAGGTCATGAGTTATATTTTACTTACATTTATAGTCTAACATCTATTGGAAATAATCAATTCACATCTTTATAATACTGGTTGGATAAATAAATAAATAGATAAACAAAGATTTATTAAATTTTTAAAATATGTGTATTTACTTAGAAGCTTTGCTATGTTTACAATCTAGTTGAAGAAATGTTAACCAGATGACAAAGTATAAGAGCTACTCAGTTGTGTTGCCTAAGATGTACTAAAAGGAAAGAGCCTGGAGACGGTCAGATCAGCATGGAAATTGCTACAATAATACCAGTACAATGTAATAGGGGGCTGAATATGGCCACCTGCTTCTCTTCCCATCCTTCTCCCCATTCTCTCCTTCCCTTCCCTCAGTCAGTGGCTCAATTAGTTGAAATAAAACTTTAATAAAAGTTGAAATAAAATAAAAATGGGAATAATATTTTTTAAAAAGAATAATTAACAAGCCACTAATTGTTCATAAAATCAAACAAAAGTAAGGAGCAAGATCACTTAAATGTTTTGATCATAGGTGCATGCAAAGAAGAAGTACCCTTTGCAAAAATAAGGATTTTAAGAAAAAGAGTTATTTGGGGAACTTCTGGGTAAAATGGCAGATAAGTAAATGTATTTGTGTCCCCTCCCACACCACATCAAAATTGCAACTAAACCACAGAAACATCATTCTGAACCACCTGAAATTTGGCTGAATGGAAGTCCTACAACTAAGGTTTTAAAAAAGAAGCCACATTGAGACTGGTAGGAAGGATGAACTCACACCTCTATGTGGTAGATAAAATTAGGAGTGCTTTCTTGGCTGCAGAAGTCCCCCTGAGTAACAAGGGGTCCCAGCCCCATACCCAGCTCTTCATCCCAGGGTTCCAGTGCCAGGAAGAGAAGTCCCCATAACTTCTGGCTGTAAACACCAACAGTGACTGTGGCGGAGGGAGATGGAGGACTGTTGAGTCCCAGGCAGTTCCTTTGGAAGGACATGCACAGATTTCCTTGGACCCACTCCCTCTGAGCCCCAGCGCTGGGGAAGCAGCTTGGAAAACACAAAAGACATACAAAGAGAAACTTAATTGTTTGGTATCAAGATGAGAGCTGAAGGGGCAGCTTTATTCCAGATAGAAGTGCTGGCAGAGGCCATTGTTTCTTTGCTGAGCCCTCCCCCACAGGGCCAGCAGGCAGGGCACTATGGCTGAGTTTCCATCATTCTGGCTCATAGTGCTTGCCCCACCCTCATGATTCTGTGAGGCCTCCCCCCACCTAAATTTCAGACCCAACAAAGCTGTTTCCAGTGGCTTTTTCATACAAATGGCCTGTCATGGCTCATGCTTTCGATTTTCCTAAAATTTCTCAAACAAGCACGTCTGATACCTCTCATGAAATGGCCCCAACCCTGGGACTAGTATCAGCTGGCCTTGGTTCACAGCTTGGCCTCTCCTGGGCACCTCCAAGCCCAGCACAAGAAGCATCCATCTGTAGATTGTTTTGTAACTCATGTCGTGTGGCCCCAGGTAGGGCACAGGGGTGGCTGACCTTGGCCTGCACCTCTCAGGAGGCCCCAGAGTCAGTACACCCAGTGGAAAGCTTCAAATTATGCCGAATCACCACCACCCGATCTCCTCCACAAGTGACACACTCAAAGGACAAACTCAATGGGCATCAGAGTTCCACTAAAGTACGTCCTGCACTGTGAGGTGGGCCATTAAAAGCATACATTTTATTCAATGTCTTAAATAGCTGCTTGTAGATTTTAAATTACCTTACTGAGGGACTAAAATAACTATTTCAGTCGGACAGCTTATATACTGCTCACAAAAATTAGGAAATATTTAATCGCTTCATATTCAGTTTGAAATCTCCCCTAATTCTTAGGAGCAGTATATATTGCTGGACTTCTTCAGCTAGCTTACAAAGATTTCATTAATGCCCTCACTCAAGTATATATGTATCAATTTCTTTATTAGTCTTTTTCTGATTAATCTGACTAATTTTTTCTTATTTCACTTGAATTATTATATTTTAATGAACAAGTGTGTCAGAGTGATGCTATAAAACCTGTAAAGTCAAAAGTGTTAACCCAACTGACAGATTTCATCAGTGGGGGAGGGGAATGAGGACAGGCTGGTAAAGAAGAAAATGAAGAAGAGCTGGAATGGCCCTTGGCATTGTTTATTCATATAGAGAAGAATTTGGAAGAGTAAATTTCATCCTCCTAGAGTCTTTCTAATATTTCCAGTCAGTGGTGTTACTCCAACGAGTTCAAATTTAGATGAAAGCAATAGCTGCAACTTTGATATCAAAAGCTTTTGCCAATAATGATATCTCCATTTGAAGGAGATGAAGTGGAATAAACGAGAGATTAGGAATCAAAACAACTTGATTTGAATCACTGGCTCTGACCTTACTCCTTTGTAACTGTAAACCTACAGTCCTTCCCAGGCATGGATACACTCCACACAGTCCCCTAATTGACAAATGCGCCCAGAAGCATTGCCTCGGGCCAATTGCTTAAATTTTGTGCAATTCCATTTCCTTAACCCAGTGATTTTCAACCTTTTTCATCTGATGGCACACATAAACTAATTACTAAAATTCTGCATACTAAAATTCTATATATAAAATTATATATATAATTTTGATTCATTCACAATGGACAGCTATTGTTGTGTTAGCTGTTGTCATTTTTTTATTAGACAGTCTAAGGGAAAATAGGTCAGTGCCCCTGACTAAATAGTCAGGTATTGCATGTTTTAAAAATTGTTAAAAATCTCTGCCTTAACATATAGAGAGGGCATAGGCTTCACTAGGGATTCTGAATTCTAGCTGGATATTAACAACACCTGGGGCAATTTTTAAAAAAAATAGTGTTACAGGGCCCCAGCCCAGAACCATTGAATCAGAACATCTGAGGGTGGGTCTACATGTTGGTGTTTCTTTAAGAATGCTGAGGTGTTCTATGTGCAGCCAGAGTTCCAAACCACGACAGTGGTTGTCAGGCTTGGTACTGATCCCTCAGCGTTCCAAGACTCGCTTATTCTCTCCAAGGCACACATGCCTAGGAGAAGACAAGGATTCATTTAGACACCTTATGTGTACTTCATGCTCACAAAAAATGTCTGTGGCCTGGGTCCTAGAGATCTGTGCAGAGTTGCTTCTCGAGATTTCTAGGCATAAGAGGATATGCCCAAAGCCAAGATTTTACTTTGCTATTTTTTATTACCTTTTTATTTTCAATTAACAAATAACCTTTTTGTTGAGGTATAACATTTTCTATATGTATACACCTATGTAGCCCTTTCTCAGATCAAAACGAAGAACATTCCAAGCCCCTCTTCAGATAGGTCCTACTATTTTGAGAGGACACAGCAAGTCTACACAATCTAGTAGTTGACCTGTCTCCAATATCTGCCATTTTATCTTCTAATTGCATTGCCACATCCCAAAATAAAAAAATTAAATGTAATTCTCCCATTTCTCTTGCTCATATTGGGAAGCTATCACACATGCTTTCTCACTCCTTTAAAAATGTGTGCATATTTTTCTCTTTGTTTACCAGGGATATTAAATTAATTCCAGTAGCCTACTCCACACTGACTCTTGAGAGCCAGGAGTGGTCTGTCTTCCTCATACATCTATCTGCCACCTTATATAGTTATGAACATTTGGGGGTTTTTTAGATTTTATTTATTCATTTTTAGAAAGAGGGGAGAGACAGAGAAAGAGAAGGGGGTGGGGGCGGGAAGAGCAGGAAGCATAACTCCCGTATGTGCCTTGACCAGGCAAGTCCAGGGTTTCAAACTGGTGACCTCAGTGCTCCAGGTCAATGCTTTACCCACTGCGCCACCACAGGCCAGACAACATTTGTTGAATGAATGCTGAATAGATACATGACATTGGGGTGGGGAATAGGCATAAAAAGCAAGAGACATGTTTCTACTTCAAAAAGTTTTTTATTGTGTCCATGGGTTGAGATGTGTTTGGTTGAGATACATTCCAAAAGCACTAGAAGTACTTTGTGAGTAACTCTAAAACTAATATCACCAGTGCAAAATTATTTAATATTAACTCAAACTTGAATAGACTAAAACCGTACAGGGACCAGAGAAAGCAGAGTAAAGAGGCAATCAGAATGGGAGCCTAAATAAAGAGAGTTCTTTCCTGAATAAGGAGTGCAGATCTTAAAAGCTGCAGAGAGAATAAGGAGGAGATTATGCCAGGTTGGGGGAAAGATTCAAATGAAACCAAGAAGAGCAAATATCTAACCAGTCTTGCGAAGTATGAGCACATTTTCTGAGATGAGAAAACATGTTGTGGAGAAATGAGAGAGGAGGAAGAAAAGTAAAAATAAAGCCAGTTGATAGAGGGCTAAAGCAAAAATAAACTGACATTTTTATTGTACAGGTGGATATATTTGCAAACAGCATTCACAGAAGTTTGTTCTGACAGCTACATGGATGGCAGAGAGAAAAGCCAGAGGCAAATAAATTGATTCAAAGCTGCTTCCACAATACAGACATGAGCCTCATTTTGGATGGTTGGTAGGAACAATCACAAGCAAGATATATGTCTAAAAACTATCCCAAGGCTTTAGAAGGCGAAGGGGAGCAGGTATTCAAAATCACAACAGAGGTACTGGTATTAGTCACAGAAATGGGGAATTGGGACTGAGTGACCACCTGGGAGAGAAACTGATGGTTCTAACTCACTGTTCTGTTTAGTATTAGGCATGTTTTTTGTCTGGTATTTGGGCAACACCAAACTCACATTTGGAATGACTGGACCACAGAGAAGAAGAGGGATGGGTAATCCCACTCCGTTGTTTGCCCTGTAATACTATGAATTGGTAAGGTTCACTGCAGTCTAAATTGAGACTATTTTACCTACACCTGTTATCTTCAAGGTAAAGTTAATGTATTTAGTCGTGTGCCCTCCGGGGTAATTATGAAAGAGACAATTAGAGATGAGCCAGGAGTAACTGGTGAGACCACCACTTTCTGGATGGGTGAAAGGGTTGGCTGAGCCTCTGTCTGCAAAAATTTGAGCATTTCTGACTTAGAGCCCCTGAAGGAAAGACTAGAACCTCCCACGGCATGTCAGACCTTACCAGTACCAAAAGCCAGACCGCAGGATAATTGTGTCTCTTTAAGAAATGCCAGATCATTAATAACTGTGTTTATATCTCATTTGTGGATATGCCAGAAAAGAGACACAGTGCGAACACAGTCTTCAGGGTGGGGACTTATCACAGGTTGGGACTTTAAATATCCTCGCATGCCATAAATAACACTTCCTTTGTAAGTGTCCAGGTACATAACTGGTGGTCTCTTTTCCTTAAACTGTCAAATACTGAATATCACTGGAGGCAGAATAGCCAAACTAAAGGAGCAATAGCAAGATCTGGCATGACCATTCTTAGATAGAGTGAGTGGGAGAGTGTGCACTACTTCTGGAGTAAACAGTTGATGCTGGACATGAAAAGAACATAGCCCAGCCAAGTCTCACCAGGCTCCTGATGGTACATTGTGTTTCTACAGCACCAAAGAAGGGAACAGGAGTTAGGTAGGAAAATGTTCTGCCAGGAACTTTTTCAGTAAATTGTTCAGGTTAATTTATCTCACTATACTATTCAATTTGTCATCTTCCAGACAGAAAACATACACACACACACACACACACACACACACACACACACTCACACAGAAAGGAGCCCTGTTACTGGATAGAGCATCAGCCTGGCTTATGAACGTCCCAGGTTCTATCCCTGGTCATGGTACACAGGAGAAGCAACCATCTGCTTCTCCTTTCCTCCCTCTCCCCCTTCTCTCTCTTCCCCTTCCTTAGCCAGCAGCTTCATTGGCTCAACTCTTGACCTGGGTGCTGAGGATAGCTTTGTTGGTCCGAGCATCAGCTCCAGACAGGGGTTGCTGGGTGGATCCTGGTCAGGGTGCATACAAGAGTTGTCTCTCTGTCTCCCCTCCTCTCACTAAAAAAAAAGATAAAAAAGAAAGAAAAAGAAATAAGAGATCAAAATGGAGGAAGGAAAAATGGTTTTGCCATATAGGACTTTAAATGTAAAGTGTTGCCCATATGATTCTCTTTTTTGAAATGAAGGATTCCCAATATAATATATTTGTGCCCATTCTGCAGATGTTAAAATGGAAAGCTTTTATTTTCACTAAAATATGCTTGATGTATTTTTGATTTGGTCAAGGTGTTTTATTTTTTTTTTGGCTACTCCATAGTAAAGGAAGCACACAAGTATTCCCCATAATGAAGTTCAGAGCTGTTGCTTTGCCATGACTACACATCGTAGCAAGGCACCCACATTTGTGTTGAAGGCTATGTTGATCAACCACATTGATCAAATTGTAGTGGTAACCCAGGTTCACAATAGACTATGAATCTTAACCTACACATGAATGTAACTCAAGACATGCAACAAAGAAACTTGAGAAAATATTAATTATTTCAGGCCTGTTTGGCCTTCTGTAAATCAATCTTAGATTTTAATTAGTCAAAAATTCTGCTACAGTTGAAACAATATTGTTTTGAGGATCTGCAAAACTACTGTAAGTGCCAAAGAAGTCCAGCAAAGGTTCATAAGTCAAAAAGTAATATAACAGAAGTTGGGATTGGCTTTAAGAAACATTGTGAAAGAGGCCAAGGGGATCTGTGGTGCCTCCTTCCTCTCAGTGAGCATTACCTCCAGGACCTCCATTCATCTTCAGATTACCCCAGTCTTGACCATGAGCATGACACCAAATTCTGATAATCAGAGCATTAAATTGGGGCATTTCTCCCCAATGATGCCAGAGGTGCAGGCGACAGTTCTTCTCCTAGGGAACAAGAAACACAATCTTGGTCCACATAAGTGGCTCACTCATGATTTCTAGTGAGCCAAGCTGTGTTCCCATACCATGGGGAAAAAAGGGCTGAAAATAAATGTTGAGTTATTTCCAAAGTTGACACTCTTGATATTCTTCTATAAAAAATATCGCATCTATGAAACCAGAAAAGACCAATGTGTAACCATGTATAACTGTATTATACATGTTATACATTAATAGAGTAACAGTGTTATATTTTAAGTGGAGCTGTGGAAAAATAAAACGTTGAAATAAAGAAAAGAGATGACCACTGTGTGGGTTGGGAGTCTGACCAGTGAGAAGGAAATGAGAGGCATTTTATAAAGGGCCAAGGGCAAGAAAAAGGTATTAGCAAGTTGTTCAAAGGATCATTAGTAGAGAAGAATCCAAAGACAGATCACAAGGCTTGCTTGCCAAGCAGGATCAAATATAGTCTGTGTTTGTAACAACAGAGGATCACTGAGAAGCACAGCAAAAACAAAATTGCACATGTGTCCATGTGTGTACACAGTACTCTATTACTCTTTGTTCCAAGGGATCTTTGTTTCCTCTTCCTGTAGAAAGATTATTGAAGTAAAGGTGGAGAGAAATGTGTTCTTTAAGCTTGAAGCTCCAACAAAAGTATTTTCTTGCTGTGGTATTCTTGACATCTCTTGTACTGTGGTGGAATTTGTTGGGGGTCGTTAGGCTGTGTAAAAGTCCATCACTTCTTAAGCTCGGAATTCCTCTGCAAACAGAGTTCACAGAGTCGACCTGTGCTAAGGGCAAGTCAATTGTTCCTTGAGCTCTAACTGTTTCATAAGCGAAGGCAAACTAAAAATATCTCTGCGACTAAGAATAAAACAGTCATAAAAGTAAAAATAAGTGACCAAACTCAGTTTACAGTCAGTGGGATGTTGTTTCTTCAGGGAAATAACAGTGAGCAATAGATTTCAATGCTTGCCCATAAAGTTAAGGTGGGGAGGAATGTTCTAGCTTACACTTTGCCTGAAGGGCATATTAGGATATTAAGAGTGATTCAGACATACTCAAAACCCATGTCAGAATACAGAGTAGCTCCCTGACCTCAGCATTAAATCTAGAAATTCATAAATTCTAATCCTTGATTGCTAAATGCACTCCTACTGCTCAGTATACTACTGTGCTGACTCCCAAAACCCATCCTATCTCCCCAAACCAGCCCCATTCACAGTCACACATTCTTTTATTGACTCATTTAACAAGTATTTAGCATGCCTCTGATATGAGCTAGGTACTCTGTTATGCTTTGAGGGTATAAAGATGAAAGACATAGAATCAAGCGTTGGAGGGACATGTAAATCAACAATTAGAGTGTCATGTGATAGCACACTGTGATGGAAGTGGGCCCAAGGAGACCACACAGGTGGGGGCACCTAGCTCAGACTGGAGCAAAGCTGGGGCATAACATTCCCGCTATGAACAAACTCAGTCTTTAGATCAAGAATCTCAGGAGCATAAGGAAGAGGAACAGAAGATAATATTGTCTAGTTTAGGGGTATCTTGAAACCCCTATGCCTCTAATCATTTCCTCATTAACTTGATGCATCTATAATGGTTTTAAATTAAGGTTCTGTTAATACTGAAATATTTTTTAAAAAAGTAAAATATCTGAGTATTAATCGTCATCAGCATCTTAGCTTAAATTAGCAAACACTGAGAGAAAGAAACATGAGGCAAGAAAGTGTGTAATATGACTGACCAGGCAGTGGCGCAGTGGATAGACCATCGGACTGGGATGCAGAAGACCCAGGTTTGAGACCCCAAGCTCGCCAGCTGGAGCACGGGCCCATCTGGCTTGAGCAAAAGCTCGTCAGCTTGGACCCAAGGTCACTGGCTCCAGCAAGGGGTGGCTCGGTCTGCTGAAGGCCCGTGGTCAAGGCACATGTGAGGAAGCAATCAATGAACAACTAAGGTGTTGCAACGGCAACGAAAAACTAATGATTGATGCTTCTCATTTCTCTTTGTTCCTGTCTGTCTGTCCCTGCCTATCCCTCTCTCTGACTCTGTCCCTGTAAAAAAGAAAAAAAAAAGTGTGTAAGAAAGAAAGAAAGAAAGAAAGAAAGAAAGAAAGAAAGAAAGAAAGAAAGAAAGAAAGAAAGAAAGAAAGAAAGAAAGAAAAGGGAAGAAAAAGAAAGTCAAGATTAGCCTAGGCATAAAAGGTTTACAATGGACCAAACCTTTAAGACACAAAGTCAGAAAAAATGGTCTTAGGTACTTGAAAAAATTTGTTCCAACCAAGAAAAGGAGAGCAGAATAAAAAAAACAAAAAACAAAAAGAAAAAACAAATATGTGCTGCCTGCCACTGAGTCAGCTCTAACTTCTGCCAACCCTGTGAATGAGTGACGTCCGCAATATCTTGTCCTCATCTCAGCTCCTGTAGACTCGTGTCTATGGCTTCTTTTATAGAGTCAATCCACCTCATATTTATTCTTCCTCCTTTTCTGCTGCCTTCTGCTTTTCCCAGAATTATTGTATATTCCAAAGACCCCTGCTTTCTCATGATGTGCCTGAAGTAGAACATCATTATTGACAGCTCATTTAGATAGAAGTCATGGCACCAATAAGCCCTTGCCATAATCACGAAGCTGTTGAGGGGAAGCACTCTTCTGAAAGGTCTCACCTGTTTTGTGATGTCTGAACACAGGGCCAAAGTCATTAAATAGACTTTCTTCATTCTACTCTGCCAGGCAGGGTCTCAGGCGGGGCTTCTGAGATTTCAAAGCAGCATATGAATCACCTAGGGATCTTGTCAAAATTCAGATTCTGATCCAGTTGATCTAGGGTAGGGTCTGAGAATTTGCATTTCTCATAATTTCCCAAGTGATGCTGAGGCTGCTGGCCTAAAGCCCACGTGTGGAGTCAGCAGGGTCTGGGAGACTGACGTCGGCATTCCTCTCATCTATTATCTCATCTCCGTGCCCTCTGCTGCTGCCTTAGTTCAGGTCCTTTCTGCCTCTCCCCTGTAGGATGGTCTTGCAACTTTATTCCTTCTCCACCCAGCCCCAGGCTAACATCTTAAAAAGTGAGTGTGACCATGCCATATATATATATATCCTTCCTTACATCCCTTCAAAAGATTCCCTTTCCAAATAAGTTATTTTAAAAATTCATTTTAGTTGAATTCTTAATACAGGAGCTTTTTTGAAATCCCATATTTAAAATGTATGCAAGTGGCATGTTCTATAAGGAGAAAGGCTTGCAGCCTCTCCCCCTACTTGCTCGGCTTCCAATGCATTCTGGTAGGAGCTCTGAGGTACCTCCATGAAATTCTGGATTCTGATGGACCAGGGGTCTGACATTAAAGTCCAAAACCCTTATGTAGCTTTGGAGAGGTTACTGTCATTTTTCTCCTTGGGTAAATGAATATAAAACTGCCTCCTCAGAGAACTGTTTTGAAGATGAAATCAGACCATGGGCACAGCATGATCCCTGGGACATAGTAGGCACTCAATAAAAGCTTGTTATGCCTCTCTCAAATGTTTACAGTTAGATATGTTCTTCTTTCCCCTAATGAGGATAATAATTATGTCAGTATTACTGAAAGAGGTAACATATTGGCCTTTTTCATGTGAATGGTGTTAGATTAGGCTCTTTCCTAGGGAGCAGGCTTTGGGTGTCAGGATTGCTTGGAGAGGTGAAAAGACAAACCCAGAGAGACAGAGGGTGGAGAGCTGGCCAAGGTAGGCAGTTGCACAAAATGTGGGGCCTCTGCCAGGGAAAATTGTGAGGAGGGAGCAGTTTTACACTAGTGCTTATTATCCATCTGATTAATATTGAAAGCTTAGAAATATCGAACAAGCTGAAACTAACCAGATGAAGGTCTTTGCCATCTATTCAAAGTGACATGCACCGTGAGAGCATCAGGCTTCCTGTTCAGTCCTGTCACCTCCCCCGGACTATTTGTGAGAGCAAGAGAAATGTGTTCCTTAAACCCTTGGTGGAGTTCCACGGGCCTGGGTGCTGTCCCTGCGCTCAAGTGCTCACTCCTGAAGGGCAAAAGCAGTGCAGCTCTCTCCCCAACTCCGTCATTCTCCTTGACATATGCTGTCTCCCTTTGACCCCCTAACCCTCTCCCTGCTTGCCAGAGTCCATGTGGCATCTGCCCCAAAGGAGTATCAATACACAGTCCCAGCTGATTGACTTTGGACATCTTTCTAGAACTGTTCTTCCCCTAACTCACCACAACAAGCAGGTTGCATTGCACATGTCTCAGCATGTCCTCAGGCAGCCTAGAGGTGTGTCCTAAACGCACGTGAACAGGCTGCTTCTTTACCACAAATAAGAAAGCTCTATCTGAAACCTGAACCTGGTTGCCTAAAAGACTTCCGGCTGCTTAAGGTTCCTTCTGTTAGATCAAGAAGCCAGACTGAGGACAGGGTGCTCTCCCTGCCCCCCTGCAAACCATTTCCTCCCTAGGAAATCAGATGAGTCTCAGTGTGGGGTCAGGGTGCGATTGTCTGGAAGTCTCCAGAAGAATAGCCTCAGGTTTTATCAGGCCGGCATCTCAAAGCCCCCTGCAATGCTATTAACATAAAACCATAACCTACCCCACAGAGTTAATGATTAGTTCTAACCAGTAAAAAGCCAAACACATCCCCAGCTGCAACGGACAACTGGGAGGTGGAAACACCAGCCAGCTGGGAGCTTGGCTAAGCAGGTGGAAGGCAAATAAAGCATCCATCCAGATCTGCAGACTCTTGAGATTGTAAATACCAGGAAGGTTGCACTCATACCACAGACACTGTGCAGACTCTCCCTGCCCCCACTGGACATGTGTGTTAGCAGATAAAAATATGACCGGTGACAAGAAGTGTGACTGACCATATCTTTTCATACAATGGACTGATTGCAACAATGCCTTCAGGAATCTCCAGCAGCAGCAGCCGGTGCTTACAAACAGACCAAAACCAGAATATGTGCACATAGAAAACATTTCAAGTAAAGAGCAAATGCAAACAGACTTCCACAATATTCCTCCTACTCTTGTCTTGCTTCAGACAGTACCCGGGGTGAATAGCTAACCCAATGCATTTAATAACCTTAACTGCACTATTTCTCAGGGGAGCTGCCTTTGTAGAAAGTGATAAGAAATCTGGACTTTCGACTTTATAACAAAAAAAAATGCATCGATGACCTCTGCCGTTTTTCTGGTTTGGAGGTTAATTCTAACAATTCCTCAAGGAGTAGGAAGGGCACCTTCCAGTCCTGTGACTTGCAATCCATTACTGTCCTGGTTAATAAACCTTGTCTTGATTGTGATGTAAAGGTTCATACTTTAAAGAGTGCTTTCACACCACCTGTGAGAGAGGCAACAATGTGTCGAGGGATGTCAGCTTCTTGCTGTAGTGAAGACAAGCATGAAGAGGCTAACTGGCCTGAGCTCAGGTCTCCTGTGCCCTTCTGTTTGAGCTGCTGCGATTCAACTCAAAATAAGGTGAGGAAAACAGTCAATGTCACTGAGCAGAACTAACCCACCACCCTGACTTGGACACAAGCATTTGAACCTCACCTAGTGACCCATTTGGCAAAAGCAACCAAAAGAATGTGAAAGATGCTAGCTAGTAAGCATGAAAAAGAAAAAACTAACACACTTTAATTTTCACTCTTTGATTTTGATTTTTCTTTTTTCTTTTCTTTTTTTTTTAGCACAAGGAAAACAGAAAACTACAAGTTATGCAAGGAAGAGGCTTCTGTTTTGTTAACTGAATTACAGAAATACAGACTTGCCATTTATCTGAATGTGTTTTTTCCTAAAGAGCCAAAGCAAGAAGAAAGTGGAGGTTTTCAGAAGCACTGGGACATGTGGGGGGGAGTGTAGGGTATTTGGAAGCATTTTTTAAATTATAGAGGATAACTAATTATTGAAAGAGAATAGAACTTGAGAGGTTTTTCCCAGTATAAAGTGTTTTCAGAGAACTAAGTAATAGCTCCTAGCTGTTACTTGTAATCGGCCCTGGGCTGAAAATGGAAAATTCCAGGCTTGTCCCAATTGTGTTAAAACTGAGTGGATCAACCTCCAAGTAAAGAATTGCATAACTGAATACATACCAATAACGTCTGGAGTATGAATTGAATGGCATTAACTCTACCCATCTGGAGATGTTCTGACTCCCAGCTCTCTCTGGTATGGTTGAGATTACCAGACAAACCACCTTGAGAAGAATAAGCTGCTACTATATATTTCAGCTGGTAGAATCAGTTATTTAACAGGACTGTGTGGAAGTCACTAAAAGCAGTAGGAAGTATAAGAGCCCCAGGTATGATCGTGAAAGAAAATGACATATTTTCAGCTGGCATTTGAAGAACCTGAGCTCCACACATGTGCCTCTGGGTTTCCACAGCACTAGAAGGGGAATGGTGAAGGAGGTGACACCCAAGGGTGTCCAACCCCAAACAGGACAAGGATGGTAGAAATAACTATGCATTTCCTTAGGATAAAAGGGGAGGGAAAATACAAAGTTTGTCACTCTTGTACTTTAAAAAACAAATAACCAAAAAGAAAAACAAGACTTGCAACTTCAGGATAAAGTACAAACTCCTTAAACAATTCATGGTCTATCCCTTTCCTAGCCTCCCTTTGCATCACTTTTCCCAGCTACCGTGATGGCTCCCTTCTTCCCAAAGCCCCTCCTCCCCCACCAAGACCACTGGAAGACCAATAGTCGCCACCATCATGGCCATTCAATGCAGGTTCTCATGGGATTCGGACAGATGGTAAAGAAACAGTGGAGCCAAAAACTGGTAGGCCATTTCTTTATTAAAGTCTCGCACCAGCCGATGAGCAAACACACAGGGAAAACACTTCCCTTTCACTCATTCAGAGCTCACAAAGCCCTGACACATTCTCCGGTTTCATAACCAGTAGAATCTTCTCTGGTTTCTCCTAGAATCAAAGGCCCCACCAGTCTCAGTAGGTCTCCTAAAGCCCCTTGTCTCTGCTTCTCCATCTGCACACCTTCTCTTTCCCTGCCAACATGGTTTGTTTCTCCGCAAAACTGACTTCTTCCTCAGTACTCTGCATTCTCTCCACTCTCCCTCTGCAAACGTGGCTTCTCTCTCTTCTCCTTCTTCTCTCTCTTTTTCAAAACTTTCTGGCAGGAAAACCTCTCCTCCAGCAAACATTAGCAAGACAATAGCCCTTCCCAAGCAGGAAGGTAATTTGCAATTTCACAGATCACATATACCTGGCACTGTCTAGCTCCCAATCCAAACTATAAGTGAGCAAACATAAAAATCATACTTTACAAACTTATTTGACCCACAAGCCCCTTCCTTGGTGCCACAGGAGCCATATCCTTCCACCCCACAGTGACGTGTTCTTCCCCTGGGGTCACATGCTCACTGGACCTGTGACGGATGGTTCGTATCTTGTCCACACACATAGTACTTAGCTGGCCCCTTGATTGTGCAGTGTGAGGGCAGAAAGAGCTTCTCATTCATTTCTGTGACTGCAGCACCCAGCCTACTGCCTGACAAAGAGGTACTCAATCAACATGGAATAAATGAATGAAATCACACTTTCTCTGTGGTAGCAACCCAAGGGAAATATCTGGAATGAAGATGGAGCAGTCTTTACAGTTTTATCCTGGTGAGTATGGCAGGAGGTGCACAGGGAGGAAGAGCTAGGGCTAACCATCTGCAGACCAGATACAAGCCTAGAAAGGGATGGACAGATGGACACTCCTTCTCTGTGCAGCTTCCCTGAGTCAGTCCCCAATCTCCTTATTGAACTTATGATTGGCTTGCCTGCCCATTGCTGGGGAGGGTGGGAAGCCAGTTAAGTTTAGAAAGAAATTGTCAGGCACAGAGCCTTTTCTTTCCTTATTTAAATAATGTTTTATTTTTTAATTTCAGTTCACATACAATGTTATATTAGTTTTAGATGTACAGTCCAGTGATTAGACCAGTGGTTCTTAACCTTTGTTGAGGTACCGAACCCACCAGTTTCATATGCGCATTCGCTGAACCCTTCTTTAGTGATAAATAAAATATGATTTTTTTTCCAAATTCAAGACATAGGCATATTTTGTTGTTGTTGTTGTTGTTGTTTTACAGGGACAGAGAGAGAGTCAGAGAGAGGAATAGACAGGAATAGACAGACAGGAACGAAGAGAAATGAGAAGCATCAACCATTAGTTTTTCGTTGCCGTTGCGACACCAGAGTTGTTCATTGCTTTCTCAGATGTGCCTTGACCGCGGGCCTTCAGCAGACCGAGCCTCCCCTTGCTGGAGCCAGCGACCTTGGGTCCAAGCTGATGAGCTTTTGCTCAAGCCAGATGGGCCTGCGCTTAAACTGGCGAGCTTGGGGTCTCGAGCCTGGGTTTTCCGCATCCCAGTCCGCCGCTCAATCCACTGCGCCACCGCCTGGTCAGGCGGTATATGTTTTTTTACTGGTGCACAAAATGAACCGTGCATGAACATCACCTTGTTCAAAGAACAAAACCAACAAAGTGCATGGACTCACAACAAATTACGGTATTACTTTATTCTGGCCTCTGCGGCAGAGGCTTCTCCAAACCCCTGAGACCGACTCATCGAACTCCTAGGGTTCGATAGAACCCAGGTTAAGAACCACTGGATTAGACATTATGTAATATACTAAGTAATCATCCTGCTAAATCTCATACCCACCTGACACCACACATAGTTATTAGAATATTATTGACTATAGTTCCTATGCTGTACTTTACATTCTCATGAATATTTGTAACAACTGGTGTATCATCCTAATCCCTTCATATTTTTCACTCAACCCCCAACCCTCCTCCCACCTGGTAACTGTTAAAAGGCTCTGTGTCTATAAGTCAGTGACAGAGCCTTTTCCAATGCTGCTGACAGGGTCCCTTAAAGGAAGCATTTCCGATTCATGCTGTCTGTCTTTGTATTATCTATAGGGGAACTCTGAGTCAGCATTTTTGTTTTTCTAATGTTAATTTATTTAATTGAGCTATAACTTGGTGTAGGGCCAGTAGTTACTGCCTTCATTCATATTGGATTCAGGCAGATGGTAAAGAAACAGTGGAGCCAAACAATGGTGGGCTATTTCTTTATTCAAGACTTGCACTGGCCGATGAGCAAACACACAGGGCTCCCAAAGCCACTGACACATTCTCCAGTTCCACAACCAGGAGAATCTTCTTCGGTTTCTTCTAGAATCAATTGCCTCACCAATCTCAGCAGAGCTCACAAAAGCCCTTCACCTCTGCTCCCGATCTCCTTCTCTCTACTCTCACTCTGCAAACATGGTTTTTCTCTCCTCCAGGACACATTAGCAAGACAATGGCCCTTCCCAAGCAGGAAGATAATTTGCAATTTCACATACCTGGCACTGCCCAGCACATTTTTTAAAACTAAAAGTGAGCAAACTCAAAAAATACAGATTTTATAAACTCATTTGACCAACACTTGGATACTGTAAAATGCAATCCCAAAGATTGGCGCATCAATTCAATCAATTCTGACAAATAGCTACATCACTGTAACCTACACCTTTAATATTTCTGTCATCCTAGAAAGTTCCTCCTTGCCCCTTTTTAATGAATCTTTTTTGTAGGATGATCTTGTGAAAATTGCATATATCGTGCAGATTCAAAGGGAGCTTGCATGCCTGACCTGTGGTGGTGCAGCGGATAAAGTGCCAACCTGGAATGCCGAGGTTGCTGGTTCAAAACCCTTGGCTTGCCTGGTTAAAGCACACATGGAAATTGATGCTTTCTGCTCCTCTCCCCTTCTCTCTCTCTCTGTCTCTGTCTCTGACTCTCCTATCTAAAAAAAATGAATAAATTAAAAAAAATTATTTAAAAAGAAGGATTAAAAAACAAACAAATGGAGCTTACACACTAGTCATAGCAAACTGGCATTGTGTGAGTGAGATACTTACAAATCAACACCACACATTACATGACCCAACACTAAATGAAGTGTTTCAGTTTACCACACTTGGATTTAAGGAAGTGACATACATTAAAATGTCATCTTGAGAGTTTGTTAGCAATTCGAATACCTGGGCCCACCTAGTACTATTAAATCACAATTGTTTGGCATGGAATCTCAGAATGCATATTTTAAGTAAACCTCCCCGGAATTCTGATATGCAGGGGTAGCAGAGGGTGGCACAAACTGCCCTTTGAAAAATGTAGTGATCTGTTAGGGCTGGGCAGAGGTAAATTATTGATGGATGGGGAAACTTCGTGCCAGAGAAGTTCAGCGGCTCATTCACGATGACACAGTAAATTCATGGTGTGGCCTGATCAGTCATCTACACTGGCCCCGGTGGGGTAGGACGGAGTGTCTGGAGCTCAGAGCCAGCTCCAGGCCATAGTACCACCAGGACACCATCCTGCTGAACAGTTCTGGGGGTAGCAAGAAAAGGAAAGGACTAGCTTCTCCCTCCAGCTGTGGGGCTTTGGCAGACACACAGCCCTGAATACTCACTGGTGATGACCATATCTAACCCTACCCCAATTCTTCTTCTGTCCTGACAGTACTTTCCAGTGATTAAGCTGCTCCACAGGAGGGTGACCGGCTTCCTGCTGGGCTGACAAGGAAAGCTTGGTTCACACCACATTATCACCCAGTGAGATGCCTCCTTCCCATGTGCAAAATGAACATGTAAATCAGGTGTCAGGACAACTGACACCACTGACTGATGGCCTAAATTGGGGTGGTTTAGCCACCCAGCCTTCTCGGCTCCAAGGCCATGCCAGCAGCATTTTGGTGGCACCTGAAGCAAAACTGTCCTTTCTTTCCCCATACAGGCAAACCCAAACAGCTGATAAATCACCACAATGAATCACTTCCTGATGAAGCTTTGATCTTTCCAAGTGTCAGTTTATCACCAGAAGTAGCCGCCATGAGTAGACCCCCACTGATGAATAGCTCCCCGGTGAATGGACCCCCCACGCTGATGAGGTCCCAGAGGGAGGTGGAAATTTAGCACCAGAAAGAACAGAGCCTCTTTAGCTCTCTGTCCCTGCCACACTAAAGGCCTGCATGGGAGGGGCGCCAGCACCTGAATCCAGGAGGGGACAGAATTTGAGAGCAGCTGAGGGTCCTTCATGCTGCCTCCAGGTTACCCTCGATGTTTACATGACAGTGTGCAGGGGTCCTCTAGCCCAGGCATGGCCAACATACAGCCCGAGTAATGAGTTTATGTGGCCCGCAATTAAATTTTTAATATTCTCCACTACTTTAAAATCTCAGCTACTCAGAAGGGGAAGCGTCTTTGATGATTGGAAATCGAGATATTTAAGAAGATAGCGATACGCAGAAAAGAATTCCACGTGTGACTTATCTAGGGTTAAGTTCCAATAATTGGTGAATGGATTCATGATACTTCTTTATTTTTTAAAACAAATTCCATTATAAAGATTTACAACTTTTGTACTCGTCTGTACTCGATATGAACTGTTAGACGTTTAGCGGTGATGTGAAACCCACATTCTTTTAGGTGGAGTTTGCCAGTGCGCACCCAAGGTCAAACAATTCATTGTTTTTGTGGTCAAGTGTGCTGAATCAAGTGGCATTGCAGCATAGACAATAGCTGCAGTTGATAACTGAAAACGTGTCCAGGCTGTTTGTAAAATGAAATAATTGTTTTATTTGCGATATAACCCCTTCAAGCTCATTCTACTAATTAAATATTGTTTTGATTGATTGCAATACAGTTTGGATATTTATATGGTATGTAATTATATTTTTATTAAAATATATTGTTATTAAAATGATATTGTATATTAAAATTTTTTCACTCACATTTATTCATAAAAAAATTACATAATAAAATTTTGTTTACTTAAATCATTTTTGTATTTAACATTTCTTCATTTTAATATTTTGTCTGGCCCATGAAAAAAGTTTTCTTTCTAATCTGGCTCGGGGGCAAAAACTGTTGGCCACGCCTGCTCTAGCATCTACTCAGCCCCTCTCACAATCCCTGACAATTATGGATCAGGAAGGCAGCATTCCTTGCAGGGGTCTCAGATTCACCCCAGTAATGCCTGGGAGGGCCACTATGAGAGGAGATGGTTGGTGAGCTGTCTCTAGCCCCTATGAGGTGGGTGAGCCACTTCATCTCTGGGCATCAGTTTCCTCATCTGTAAAAAAAGGCGGTTGAAATAAATTGCCTATCAGCTCGATTCTGGCATTGTGGGTTATAGTCTACCCCTCGCATGCCAAGAACCTTGAATTTGTTTTGCTCTGTTTCCTATTGGGTAGATCCATCCTCCAGGCACACAGCCACGAAGGGCAAAGTTCTAGTTTTCATTCCAGGTAAGAAGGGAAACACCTGTTTGTAACATTCTTAATGGTAAAACTCTTACCTTGTTTATCTTTGCATCTTTAGAACAACGCAGGTGTTCAACAACTGTTTGTAAAATGATTGTGCTACTCATATAAAAACCAAGAATCCATGTGGTCTGCTCCTGACCTGCTATTGTGTTCTGAGAAGCACTGTGGACCCACAAATATAAATTATAAAGTAACTGCAGTCATTACTGTACGTCTTGAGAAGTTTTTAAGGAAGGAAGTTTAATTCAAAATCCTTCTTAAAACCCCTGTTCTCCTCTCTCCACTCCTTTACACACGTACTGCTGCCCACGAACTTCTTGCACTTTAAAGGCTTACTCTAAACTCAACATTCCCACTCTCAGCAGACATAGCCTCCTCTGGCCCTACCTTTTTGGACTGTTCCTTTCCTCCCTTCCTTGCTAGGCTCTCTCTCTCAGTTTTCTTGTCTCGATTCCTTCATCTCTCTCTCTCTTTTTTCACTTTCCCTATTTTACATCATGAAAGCTAGGTGTAAGCAAACCCCCAAATTTCCTTTACAGTCACAGAGAACTAAGAACTGAGAGAGCAAAACCAGCTCACCAGGTCTGAGGGCGGGATTGCAGGGAAGGGCTAGGAGAGGAAAGGTTAATGTTGTTTGATTCTCCAATGTTCCTTTGAGCTCAGATGGCCCAGAAACTCTAAGGTGTTGTCTGACTACAACCGGGAGCTCCCTAAGTAAAGTGCATGGGCAGCTAGAGTGTACATTTGATAGTGTCTGGAATGGAAGAGGTCTCATTAAATGCTTGTTTGATTAAATTATTCATCAATTCTAACTGGGAAGAAAAAAAATATGTGAAATAGAACAACACAAGAGGAAACGTTCAACACTAAATTAGTCCTGGCAAGTGCTCCACATCGTCTGTCAAAAAGCAAATTTTCCTTGTAGGAAAGTGATAAGGGAAAGCACTTATCAGCTGACCACTGCTCAGGTGAGGGGTGTGAAATGGGGATCCAGAGGTCACCCATGCTTCCTCTCTGCTGTGCTTATAGCTATCTTTATGGCCCAGAGCAGGTAAAATGTAGTTGCCTGCAATAGCTTCAAAGATTGTTTCTGGATCCTTCCAAGTTTAAGGCCAGCTGGGTCGTGTGACTGCAGAAGCTTTTCGTTGTTGTTATAGCTACTAGTAGTTTGTCAGTAGGTCTGTGAAATCATGTGAACTCTTAGCTCTGCCCTGAAGGACTCTGCAGGGAAGGGGTCACTTAGCACCTCTGATCCACATGGGGAGTCAGGAGATGGCCTTTCCTTATTCCACCCCAAATAAGCAAAAGAACACATACACAAAAAAGAAACCTGTGAAAGCAGCAGAGACTGAAAGATCGGTCTGTGGAAATGGTGCAACTGGAAAACCTGCGCTGCTGAGGATAAACAAAAACCCCATTGCAGATAGTACAGACCCCAGCCTCTGGCGCAGGTCACCTTGGATGGGACTGGCATGGGTCGCACCTGCTTCTCCTGAGGAAGGAACTCTTGAGAAGCTCAGTCAATCAATTCACCTAAGAGCAACCCTGGGCATCCAGAGGACTTGCTTTTTCATGGTGGGTGTAGTGTTTTAAGAATCCTTGATGGACTCTGATAAAAAACCCATTATCACCACCTTTTGACTTTCGAACTTTCTACTATCAGTGCAGAGAACAAAATTTCTGGAATCTGCAGAGCTTTGGCTGTACCTCCTTTTATTTACTAGTTATGTGAGCTATGGCAAATAATTTAACTTCTCTTAGGCTCTATTTTATTACCTGTGAATAATGATAAATTAATAAGAGTAATAATAATGTATAATGCAGGGTTACTGTGGACAGTGAATATGAGATAACAGATGACAGGTGCTTGGCATAGCATCTAGCCAGGATAATCTTTAATACAGTTACCTGCTGATTGCCATTTAGTAAACGGGTTCTTTCAGGCTAGCCCTTCACTTCCAAATGCCCCTAGACTTTCAAAAAACATTTTGGTTGGTCTTTCAGAAAGGAAGCAAATCTAGCAGGCTAGTAGCATATAGTGGGCCAATTTCTGTGGCTAAGTAAATAAGTTACTCACTAAAAAATGTAATACCCATCTACACTGGAAGCTTTTTGGTTGCCCTTTGGAATAACAAGAGTAATATAATAATTGTTGTAGGAATAAATTAAATAAATAAGTAAATAAATAAATAAATAAATAAATAATCCAGACAAATAAGAGAAATCTCTAAGGTTTTATTATTCACTTCCAAATAACTGAAAATGCCTATACCTTTAAATACACAGTAACAAGGACTAGAACCAAAGGCTGGAATCTTCTTTGACTATATTTTTTATGAATACTTTATGCTAAACCTTATGCTTCAAATTCTAGGTGTAGCAAATTTCAATATACAAGAAGTTAAAAAATGAAACATAAAACAAATGTGACTTGAAGTGGGAATTATTTCTCTGAGAGACCAAATTGCTAACAAATGGTTTGATACCTCTTAAAGAATTAAAGACTATTTCATGGAGGAATGTAATAACCGGTGTTTATTTTACCATTCACTATGTCACTCACTTATTCATGAATGCATGCATAAAGTAAGTACTTATCTACTCTATTTCAGATACTGTACAAAGTATTGGAGATACAAAGCTGAATGAGACAGATTTCTGAACTGAAGGAATGTGTTAGGTCAGGGGTATAAACACACACTGAGCTAACAGCTAACGGCTATAGTGTGATAAAGAGAAACAATGAGCATGTGGGGACATTGTGGCAGGAGCTGAGGGGAGAGGATGTGCCCTCTAATGGAGGGCACTAGGAAAGGCTTGAGTGTACATCAAATCCCTTTTGATTTGGTTTTAAAGAATGAGTGGAGTTTGTTAGAAGGAAAAGAGAAAAATATAAAAATCCAAGCAGAGAGAACAACATGAAGTATAAAGTGCAGTAGATGTTCTAGGAATAGTGATGGAAGAGGAAGCTTGTTATGTGTTTATGTGCCAAAGGAGACATGGGCTGGGGATATGGTAGCTGAAATCCAGTGTGAGAAATTAAAATGTCATGCTAAGAAAGATAAAAAATATTAGGTCCAGTGAAAGAAAAAATTTTTTTCAAGGTAAAAATACTAGGACATTGGAATAATTAAGAAAGAGGGGCCCTGGCCAGTTGGCTCAGTGGTAGAGCATTGGCCCAGTGTGTAGATAGATGTCCTAGGTTCGATCCCAGTCAGGGCAAACAGGAGAAGTGCCAATCTGCTTCTCTACCCTTCTCCCCTTCTTTTCTTTCTCTTCTCTCTCTCTCTCTCTCTCTCTTCCCTTCCTGCAGCCATGGCTCAATTGGAGCGAGTTGGCCCCAGGAACTGAGGATGGTTTCATACCCTCCTCCTTAGATGCTAAGAAGAGCCCAGTTGCTCAGAAACGGAGCAACACCCCAGTAGGACAGAACATCACCCTCTAGAGCAGGGTTCAGGAACCTTTTTGGCTGAGAGAGCAATGATCGCCACATATTTTAAAATGTAATTCCATGAGAGCCATACAATATGTTTAACTTTAAAAACAAGTAAATGTGTGCATTTTATGTAAGACCAACACTTTTAAAGTACACGAAGTCTCTGAATTCTTTTTAATAACATAGTTATGCTTTTGTTAACCAATGATGAATAAAGTACTTCTTACCATTAATGCGACTTCTGGTGCTGCATGGTTTTGCTGATGGCTTTGTGGTGAGGTTAAGCTTCATGCAGGCGTTGAGACTTCCATCCTTAAACATGATCATAGGTTGGTCTTAATGTTCTTTAGATGTGAGAAAGACTCCTCACATGCATACGTAGAGCCAAACATTGTCGGTACAGCAATACTCACATGCTGCAGTGTGTGGTATGTGACAGGAAGCACGTTCCAAGTTTTGACAATCAGCTGGTCCATGGGTTGATGTTTTTTTCATTTCTCCCCACTTATGTTTGCTCACCAACACTGCTTGCTGTCGTGCAAGTCTTTCCAAATCTTCATTCAGTGACTTGAGCTTATTCACACATGTCTGAGACCTTCAGGTCAGCAGCTTGTAGCTCAAAATCTCTGACGGAGACACCGGGGATGTAACTCAGGTCAGTGCTGTCCACTGTACACTTGTGTGGATGGGTGATGAACTTAAAAAGATGAGTGTGCTCACGAAATTCTCCAAAGCGTGCTTTGAATGACTGCAGGAGATTAGATGTGAAGCCCGCTCGCTGCTGTAGATCAAGATGTTGAGCAGGGTCACTTGCTGTGCATGCATCTTTAAACTCTCCCAGTTTTTCAAAGTGTAGTAAACAACCTGTTTCAGTGTTAGTGATGATGAGTTCCAGCTTGTTTTCAAATGCAAACACTGCTTGTTGAAGAGATAAGACTCTATTTCCAGCGCCTTACATTTTCACATTGAGCTGGTTCAGATGTTCAGTCATGTCTATGAGATAGTAGAACTACAGGATTCACTCAGGGTTAGCTAACTCAGGATGCTGGATGTTTTTCATTTCAAGAAAAGTCCGGTTTTCCCTCTGACAATCCGCAAAACGGCTGAGCACCTTTCCTCTTGACAACCAATGTACATTGCTGTGCAGAAGCAGATCAAGATAATTATTCCTAACTTCATTCAGCAGTGTTTCAAACTGGCAATCATTTAAAGCTCAGGCAACAATAAAGTTGACCACCCGAATGACCAGTGACATCACCTCATCAAGCTGCTTGCCACACATCTGAGCACAAAGCGCCTCCTGATGTAGGATGCAGTAAAAACTTAGGATGGTTCTCTTTTCATGTTCATGAAGAAGTGCTATGAATCCTCTGTTTTTCCCCACCATGCACAGAGCACCATCAGTACACACTGAAATAAGTTTATCCATCAGTAGATATTTTTCTTTAGCAAACTCAGTGAAAGACTTGAATAAATCCTCCCCTCTTGTTGTCTCTTTCATAGGCAAAGCAGCAACACTTTCCTCATGTAGTGTGTCACCAACAATATACCTTGCAATCACACTCTACTGGGATAAATGACTTACGTCTGTTGACTCATCCAAAGCGAGAGAAAAGAATGGTTCTGCATTTATGTCCTTCACTTGTGTTGCCCCAATTTGATTTGCCATCATGATGGTACAATTGTGAACAGTTTTTGCTGACAGAGGCATGTCTTTTATTTGTTTGATTATCTTGTCTTTGTATGTAAAGTCATCAAAAAGTTCATTGGCAACATCAAGCATGAATGTTGTGGCATATTCCCCATCTGTGAATGGCTTTCTGTTTCTCACAATTGCTAAAGCACCATCAAAGCTAGCCAAATTCCACTCACCTCGTTGGGTCCAAACACGGAGTTGCAGCTGACTAGCTTGCACTCTGCACAGTAACTCTTGACATACTTTCTTCCTGTTGTCCCCTTCAGGATATTTCTATGCAAATGTAGTATGGTGTGTGTTGAAGTGCTGCTTTATATTTGACCGTTTCATTGATGCAATTTTATCATTGCATATTAGACACACTGCAGAACCTGCTCTCTCCACAAAGGCGAATCCCACTGTCTATTCCTGCTGAAAAGTACGATACTCCTCATCTTTTTTTCTTTTAGCCATCTTCTTCGCCAAAAGGGTTTCTGCAATTAGCTAGCTGACTACCTAATTAAAAGGAGGGAAGTTTATTTTCTGACCTCACAATGACCCATGTATATTATGCATTATCCAATAAAAATTTGGTATTGTCCTGGAGGACAGCTGTGATTGGCTCCAGCCACCCACAACCATGAACATGAGAAGTAGGAAACGAATGGATTGTAATACATGAGAATGTTTTATATTTTTAACGTTATTATTTTTTTTATTAAAGATTTGTCTGCGAGCCAGATGCAGCCATCAGAAGAGCCACATCTGGCTTTCGAGCCATAAGTTCACAACCCCTGCTCTAGAGTCTAGTGGGTCTTCTGGGTGGATCCTAGTCAGTGCGCATGCGTGAGTCTGTCTCTCTGCCTCCCATCCTCTTACTAAAATAAATAAATAAATAATTTAAAAATATAATTAAGAAAGAGGGCATCTGAGACTGCAGATCATTTTTTAGAAGCATCGATTCTTTTTTTTCTTTTAGATTTTTTAATTTATTCAGTTTTTAGAGAAAGGAGACAGAGAGAGGGAGAGAGAGAGAGAGAGAGAGAGAAAGGAGGGCAGAGCAGAAAGCATCAACTCCCATATGTGCCTTGACCAGGCAAGCCTGGATTTCAAACCAGCGACCTCAGCGTTCCAGGTCGACACTTTTACCCACTGTGCCCCCGCAGGTCAGACCTGCAGATAATTTTTTATGAGCCCTGAGACCAGAGACAAATTGTACTATGTATTTTTTCAGCCTTCCTTAGTCCTCCACATTGTATTTATGCAATTTTTTGAAGATAGGTTGGAAATTTCAAAGCAACCACACACACACAAAGGCAACTCACGGCAACTCACGGCAAGAGGGTTGGTTTTCCTGGTATGAGATGCTACAGAAAAAATGTATACCTTTTTTCACTTTGGCTTAATTGTTAAAAGCATGTTTTTATTTATTCTGATTTCAACAGTCATATATGTTGTTTAGAATATGGAAATGAAGCCTTAAAAAGGAAATAAAGCTTTCTTTATGTATTATTTTAAAATTTCTTTCCATTGATTTGAAAAAGAGAGAGAGAGAGAGAGAGAGAGAGAGAGTATCCTCAACTGATTGTTTCACTTAGTTGTGCACTGATTGGTTGCTTTTTCATATGTGCCCTGGCTGGGGATTGAACCCGTGACTTTAGTGTGCAGGTAGTATCTCCTATCCACTGAGGGAACTTGCCAGGGGCTCTTTATATATTCTGGTATTATACATTTAAGGTGCTATTTTGTAATTGGCTTTCTTTTGTGTTTGTGCTAAAAAATGATTTCCCTTTCAAGAAATCAGATACAAATAATCCTCTCATATTTTCTTGTAACTCATGTTTTTAATTTTCATATTTAAGTTTATTTTGAATTTATTTTTATGAATGGTCATGGTACAGTTATGAGCATAGGCTTCTTTTTTCCATTAAATTACTCATTTATGTCTTCATCTTATTATCAGTTTTGTCCATTTCCTGCATTTGTCATTATCAAGAATAGGCCATATGTTTTTGGGGTGATTTTCTTGCATTATAAGGTATCCCATTCCTTCTACTCTTGTCATATAAGTACCCAAACTGGCTAACAGGGCTTGGCTTTTGTGTCCCACTGGCCACCTCCTTAAGTCATTGAGCTGTTGCTAGCAACTTAGCATGGTCAGTAGAAGGTAGCCCCACTCAGACTCCTCTGGAGTTTTCAGCAAAATCCAGGCATCTATCTGACACATTCCTGTGCTGATCTCCTGAGGATCTTCCATGCTGATGATGAGGTGGGACTATCCCAAAAGGTTATCCTCTCTCTCTCTCTCTCTCTCTCTCTCTCTCTCATACACACACACACACACACACGCACACACACACACACACACACACACGCGCACACACATGCACACACTTTTTTGAGCAATACTTTCTTCATTTCTTAAGCAAACAGTGTGCTCCAGATAAAGGGATAAAGGAGAGGCAATCCCTTCCCCCCAGGGACTCCCTCATTCTTCTAGAATGCTCCAGAGGAGCTGCTGAGTTGAGCTACCTCATGAAAAAGACCTCATGGGCTGACATCATGGGAATCTGCCTAATCTCATTTAATTTACTCAACAAATATTTGTTAAACTCTACTATTTGCCAAGAACTGTGCTGCATGCTGAGATATAAGACTTCAAGGAGCTGACTGCTGAGTAGGAAACAGATTAATAGATGGTTACACGACAGTTTGATAAGAGCTAAAATAGGTAAAAGTTTAGGCTTTCAGATGTTACAGGCTTCTGGATTATTCACTCCTTTCTACCAAGAATTTATCAACTATATTAGCAAAAGCATTTTTTAATATATATATTCAAAGTAATAGCAAAGTTAATTATAATCTAGTTAACCTGAGACTCTTCAGAGTTGTTCTACATTTCTGTCACACCCAATTTTTAGATTTACAGAGTAAGTCAGCTATAGTTGATAAATAAATGGGTGAATAAATGGTTTAAAGAATTAAAAGAAGTAAGGATGGAGTAAATGGTGTGCTCCTCTCAACCAGGAACTTTATCTGACTGGTTGGCCTCATAGCAGTCAACACCAAGAGCAACAGCCTAGGAAGAGAGAATACAAGCCAGGCACCTTAAAAATTGCTTTTCCTTTCATTCCAGTGATTCCAATCCATGGGCCCCACTGATGTTTATTTTGACTTCTTTCCTCAGAAGCCTAAGGCAGCTCCTGTGTGGTGGGCTGTTTATCTGACAAATCTTTTAATGGATGAATTAGCAAGCTTCTTATGTGGTCACCTGATAGATCAGACAGTTGCCAACCACACACACATTAAAAAAATAAAGAATAAGTTCTTTTTTTCCCCCTAAAACTGCAAGCAACCAAATTTTTATCATTCTATGATAAAATCTTGGAATAATCTGAGATCCCTCTATTTGCCTCTTTTTTGATAAGAAAGGGAGAGAAAGGACACAGAAGTAAAGTCAAATATAAGCTAATAATCTTCCAAGCAAATTTGCTGGAGGAAATTCAAAAGAGGTTCTGAGATTGTTGTGTTTTTGTTTATATATTTGTTTGTTGCTTTTCTGTGTCCTCTCCTTTACTATAGGCTCTTGATGATGAGTAGTTAAGAGTTGGTTTTGGAACAGACTTGTTTCCTCGCTGTTTTGAGATTCTCTTTTATTCTTTTTTTCTCTTTGAGATTCTCTTTTATTCTTTTTTTCTCTTTGAGATCCTCTTTTATTCTTTTTTTCACACCCAGCAACTAATTTCAGAGCTTGCTGCAGTTCTAACACTTAAACCTCACCCACTCTAAAATAAGTCTTCTTGTGTCTGATAATTTATACTTCATAAACACATAACATTGTCATTCTAACATGAGATTTAGGCAAGATTGGGTGAGGGGAGTAATATATTCACAAGTCCTTCCTGTTGTTATCCTATCTGCTTTCATTAATTTTTTACATTTTTCATTCATTCCCTTAACTCCAAACTGCCAGACATTTATGAAAGTACAATATCACACACCATTATATTGTCCAAAATAATTAGAATCTGGTTCTTGTAGCTTTTCTACTTCCCTTCTGCTCACTGCTGCTTAGAATAACTATCAACTCTACTCAAGCCTGCACATCAGCTCTTGAGAGAGAAAATAGCAAAGACAAACATATCCAAGTAACAAAAGTTCCAGATTCATTTAGCATTTCAGTCTCAGTGTCTTCATATGTAAAATGGGTAAAATCTTCACCTTACAAAGCCTTTGTAAGGATTGAGGGTAACACATAGAAAGGGCTTTCTACTGAGCTTAGTAAGTGGAGGCAGTCAACAATCAGTAGTCATTATTACCACTATCATTATTATATATATTATTTAAAGTATTTTATATTCTAAGATTTAAATTGTAGCCTATGCCCTGGCTGGTTGGCTCAGTGGTAGAGTGTTGGCCCAGCATGTGAAAGTCCCAGGTTCAATTCCCAGCCAGGGCACACAAGAGAAGTACCCATTTACTTTTCCACCCTTCCCCCTCTTCTTTTTCTCTCTCTCTCTCTTCCCCTCCTGCAGCCAAGGCTCCATTGGAGCAAAGTTGGCCCCGGGCACGGCTTCACGGCCTCCACCTCAGGCACTTGAATGGCTCCTGTTGGAAACAAAACAACGCCCCAGATGGGCAGAGCATCACCCTCTGGTGGGCATGCCAGGTGGATTCCAGTTGAATGCATGTGAGAATCTGTCTCTCTGCCTCCCCACTTCTCACTTCAGAAAAAAAATACAAAAAATAAATTAATGGTATCTTAATTTTCTTGGGATCCAGCAAGAAAAATATCCAAGCAACAGCTATGTTTCTTCTTCTAGTTGATGATACAAGTAGGAGGGAGAAGAGACAGGAGCAAGAGTAATATCCTAGAGGAGAAATAGTGAGTGAATTCTAGGTTGACATTCCTATTTCTCCCAGCCCCTTTTTCTATATCATACTTATTTTCAAGTCTTCTCACCTTCACTACTTCCTTTCCTTTTACTCTTCTTTCACTGCTTTACTCCTTGAGTTGTCATAACTATAATTTGTCTATCCTCCCAGCCTAAACACAAACTGACTTGAACCCCATGGTATAAAAGGACAAGAAGGAAGGTCTGATGCATGGATGACAGTGTACATTTGCCTACTTGCCTAAGTTGTCTTCCCAGAGACCCTGGACAATGAAATTCCAAACCAGAGGGTCCTGACATTTCCTGGGGATGTACAATTTCATTGTACATCCCCAGGAAAGGGGCCAGACCGACCCACTCCTTTCTACTTCCTTCAAGAAGGTTTGTTTGATAAAATGAAGCACATTATTGACATGCCTTATACTAGCCTAAAATAAAAGAATAAGATTCTTTGGAAATAATTTCCACCACTATTGTTATGAGTCCTCAAAGGAAACCTTAGTTGCTGGCTAGGTTTTCACGCTATTTCAAATTTATTATTTATTTATGTTTTTACTCTAGGGTCTCTCCCTGTACTTCATTTATTCATTCATTCATCCATTTATTCATCTGTTCATTCCACATTTATTTATTAACTACCTATCTTATACTAGGAAAAAAAGTAGACTTTGGAAATTTAGCATCACCACACAGACAAAGTTCGTGCTCCTATGGGATTTATATTCTACATTGTGGAGAAGGAGATAATAAGCAAACATATAAACTCGGTAAATTAAAGAAAGCCAGGTTGGGAATTGTGGGTGAGAGTGGAGGAATGCTTAGTAAAAAAGAAAGAAGCAGGGATATTATCCACAAGGATATTCCACAAAGTAGCATTTGAGAAAATCTGTGAATGAAAGGAAAGATGAGTAACATGGATGTCCAAAAGAAGATATCCCAGCAGAGCAAGCAATAAATGCAAACGTTTGATGTGAGAAAGTGCTTCAAGTGTTCATGCAACAAAGAGAAAAAAAATGCAATAACAACACTAATGGGAATTAGGGGAGTGGCAGGAGGTGAGCTCAGAGAAGCAGCTGGAGAGTCTTCCAGTAGGAACTCGCCCATGGTTAAGAAAGTGGGTTTTGTTTTCAATGAAATGGATACTATTGGAGAGTTTTGAAAAGAGGTCTGCTAACTTATGTTTTAAAAGGATCATTTGGGATATGTGGTGAAGAAAGACCAGGTAAATAAGGATAAAAGAGGGGGGACCAGTTAGAAGCCTATTTCCAAAAGCCAGACACCTGATGCTGTTGGTAGAAGTTAATGGTAACGGAGTCTGCACAGGTTGGTTATTCATCCTCTGACCACCAACTGAAACAGAACTTGAAATGGGGTTTCAAATTCTTCAGAAAGCTACACAAAATGGATAGTATTTATTGTCTATTTTACTGCAGACTTCTTTGAGAGACCTAAAGAGGGAGGCTATTTATAATCATGCACCGCTTAACAATGGGATAAGTTCTGAGAAATGCATTGTTAGGTGATATCATCATTGTGAACATCACAGAGAGCACTTACACAAAGCTAGATGGTACAGCCTACTATACACCTGGGCTATATGGTATAGCTCTTGCTCTTAGGCTACAAACATGTACAGTGTATTACTGCACAGAACAACTGGAGATTAAATCAAACACAGAGAAAATGGTGTAACCGAAAGATGCAGTGACCTTGGCCCAATAGCTCAGTTGATTAGAACATCATCCAGTCTGACCAGTGTTGGTGCAGTGGATAAACCATCGACCTAAAATGCTGAGGTCGCTAGTTCAAAACCCCAGGTTTACCTGGTCAAGGCACATATGGGAGTTGATGCTTCCTGCTCTTCCCCTGTTCTCTCTATCTTTTTCCTCTCTGTCTCTCCTCTCTCTTTCTAATAAAAATGAATAATTAAATAAATAAATCTAAAAAAAAATTTCTTAAAAAAAAAGAACATTATCCTGATACACCAAGGTTACAGGTTTGATTCTTGCTCAGGGCACCTACAACAATCAATCAATGAATGCATAAATAAATAGAACAACAAATTGATGTTTCTTTTTCTCTCTCTCTGTCACTCACTCTCTATCTTTCTCTCCTTCTAAAATCAATAAATTAAAGACAAATCTATAAAAAAATCTAGAAAGACACAGTAAACACTAGTTGTATGAGTTTGCTGCCGGTATAATGTGGCATGCTCTTTTTACAGCAAACATTTTTATTTTATAAGTAGAAAAAGCACACTCTAGAATATAATTGAAAGTATAGTATAGTAAATACAAAAACAGCAATATATTCATTTATTAACATTATCAAGTCTATATACTGAACATAAATGTATGTGCTATACTTTATACAACTGGCAACAGTAATTGTGTTAACGTGAGCATCACCACAGACACATGACTAATGCACTGTGTTATGATGGTACAAGAGCTACAGTGCCGCAGGTGATAAGAAATTTTCAGCTCCATTATAATCTTATGGGACCACCATCATATATGTGGCCGTGGTTGACCTAAGTGTTATTATGTGGTCCATGACCGTATATCAAAAATGCCACAGCAAGCCATATTGAAAGCCTCATTTGACCACTGTGATCTCTTGTGCTCCGATCTGGTGGACAGCTCCTACTACCCAAAAGCACATAACACTTGGGGAACAATTTTTTCTTTTTTATTTTCTGTTGCATGAGGTTTTAGAACTGTTTCTATATATGTCTGCATCGCTGATTTCAAATCTGAAATTCATTTTTTGTTGCACACTCTAGTTTTTATGCAATTTTAATTTCTTTTTGTTAATGGCATGCATTGGTTTTTAAATTGGAGTTAAAGGGCAATGACTCTTGAATTGAACATAACCACAAGGCAATTAATGTTTTACAAACATCACTTTTACATAATTGTAATTGTTTTGAAATGTAAAAATTATTATCTAATAAAAATACCCTCTTATTTTGTTTTAAGATTGAATCATGGCTTCTTCTAGTAGGCGTAAATGTAAGAATAGTCCTGACACCTGCTGTTATATATGTGGCTGTTACACACTTCAATGTCAAAGTCACAAATTTCATCATTTGTGACACATGTATATATTGCGCATTTTCAAGTTCCCCTTGCGATCAAGACAATAATTGGGCTCCTCATATTGTGTCATAATTGTAAGGAAATGGTTCATGACTGGACAAAAGGAAAATGCAAAAGAATGCCTTTTGATATTCCCATGGTTTGCTGTGAACCTAAGGACCATAACAGTGACTGTTAATTCTGTCTGATCCATACAAAGGGCATCGGCAAGAAAAAACAGCGTATGATCACATATCCTAATATTCCTTCAGCAATACTACCTATCCCACACTCTGAGACACTGCCAGTTCCAGTTTTCAATGGTTTTATTTCTTCTAAGGACGAAGAAAGTGAACATGGCAATCAAGTGTATTTTGATAAGATGCATAAGGAGATGGTTGTAGAATCTGAAGGGTCTTCTTCTGATGCCACGCAGTCATTAACCCCTCGGCAGTTTAGCCAACCCAAATTGAATGACTTAGTAAGTGATTTGTGCCTATTAAAGAAAGCAGCTTCAAGAAAAAAATGTACTTCACCGGTCAGCTAAAGTATCCCATTTCAGGAAGCATGAACAAATTTTTGTGACTTTTTTCCCCCGAAGACAAATACTTTGTTTACTGTCATGATATCAGTAGTCTTCTCAGCAAGCTAGGTGTTACCACTTACAGTCCAACAGAATGGCAGCTATTTCTTGACAGCTCTAAACGGAGTCTGAAATGTGTTCTCCTACACAACGGTAATGTTTATGCAGTGGTTCCAATAGGTAATTCAACTCATCTGTGAGATTATAATGACATAAAAATTGTCCTCGACTTACTGAAGTATGGGGAACATAACTGGATAATTTGTGTAGATCTTAAAATGGTAAATTTCCTGCTAGGACAACAGAGAGGTTTCACGAAGTATCCTTGCTTTCTGTGTTTGTAGGACAGCCGAACTCAGGAGAAACACTGGACACAGAAGGAGTAGCCGAATCATGAAGCTCTGAAAGTAGGGATGCAAAATATTGTGAATGAACCTGTAGTTAATTGAGACAGGATCATTTTTCCCCACTTCAGATCAAACTTGGCTTAATGAAGCAATTTGTTCAGGTTTTGAATAGAGAAAGTGAATGCTTTTAACATATTATTTTTGCTTTTCCTGTCTTGTCTTTTAAGAAAATAAAAGCAGGTGTATTGGATGGACCTCAAATTCAAACCCTCATACGTGATGAAGAATTTTCTAGGAATGTGAATAAGGAGGAGAAAGCAGCATGGCAGTCTTTTGTGGCAGTTACAAAGAATTTCCTTGGCAACCAAAAAGCAGAAAACTACAAACTTCTGGTTCAAAGGATGCTGCTGTCTTTCTGTGACATTGGATGTAACATGAGCATTAAGATTCACTTCCTGAGCAGTCACCTTGATAAGTTTCCCAAAAATCTTGGAGCTGTTAGTGATGAGCAGACTACTGCTGGAGCATCAAACATGATTGTCCTCAATAAGTATACAAACTCAAGAGCTACAAAAGCAAATTTTTTTATATTTTTTATTTATTTATTTTTATTAATTTTAATGGGGTGACATTAATAAATCAGGGTACATATGTTCAAAGAAAACATCTCCAGGTTATCTTGTCATTCAATTATGTTGCATACCCATCACCCAAAGTCAAATTGTCCTCTGTCACCTTCTATCTGGTTTTCTTTGTGCCCCTCCCCTCCCCCTTTTCCCTCCCTCTCCTCTCTCCTGCTACCCCGTAACCACCAAACTCTTGTCCATGTCTCATAGTCTTGTTTTTATATCCCACCTATGTATGAAATTATGAAGTTCTCAATTTTTTTCAGCCTTACTTATTTCACTCCATATAATGTTATCAAAGTTCATCCATTTTGTTGTAAATGATCCGATGTCATCATTTCTTATGACTTAGTAGTATTCCATAGTATATATGTACCAGGGCTTTTTAATCCACTTGTCCTCTGATGGTCACTTGGGTTGTTTTCAGTACTTCGCTATTCTGAAAAATGCTGCCTGATCATGGGGGCACATTTCTTCTTTCTGAACAACGCTTTGGTGTTCTTAGAGTATATTCCTAAAAATGGAATAGCTGGGTCAAAAGGCAGTTCGATTTTTAATTTTTTGAGGAATCTCCATACTGTTTTCCACAGTGTTTGCACCAGTCTGTATTCCCACCAGCAGTACAGGAGGGTTCCCTTTTCTCCACATCCTCGCCAGCACTAATTCTGTGTTGTTTAGCTGATAAGCACCATAATGACTGGTGTGAGGTGGTTTCTCATTGTGGTTTTAATTTGCATTTCTCTAATGATTAGTGATGTTGAGCATTTTTCATATGCCTGTTGACCATCAGTATTTCATCTTTGGAGAAATTTTATTCATTTCTTTTGCCCATTTTTTGAATGAATTCTTTGTCTTCCTGGAGTTGAGTTTTATAAGTTCTTTATAAATTTTGGTTATTACCCCTTATAGGATGTATTGTCAAATATGTTCTCCCATTGTGTGGTTTGTCTTTTTATTCTGTTCTTATTGTCTTTAGCTGTGCAAAAACATTTTAGTTTGATATAATACCATTTGTTTATCCTGCCTTTTATTTCATTTGCCCGCGGAGATAAATCAGCAAATATATTACTGCGACAGATGTAGGAGAGCTTACTACCTATGTGTTCTTCTAAGATGCCTATGGTTTCATGAATTACATTTAAGTCTTTTATCTATTTTGAATTTGCTTTTGTGAATGGTGTAAGTTGATGGTCTAGTTTCATTTATTTGCAGGTAGATGTCCAATTTTCCCAACACCATTTGTTAAAGAGGCTGTCTTTACTCCATTGTATGTTCTTTCCTCCTTTGTCAAATATCAGTTGTCCATAAAGGTGTGGGTTTATTTCTGGGTTCTCTGTTCTTTTCCATTGATCTATGTGCCTGTTCTTATGCTAGTACCAGGCTGTCTTGAGTACAATGGCCTTGTAGTAAACCTTGATATCCGGAAGAGTGATACCTACTGCTTTATTTTATCTTTTTAAGATTGCTGAGGCTATTCGTGTTCTTTTTTGGTTCCATATAAATTTTTGAAATATGTGTTATATATCTTTGAAGTATGTCATTGGTATTTTAATTGATATTGCATTGAATTTATAAATTGCTTTGGGTAATATAGACATTTTAATGATGTTTATTCTTCCTAACCATGAGCACAGTATATGCTTCCACTTGTTTTTATCTTCCTTGATTTCTTTTATCAATGTTTTATAATTTTCCGAGTACAAGTCCTTAACCTCCTTGGTTAAATTTACTCCTAGGTACTTTATTTTTTAGGTTGCAATAGTGAAGGGTATTGTTTTCTTAATTTCTTTTGCTGACAGTTCATTGTTGGTATATAAAAATGCCTCTGATTTCTGAGTATTAATTTTATATCCTGCCACCTTGCTGAATTCATTTATCAGGTCCAGTAGTTTTTTGACTGAGACTTTAGGGTTTTCTATATACAATATCATGTCATCTGCAAAAAATTACAGTTTTACTTTTTGTTCTCCTATTTGGATGCCTTTTATTTCTTCTTCTTGTCTGATTGATGTGGCTAAGACTTCCAGAACTATGTTGAATAAGAGTGGTGAAAGGGGGCAACCCTGCCTGGTTTCTGATCTTAAGGGCATTGCTTTTAATTTTTGCCCACTTAGTATGATGTTTGCTGTGGGTGTGTCATAGATGGCCTTTATCATGTTAAGGAATGTTTCCTGTATACCCACTTTGCTGAGAGTTTTGGTCATGAATGAGTGCTGCATTTTATCAAATGCTTTTTCTGCATCTATTGAAATTATCATGTGATTTTTGTCCTTTCTTTTGTTTATGTGATGAATCACATTGATTGATTTGCAAATCTTGGACCAGCCTTGCCTCTCCAGAATAAATCCCACTTGATCATGGTGTATGATTTTTTCATATATTGCTGGATCTGGTTGGCTAATATTTTGTTGAGAATTTTAGCATCTAAATTTATCAGGGATATTGGCCTATAATTTTCTTTCTTTGTTTTTGTCTTTGCCTGGTTTTGGGATCAGAATTATGCTCACGTCATAAAAAGAGTTCCTTCCTCTTGAATTTTTTGAAATAGCTAGAGGAGGATAGGTATTAGTTCTTCTTTGCATTTTTGGTAGAATTCACTTCTGAAGCCATCAGGCCCAAGACTTTTCTTTGTTGGGAGTTTTTTGATAACTGTTTCGATCCCATTTGTTGTAATTGGTCTGTTTAGGTGTTCTGATTTTACCAGATTGATTTTTGGAAGATTATATGAATCAAGAAATTTGTCCATTTCACCTAGGTTGTCTAATTTTTTGGAATAAAGTTCTTCATAGTATTTTCTCTTAAAACTTTGTATTTCTGTTGTGTCAGTTATTTCTCCACTCTCATTTCTGATTTTATTTATTTGAGTCCTCCCTCTTTTGTTCTTAGTGAGTCTAGTTATAGGTTCATTGATCTTGTTTACCTTTTCAAAGAACCAGCTCCTGGTTTCATTGATCCTTTGTATTGTTTCCTTAGCCTCTATGTCATTTATTTCCACTCTCATCTTTATTATTTTCTTCCTTCTACTAGTCCTGGGCTTTATTTGCTGTTGTTTTTCTAGTTCTTTTAGACCCAGGGTCAAGTTGCTTATTTGATCTTTTTCTAGGTTTTCTTGGTATGCCTGTATTGCTATGAACTTCCCTCTCAGTACTACTTTTGCTGTGTTCTATAAATTGTGAGTTGATGTATGCTCATTATAATTCGTTTCTAGAAACTTTCTTATTTCTTCTTTGATCTAATTGTTAATTCATTCATTATTTAATAACTTGCTATTTTGTTTCCAAGTGTTTGAGTATTTTTCAGTTTTTCTTTTGTGGTTAATTTCTAGTTTTATGCCATTGTGATCAGAGAAAATACTTGATATGATTTCAATCTTCTTAAATTTGTTGAGATCATTTTTGTGTTCTAACATGTGGTCTATCCTAGAGAATGTACCATAAGCTCTTGAAAAGGATGTATCTTCTACTGCTTTAGGGTGAAAAGTTCTTAAGATATCTATTAAATTGAGTTGATCTAGTATATTCTTTAAGTCTGCTGTTTCTTTATTAATTATTTTTCTTGAGGATCTATCCAGTGATGTTAGTGGGATATTGAAATCCCCTACTATTATAGTATTGCTGTTAATCTTGCCCTTTATATCCATCAAAGTCTGCTTTATGTATGTCAGGGCTCTTATGTTTGATGCACAGATATTTATAATGGTTATATCTTCCTGTTGAATTGTTCCCTTTATCATTATATAGTGTCCTTCTTTATCTCTTACTACAGCCTTTGTTTTAAAGTCCATTTTGTCAGATATAAGTATTGCTACCCTGGCTTTATATTTCCATTTGCATAAAATATTTTTTCCTATCCTTTTACCTTCAGTCTATGTGCATCTTTTGTCTTAAGGTGTGTCTCTTATAGACAGCATATGTATGGGTCCTGTTTCTTTATCCACGCAGCTACCCTATGTCTTTTGCTTGGATCATTTAATTCTTTTACATTTAAGGTTATTATTGATATGTAGTTGCTTATTGCCATTTTATTCTTTAAAGCTTGTATTCTTCTTTTGCTATATTCTTTTTCCCCTTTAAACTCGTCACTACAGGCCCCTTAGCATCTCTTGCAGAATTGGTTAGGTTTTAATGAATTTCTTGAGGTTTCTTTTGTCTGGGAAGCTCTTTATTTCTCCTTCAATTTTAATCGTTAACCTTGCTGGATAGAGTAGTCTTGGTTGTAGGTTCTTGTTCTGCTTTACTTTGAATATATCTTGCCATTTCATTCTGGCCTCAAGTGTTTCTGTTGAGAAGTTGGATGTCATCCTTATGGGGGCTCCTTTGTAGGTGATAGCCTTTTTTTTCTCTAGCAGCTTTTAAAATTTTCTCTTTATCACTTAGCTTTGGTATTTTAACTATGATGTGTCTTGGTGTAGATTTCTTTGGGTTTCTCTTTAATGGAGTTCTCTGCGCTTCTCGACCATGTGAGACATTTTCCAGTTTTAATTTAGAGAAGTTTTCAGCTATGATTTGATTGAACAAAGTTTCTATCATTTGTTCTTTCTCTTCTTCTTCAGGAACCCCTATGATGTGGATGTTATTTCTCTTCATGTTGTCATATAGCTCCCTTAGAGTTTCCTCACATTTTTTTAGTCTCTTTTCTTTTTTCTGCTTTGCTTCTGTGCCTCTGTTTATTTTGTCCTCTAACTCGCTGATTCAATCATCAGCTTCATCCATCCAGCTTTTAATTTCTTCCATTGTGGTCTTCAGTTCTTATACTGTATTGCCATTTCAGTCTGATTCTTTTTATTATTTCAATTTCCATTTTTATACTTGCTATATCTTTATTTAGGTCTTCGTAATGACTATTAATTTTTTCTCTAAGCTCTTTGAACATCCTAACTCTAATTATTTTAAATTTTGCATCAAGTAGTTTGGCTATATCTGATTCATTCATGTCCTTCTTGGGGAATTTATCTTGATTCATTTGGGTTGCATTCCTCTGCCTGCCCATTTTGTCTGTGTGTTTAGCAGGGTTTGGCTACTGGAGTCCAATGGGTGTTGCCTCTTTGCTTTCTAGGTGTGGTCTGTCTGCAGGCCTGCCACCCCCTCTGCCGCTGCCTAGGGCAATTGGGTGTAGGTGTTGCCGGTGCCAGCCACTACGGCTGCTGCTGAGGTTTCCGCCTCACCACCTTTCCTCTGCGGGAGGGGCTCTGTTCTTGTGCCAGGCTCTATAAGCCTCAGCCTGTCTGGGCCTTCTCCCCTCTGCCACAGGTGGTACCGCACACCACACTCGGCCCACAAGCCTAGGCACCAAGGGCAAGGGTGGGCACTTTTGCTCAGCTGTGGGTCCCTGTCAGCCTGTTCCTCTGGCCGGGAGGGAATTGTGGTATGTGCTCAGCTGCTCAGCCGCAAGCCAGGTTTCCGCCCTGCCCCTGCCAACCTTGGCTCTTTGGCTGGGCTGGGCTGGGCTGCTGCTATGTGCTCAGCCGCAGGCAGGGCTTCCACCCCATCCCCACCAACCACGGATCCTTGGCAGGGTTGCTGGCACACTCAACTGCGAGCCCGAGCTTCTGCCCCACCTCCGCTGGCAAATCTGGTTCATTAGGGTTTCAAGCCTCAGAGATAGGATGAGGCTGCGTGCCCACTCACTCCTGGCCAGTGGCAGATCCCTGCCCATTCTGGGCTCCCGCTTTCCATCCACTGGTGGGGTCACAGGCGGCCCACAACCTCCAGACCATTTTCACGCGTCCCCTTCACCCCCACTGGGCTAGACCGATCTCACGCAAGCCGGCTTGACCTCTGTTCCCGCCGACAGAACCACACTTCTGTGTCCTACCACCGCCCGCCCTCAGCAGTGTCGGTGGGGGCACTGCAGCTCAGACCCTAACACTCCATGCTATAGTCCTGAAAGCTCCTTCCTTCTAAGCGACTGTGCTCTGATTGCCCCAGGGGAGCCTGTTTGGCTGGTGTCCTTCCCCTTGCTGGTTCCAGGGGAAATATTGTTTCAGATTTGTGGAGTGACTCAGACCAGGGTTTAGGGTGGCTGTCCCTCAAAGCTTTTCTCCCCGTGCCTTCCAAACCGCACTCTCTTCCTGCTTGCTCCAGTCCTCTCCTCTCTCCCTGTCTCCCAGAGTCCCAGGTAAGTGGTTGTGAGAGAGGTTTTCTGCGCTGTCCCTTTAAGAAGAATCCTGGGTCTGAGACAACTGTCTCTTTCTTACAAACAGTATCCTAACCTGTTTCACAGCTTAATACTGTCCATACGCCTCTTTTTGGCTCTGGGGCTGTAGGTTGGGGCTTTGTTCCTGAGACCCAGTTCCCTACCCTTCTGCTGGCCTCTCTTCCTGCTACACAAGTCTCTCCAGCCTGCCTTTCGCTCTGGGAAGCTGGGCAGCCCTTTCCGCGTTTTCGCTTTTCTTACCAGTCTCAATGTTGCTTCTTCAGTGTTCCCCGGTTGAAGAGCCCTCTCAGTCCAGTTCAGCATTGGTTTATCCAGAAGATGCTGGTTCTTAAAATCAAATTATAATCCGCATTGGTTCTGGGAGTTGGAAGTTGGATGTAGGTACGTCTGCTTACTCCATCACCCTCTTGCCCCTTCTATAAATGCAAATTTTTGTCTGAGTATAATTTAAATAAGTTTTACACAAATTTTACGATTAAAATAAGTGTTTTAATATGTTCTATTTCAAACTTGTAGACAAATTCTGATGCAATCATATCTTTTAGTGTATTTACTGCATTATATAAATTATTATATTTTCAAAAAGATGATGCCCAAGAAGACATTCTACTTCATTACGTTAAACTAAATGTTGAAAATTTTACAATAAGATGAAAACCTAAAATCTGGAATTGCAAAAAAAACCTGTAGCTTACAGAGAAAAACTAATGTCAGAGATTTGAGATCAGCACACTCAAGTTAGGTAAGAACAAGTGTTATTGTGGATGCAACAAAAGTTTTGTTCCCCAATGTAATCCCATCCCCCATAGTCTTCAGATATAAAGCACCCTTTGGCTAATAAGGTTCATTCTTCCCTTAAGGGAATGTAGAAACCACCCATCATTACTGGAGTAGATTTTGCAGTCTTACTCCCTACTCCAAACAGTTCATCCCAACAAGGTATTATCTCCAAAAATTCTACTGATCGAACTTCTTTACATCTAATCACACCTACATCTATCATATATTTATTTTAGTCTCATATTAATTTTGATTGTTCCTAACAATGCCCTACAACAGATATAAGTTTCCTTACAAGCCATGTTGCTTATACTTATGCCTTTAACATTAGCACAATGCCTGTCACTTAGCAAACATTTCTGGGTTAGAACCAAATGGACAAAAATCTTGACCTTTCTGTCTTTTGACAAACCACACTATATAGATTTAGGGCTGATGGGTTGATGCTTTCCCTGAGTTTTATAAACTGAATGAAGACTGAGAACCCAGGATTTCAAAGTGGCATACAGAAGTTTGAGTATCAATAGTTCTTGCCAGAAACAGAAATAAAATTCTTACCTTCTTTCTCTTCTTTCTTCCCTTCATTCCTGGATAGTTTTCACAGGTTTCTGAGCCTTCTTCTTGGCTTATCAGTGAAACTGCCTGCAGTACTCTCGGGGGAGGAGAGAAGTGTGAGCGTTCCATGGAGAATGAAACCTTTTCAGAGGAAAGGATCTAGTCTCTCCATGTTTTAGCTAGCGCTTGGTACATGTTGCACTGAGCAGAATCTGGATGACTTACCTAATTCAATAGATCCCTCTGACCTACCATGTCTGGTTAGACAGCTTTCTACTTAATAACTTTGCCCATGGGCTGTCATATGTTCTATTTCCCCCACGTTCTTGTCAACAACTCTGGATGCAGAGTTGGGAATGGAGGGCAGCCGCAAGGCAGCAGCGTAAAAAAGCCTTAGAGTAGAAAAGCAACACACAAGCTCATCTGTAAGACAGAGCTTTAATAAAGCAGACTGCAAAACATAGCAGAGTTCTACCATCTAGCCTGATCTATATGCAATGCCAACTATTCAAATCTAATTTGTCAATATTGCTATGTATGGCTTTATACTAAATAAAAACCAGAAACTTCAATAAATCATCGAATTCTGTGATAGGTAAATTATGAGCTACATGAGGGTTAAAGGCGGGACCAATTAACTTAGTATTTTCCAGAACGATCTTCTTGCACACAGCCTGTCTCTTGGCAAGTGCTGACTTAACTTTTCTAATTGAATGAATAAGCGTCCCTTTTGTGCTTCCTCCAGGCTGGCTTCATCCTGCTAATTGTAAAGAAATTATGATTCATTGAGTTCTGTAAGATAACTGAGGAGTAAAATATTACAATATTCTTTAGTCTTAACATCAAGTGTCGAGTAATTCCTTCTGCTGGGAGTCTATATTACTAAAGTGACCAATCATCCTCCTTTAGGGAGATCAGTCCTTCTTTTTTAAGTTTTGTCCTCCCTCAAAAAGTGTCCTCCTACATGCCCTTTTTTTTGATATTGGAAGACTAATCTGTACATGTCCTTATTCGATTGATGCAGAGTCAATCCATTGCTTGTGATGTGACATATTTGTATCTAAATGAGTACTTTTTTCTTACAATTATTATTAAAAATTAATAGGCACATAAGCATAATTATAATATAAACTATTAAAAATGTTTTTATTATGCATTTATCATATTATAGTGTATTATGGTTGCAATGAATAAAATGTTTTTTTTATTTACAATATTGTTTTCTTCTATTTATTTTTGTCCTCTTTTTTATTGTAAAAAGGTTGGTCACTTTAATATTACTCTCCTCTCTGTTTTAGCAGCTACTATATGTTTAAAGATTATCCTATGGTTACCCTAATCCCATTTCTTTTTTTAAACCATTTAAGGGGTAAAAAAGGTATACTTCTAATTCCTAAGGGAAAAAAATTCTAATGAGATGCTTGGATCCTGAAACAAAGGCTTAATGAGGGAGCTTCTGTTCCCACCCCCAGGGTGTTGACAAGGTCCCTTCTCAGCTCTGAATCTCCCACCAGGAGCTGGCAGGGCTCCTACCACCCAGAAGTGATAGACAGACCCACAGTAGATGCCTTATGCCTAGGGGTACTGCAAACCGAGAAGACAAAGTCAGGGCCACCTCCAGAGCAGTGAGATAACCTGCTAAACTGGAGGCGGGTAGAGGTGGGGCCTCCCTGTATTTCCTAACCACATCCTTGCCTGGGATACACAGGAGAAAGGCGAGGTCTCAATTAGTCACCTGAAGCACTCACCATATATCTGCTGACCTTATCTCCATGGTAATTACACAGTAACACTTTGAAGGACAAGTATCCTTGTCTCTTGTACCAGAGTCAAGGAGAAAAGAGAACAGTTTGAAAGAAATGAAACTTGTAATAGAAGACAGATTAATGTGGGCTTCACTTTTCATTGACAACTTCAGCATTCTTAAGTCCAGATCTTATGAAAAATAAAAAAGAAATGATTCCTCATGATTTACGACAGAGTAGATACACCAAGATGAACAAAGACCGAACCTTTGCTGGAGAGATTATCTTCATTCAATTCAGAACCACATAGTTTGGTTTAGCAACTTAGATTCTTGGCTGAATAAAGGGTTTTTGCTTCATGGAAAGCACTTATAACCTGTGGCCTCCATAAGGTCACAACAAATTCCATGCTCATGGATGACACCTGGGATATGCCTTGTCCCCAAGCCCCATAGAAACAAGTCACTAGGTACTGTATGCCTTTCACTCCTTTGCACTTCTTACCATGGACTGACTTCATAGATAGTTTCCCCCTTTTAACTTATACAGTCACTAACAGAACCCCATTCACCATGCTCTAACTGGGAGGTGAATATGTAGAGCATGACCAGGAACAGATGGAGCTGGCAGGGATCTTACCTCAAAGTGAGTTCGATGGGAACAGGTATGTGCTCCAAATACTCACCAGTTCACCTGAGCCCAGGACATGGTAGAGCTGTGTCATTAGCCCTCAACCAGAACTCTTAAAACTACAGTAACTAAAAAAAAAAAAAAAAAGTATCTAAATCTCATAAACCTGGGATATCCATAGAAAAATCAAATGGATAAGTAGAGGGAAGGAAAGTTAATAAGTGTTATAAAAAAGATGAAGAAAATGTATTTCATTCATTCATGTAGTTTTCACTATTTATTGGTCTGAAAAGCTTTTCAGAGGAAAAGAAAAGCTGCTGGAATTTTCTTACACAATGCAGAGCACAAACATACATGCCAACACATACACACATAAGTTATTTCAGTCATTTGAATTAGAATATATTTGAAAAACATTTCCTCACTAACTATTCAAGTCCCTGTAAAAAGGCCTCAGGACTCAAGCAGAACAATACATCATCTACTCAAATGTTTATATCAGATAACTAGAGCAAAAATAAAAGCCAGCAACCCACATCAATATAACTCATGATACTTCTCTATTTGGATACATTGCTTAGAAGACTCTCATCTTGTCCCCAAAAATGATTTTGGAAAGTATAAATTTCTACTGATATGTGCTAAATAGAAATGCTGAGTTTCAGCAAGTGAGTTAAACTTATTAATCAAGAAAACAATAAACATAGTTATCTCTCTGTCATTTCAGAATTTTCTATAGTAATGGAGGCTGGGCTTTCAGAATAGCCATTATCACAAAAGTGACTTTGATGACACTTTTTTGTTTTACTGGGGAAACACGTTTTACTGTGGAGCATGCCCAGAGAAGGAGCCTGTAAAGGCAATGCCCATGCAGTAGTCAGCATCTCATCTCAGAGCCCAATAGAGTGCCTCATAGTAGTGGCCAGTAACCAATATAGAAATGAAAAGATGGTTTTGAAAGAACACCCAAACAAAACAAGAAGATACTTAACCTAGATAATATTTAAAAGCAGAATATAATTGTTTTAAATCCTGGGACAAATATTTTAAATGTTCTAGTCCTTTGAAAAGCGCTGGAGTGCTTGGGGAGAGGCTTCATAGAAAAAGCCTATCAAATAGCAGGTGGCATCTAAGCATCATTCACTGAATCATTCATTCACATATATATTCAGTAAATATTTATTACCAACTTCACTATGCTTAGTCATTGTGACAGGAGATGTGGCAATGTGTAAGATCGACTCACTACCTTTCTAGAATTAGGGGGAGAAAACATATGTCCTTCCTTTTCTTTCCATTCTTTTTGTATTGGCTTGATAGCCACCAGAATTTGTTGATAAAAAGACAATGAACGTGCTATGGATATGTGCAAGGCCCCTTGAGGTCTGAGGGCAAGACAGAAGAACTGAGGGACACCCTCTGGCCCCTCAATATTTGTACTAAAGAGGAGGCTGCAGAAGTGGATTGCTGGGTAAACTTGAAATGTGTGTTGCAGACATACCTGAAGTGATAACAGAGCTCAGCCCACCTCCAATACAAATGCTGCTAATCCTCCTGCACACCACAATTTTAACAGAAGATAAGACCTGCTCTTTTCTGGGTGTAAATAAGATTTGTCTCAGTCTCTACTGTTCTTTTTATTACACACTCTCTGGCATTGAATCTAAAATTAACAAATACATGAAGAAATAAGAAAACTAACAAGCAAAACAAAACAACAAAAACAAAATAGTCACCATAACCAAACCTTAAGATAGTCTAAATAATGGCATTTTCAAAGAGATATCTAATAAATAATGTCATGACTAAGATCCAGAAAAGCAAGATGAGGTAACATGTGAAAATAAATCAGTGAAATTTGCCATATTAAGAGAATAAAGATGAAAAAAAAAATCTCAGTAGATACACAGAAAATGAACTTGATGAAATTTAACACCAATTTATGATAAAAACTATCACCAAACTAGAAATACAATAAAGCTTCATCAATCTAATTACGAGCTATTCTTCAAACTAATTGCAATGAATGCATTTCCTTTGAACTGAGAGTAGGTGAGAATGTCCACTCCTAACAATTGTATTCAACAACACTCTACGAGATGTAGCAATTCTATAAGACACGTAAGTATAGTAAAAAACATGAAGCTTTAAAAGAAAGAAATCAAACTGTTATTATTTTAAATAGCAATTTTGTACATAGAAAATGCTATGAAATCTGCACAAATATTATTAGAACAAATGTGGGTTTAGCAAAGCTTCAGGATATAAGGTCAGTATATATTACATATTACACACTAGCAATAAAAAGTTCACACATAAAGTTTCTTTTTCTGACAGAGAGAGAGAGAGAGAGACAAAGAGAGGGACAGATAGGGACAGACAGACAGGAAGGGAGAGAGCTGAGAAGCATCAATTTCTCTGTCGTGGCACCTTAGTTTCTCATTGATTGCTTTCTCATACATGCCTTGACTGGGGGGCTACAGCAGACCAAGTGAACCCTGGCTCAAGCCAGTGACCTTGGGCTCAAGCTAGTGAGCTGTGTTCAAACCAGATGAACCCTTGCTCAAGCCAGCGACCTCAGGGTTTTGAACCTGGGTCCGCGGCATCCCAGTCTGACGCTCTATCCACTGCACCACCACCTGGTCAGGCCACACATAAAAATTTTAAACTTTTTTTTTTTAATTTTTATTTTATTCATTTTAGAGAGGAGACACAGAGTGAGAGAGAGAGAAAGAGAGAAAGGGGGGAGGAGCTGGAAGCTCAACTCCCATATGTGCCTTGACCAGACCAGTGCAGGGTTTTGAACTGGCGACCTCAGTGTTCCCAGGTCGACGCTTTATCCACTGCGCCACCACAGGTCAGGCCCCACACATAAAAATTTTAAAACATCACTTACAAGACCATCACTAAAATATTAAATAGCCTGGTATTAGTATAATTAAATATATGCAAGATCTCTGTGTTAAAAAGTACAAACATTGTGAGAAACTAAAACTATATCAATATAATAAATACCAATTTTATAAATTGAAAGCCTCAATATGTTAAGATGTTTATTTTTTCTAAGCTGATGATAAATTCAACCCAATTAAAAAAAAATCCAACTGACTTTTTTAAAACAGTGACAAGTTGATTATAAAATAAATATGAAAATGCCGAGAATTAAGAATAACCAAACAATCTTGATAAAGAAGAAAAAAGTTGGAGGACTTGTAGTAACCAATTTTAAGACTTACTCCAAAGCTACAGAACAGAGATCATAATCTATGGAACTGAAGAGAGTCCAGAAATAGATCAATGGAACAGCATAGAGTGCCAAGAAATAGGCAGGCACACTCATATATCTACTGGTTTTCAACAAGAGTACCAAGGCATTCTAATGTGGAAATGAAAGTCTATGAACAAATACTGTTTGCAAACCTGGAGATGTGGTGGACGAAATGAATCTTGACCCCCTATTTCATACGATACACAAAAACGTTAATTTGACATGTATCATAAACTTAAGCATAAAGCTTCTAGGAAAAACTTATGAGAATATCACAACCTTTGGAACGGTAAAGGTTTATTTAAAAACACATAAAAAAGCCCTATTCATAGAAGAAGAAATTGCTAAGTCAGACATCATGAAAATTAGTGATTTCTGTTCATCAAAAAATGAGCATTTAAAATGAGTTGTCAAACCACAGACTGGAAAATATACATGCTATACATATGTTTGATAAAGAACTCATAACTAGAATATATAGAACACTCTTAACAACCAACAATGAAAAGACAAACAACCCAGTCTGTAAAAATAGGTAAAAGATTTGAAAACACATGTCACAAAGGAAGAACAAATGGCCCCTAAGCTCATGAAAAGGTGCCCAACATCATAGATCATCAAGAGAATGCCAACTGATGACCCAATGAGATGTTATCACACAAAGCAAGATAGCTAAAGTAAATAAAAAGTGAAAACAAATATTGGCATAAGTAAAATTAAAATATTGACAATATCATATATGAAGCAATTGAAATTTCCATATATTGCTAGCAGGAGTATAAAATGATGTGAACATTTTGGAAAATGTTTAGAAGATTTTTATAAAAGTAAACTATACAGTTATTTATGGCTCTGCAATTCTACTTATATAAGAGAAATTTTTTTAAAAATTGTGCACATGGAGACTTTTGTGAAATGTTCATGGCAACCTTAGTAATAGCTCCAAACTGGAAATAATTCAATTATACGCATACAGGATAATTGATAAATATAATATATTTATACAATGGAATACCACTCCAGAATAATGTGGAACAAATTGCTGATGTAGATAATAACATTGACAAATCTCAAAAACAGTATGTGGAGAAAAATTAGCCAGATCCAAAAGAATACATATGATATGATGACATTTTATATAGGCAAAGCTAATTAATAGTAAAAGCAATCAGAAAAATTATTTTCTTTCAGTTTCATGGGGAGATGAGAGGGTGAGAAAGTGCCTATGTGAGAGGGAACTGGGTGAAAAGAAGGGATCAATTTGTTGAGGTAATGGAGATGTTCTACATCTTCGCATACAATTGTCAAATCTCACTGAACTGAATAAATAATGTCCAGGCATTTTATTGCATATGATTTATACTTAGTACTTTTTTTAATAAGAAAATTTCATAATTTATAAAACTGCTTGAAAAAACAATGGTACAAATCTCTGAAAACATTTATTGGAAGAAAAGCAAATACAAAAGTCCTGAAACCAGTTGGTTCCCAGCACTATCACAACTTGATGAAAGGCCGACTTTTCACATCCATTTCCTGTGTACTTCAGCACAAGCTTCTTTTGCTGTTGCAGTTGCTTCCAGCTTAGCAGAGATGCAGAGTTCTTCTAGCCCTGTGTCAGAGACTCATGGAATTAACCAAGCAGAAGGACTAGTAGAATTGACCAAAAAAAAGCAAATGCTCAATTTGGTCTTAAAGTCATTTGTCAACTAACAATTACATACTGCTCATCAATGCTCGATGCTCGTCATCATCTTTAGTTTCAGGTCACAGGTGGGGAGAAACAGGCTCATAGGGAGCCTACTTCTGTCAGTGAGTTCCAGGAGTTGCTTCTCCAAGCTGCTCAAGGCAGTCGGCCACAACAAAGACTTGTTTACGCCCAGGCCAGTCTTTCCTGGTGCTCTTTCTTTTCCTGGATGTATCTGTTGACAGGCATGAGCAAGCGAAGAGAACTCAGAGTGAAACCCAAGCATTAGTAAGAAATTAAAGTTGACACATCAGTGTGGAGTGGGTGGGAAAGAAGGGAATGAGACAGCATCTCCCATGTCAAGCATATTTCCCACCAGTTACAATGCTCCGTATTCTCTGATGTGTCCTTTCCCATGGAGGAAGTTCTTTGTAAGAGAGGGGGAGGTGAACTAGCTCATGGGAAAAAATGTCTCTCAGGCAGTGAGCAGTAAATTGGCTTGTGCCCAAGTAACGTCCTCAAGGTGTGCTATGAGAGATGAAATCACTTGGCTCATTTTACCATCTTCAGGATAGCATCAAGACTTGACAAAGCCAGGCAACATGTACAAGTAACTAATCTGAGGCAGGGCAATGGCTCTCAAGGTGGCTTTTGTATGCAGCGAAGATGGGGACATCATTCAAGACAAAGAAATGCTAAGGAGGGCTTCACTCTAAGGAAAGCAAACCAGGTCAGAGAACGACAATGAAATGAACTCCATCAAGTGAAAGTGCACGTCTGACAGCCAGGCACATATGCTCCTGGAGGCACGCTACAATCCCGGCACCCTTCATACTATTATTCTGCACATGTTTGTTTAGCATTTATTTATTTAAGAAAGGAAAAAGCTGCTTTCTGAGAGAGGGGGGTACACTTTCTTGAAATGTAACACAAATACAGAAGAGAGCATATATCATAATGTAGGGCTGGAAGAATTCCCACATAGTGCACACACGCCATGCTTTCAGCACCCAGACCATGAAATAAACAGGACATTAGAAGTCTTCAGGCTCTGCCAGTCATGACCACTTCCCAAAGGGAGTGTGACTCTCTTGACTCCCAACATCACAACTGCTTTTTCATTCAGGAGGTTGTAATGTTTTTTATGTTTACATATTGCTAAATGTATCACTTAAACTCTTTTTGGAATTATCTTTTATTTCATGGCATATTTGGTTGCCCATGGCCAGAGAGCAGTTTTTACTCACACCTTAAATCAAAGTCAATCACATACACATGATTAAAAAGCATTGGTCCCTGGAAAGACCACATCATGGGGACCTAACTTGATTTCAGAATGCCAGCTGCCTGTTACTACTGACTTTGGAGGATTCTCAGGTGGCTGGACTCAGAGATAGGAGCAGCCCATCCCATCATTGTCCTAATAATAGATCCATACACAAAAAAAGCAGAGATCAGTTGATGCTAGGAAGGTTTTTATTTCTCTTCAAGGGAACTATCTACTAAGCTGGTTTCTATTTTGCCAGTAATAAAAGGAGTCACATGTGAAAACCTCAGTTAACAGGCATCATTTTTTCCTATTTATTACAGTGTTGTGTTCACACCATTTCTTAAAGACTGGTATTCCAGACAGATATACAGGCTTTTTTCAGATACATGTATTACAAAAAATGTTTTTTCCAGTCTGTAGCTTGACAGACTTTACTGTCGTCCAGCCTGAACCTTTGTAAGACTCTCAGTTCAGGCCTGTATATGTGTTTGAAGCCAAAATGGGCAAAAGTCCGATCATTCTCCTCAAAAGATAGGGTTGGGGTTGACGTTTCATTTCCCAGTCATTCAGAGCATACCTTTTCTAGATGTTGAGGGCATGAAGGTAAATATGACCCAGTGCCTCTGCTATAAGAGTTCACTGTCAAGTGCGAGATTGGACATGTAAACAAATACCAGACGAGAGACGACAAAGCTCACTGCCTTGAGAAATTCGGGAAGACCCATAAGAGAGAAAACACTTGTAAGGAGTCTTGAAGAATAAATAAAATTTCACCTGTGGATCCGTGAAGGAAGGGAATTTGCTTTGAGGAAGCAGAATATAAAAGCCCAGGGTACAGAGAAAGTCCACAGCTGGGTGAGGAACAGCTAAGTAATATACAGTCAAAAGTGCACCATGACTTTACGGACACACTGTATATATTTTTTGTGAGCTAAAAAACACCTACATTGGAACCACCTGGATGCTTGCTAAAACAACGTTTTTTGTGTCCCACCATGTACTATATCATAACTTCTGGCATGTGTGGCCTGGGGAATCTTCATTTTTGGCAAACTTTACGGGTAATTCTATGGCACACAAAATTTAAGAAATGTCTGCCTGAAAATAACACCTAGAGTAGAAGGTAGAAGTAGAAGGTAAGGTAAAGATAACTCAGGGAAAGTTGGTTGGAGGCATGCAGTGAAGGGTTTATGTGATATATTGAGGGCTGGTCTCTGGAGTTTTCTTTTTTGTGGAGTGTTAATCTTTATAATCATGTTATGTGGTGGGTATTGCTATCTCCATGTTACATATGAACAGATGGAGATTTAGGAAGGTAAAATATGTAACTTTCCCATGGGCACTGAAGTGATGGACACAATTTGAATCTAGGTATGTCTGGACCCAGTGACTAACCCTTTAACCATTTAACTGCATTTGGGTCACTTGCCCTCATACATTCATGCTGACCTGGCTTCACTTTCTTCCCACATGCTTCTTGTAAACAAGGACTCTCTCAGTTGAATAGACTTGGACCTCACCTTTAGAAACCTATTCTCACCGAGAAATGAGGCCAGCCAGAGATCACTGTGCTCTTGATGGATGATTCAGGGACCCAAAGATTAAATCCAGTTTTTGTGCTGGACCTCATGTCCATCAGTAGCATAGTAAAGATTTGAGATTGTGACATTCAAAATTCCTAGAGAATTATCAATGCCATTGCGATCCATGGCATGTTTCTATTTGTCAGAGTCTTGGTGTTCCTTTGCCTAATACTAAACAACAGAATATAGTGCTATCAGCCATAATTTCAGTTATTTTTAATATATTAACTTGGTTACAATTTTACTTTTTTAATTTGAATCTGGCATCTTCTGGGCCAGTAATTTTCAATTTGGGATTTATATCACTTTACCGATGGAGTTTTATTTACTTCATTACTTTTTAAAAATTTCCATTGATTTAAGAGACAGAGAAAAGAAGCAGGAGAAAGAGAGAGAGAAAAGCATCAATGCATTGTTCCATTTATTTAGTTGTGTACTCATTGATTGTTTCTCTTACATGCCCTGACTGGGGATTGAACCCTCAACCTCAGCACTCTGGAATGACACTTTGTCCACAGAACAACTGGGCCAGGGCTGAAGTTTCATTAACATGTAGATGTTTAGGAGGTGCTCTAGACTTACAGAATCTCTTTACCCAATAGTTGATATATTCTTGTACATTCTAACTATATAGGTTTGGTATTTAATATTCATGATACATTATCAGGATTATTATTTATATCTGAAGATGTTTTTCTGTAAAGATAATATTCATCTATTTTTAAAAATTAGATATAGACCTGACTGGTTGGGTCAGCAGTAGAGCATCAGCCCGGCTTGTGAAAGTTCTGGGTTCAATTCCTGCCCAGGGCACACAGGAGAAGCACCCATCTGCTTCTCCACCCTTTCCCCTCTCCTTCCTCTCTGTCTCTCTCTTCCCCTCCCGCAGTCAAAGCTCCAATGGAGCAAGGTTGCCCCGAGTGCTGAGGACGGCTCCATGACCTCCACCTCAAGCGCTAGAATGACTCTGACCAAAAAGGAGCAATGCCCCAGATGGACAGAGCATCACCCCTTGGTGAGCATGCTGAGTGGATGCTGGTCAGGTGCATGTGGGAGTCAGTCTGACTGCCTCCCTGCTTCTAACTCCAGAAAAATACAGAAAAAAAAAAAGATAATATTCATTCTTCTTGAAAATGGGGGTAATTGTTATTTTAGAATTACTTTGTCTAAAATTTTTGGGGTTGACTCTATTATCTTTGTTTGACATGCCACATAAAGAGCCAAATTTCTTTGTCAGTTGCATTCTTCTTGTAATGAATTATCATCAGATCTTCCACTATTGAAAATGATCAGTTACAAATTAACCACAGCCATTTATTTAAAGTCCTTTGTCATCTGCAGTGAGTTTTTGTTTTACTTTGACGCTTCCTTGAAGGCTCTTGCTACAGGACGGAGTGTTTCATGTTCAACATAGAAATACTGTCTCAGAGACCCATGAAAAAGAACTATGCCAAGTACTTTTGAGTACAGAGTTCTGGTGGCATCCCTTAACTTTGAGATCATACCAGTTAACTGAGTCAGATTTCTAAAACTCTAGTTTAGAAACAGTTGGGTTCATGATACTGCCAACTACAGATTAAGTGGAAAAAGATTTAATTACTTAAGATTGAATGAGCTGACGAGGAATGACTGTGTTTTTTGTTTAAAGTTTGGTTGTCTTAATATTCTATTTTCTAAATACATAAGGAAGCCTTTTCTTTCTCTTCTTAAGAAATATATATGGATAATTTAATAGACTGCTTTTGTAAACTGAAGACAAACATTTGTAAATAACGTCATATTTTCTTTGTCGGATTCCTCCAGAATCCAAAAAAATCTTAAGTATTTTTATTTTCACAGAAGTATTTTTTGTGTAGGTTTCAATAAGAATTTGTTCTTGTTACCATGACATAATTGAAAGTATTGATTATGTAGCCAAGTCTTTGCCTGGAATGTCATATTTGAGAATGACACTTACTTAATTAAATATGTTTAGAAAATTTGTAAGAAATAAAGGTTGGTTGGCTTTATAGAGCCAATGTTTACAAGGCCCTCATGGGCAAATAGGACTGATACTTATATCCAGTCCTACAATTGAACTCCATAGCTTATGGAGTTCAAGCCTTACCAGCAAGAAAAGTTAATTGTTTGTTTGTTTTTTAGTGAGATACAGACAGAAAGAAAAGAAGGGAGAGTGATGAGAAGCATCAACTCATAGTTGAGGTACTTTAGTTGTTCATTGATTGCTTCCCATATGTGTCTTGATCTAAGGACTCTAGCTGAGCCAGTGACCCCTTGCTCAAGCCAGTGACATTGGGCTCAAGCCAACAACTTTGGACTTCAAGCCAGATACCTTTGGGTTTAAACCAGTGACCATGAGGTAATGTCTATAATCCCATGTTCAAGCCAGCAACCCTGCACTAAAGCTGGTAAGCTTGTGCTCAAGCCAGTGATCTTGGGGTTTCAAATCTGGGTTCTCAGCATCTCATGTCAACACGCTAAAAAGGTGACTTCTTGACAGGTCCATGAATTTTAGGATATTTGAGGGACCTCAAGAAGAGAGGAATGTTTCTAAATTTATAGGTACTATAGGTGAAATCTGATAGTGAATTCCCAGCTTGACTCCCTAGCCTCAAGAGACTTATTAAAATGTTCCATCTAAAATTCCTTATGAAAATTCCCAGGAACCAAACTTAAAATCACCTATATAGTAAATTACCATTCTTACTATACCTATCTAAATAACTAGGTCAAATTTAATTAAAATAGCCTTATTTTAGGGTCAGAAATAATCTTACTTTGAGTCTAAAGAAACATTTTGTGTTTTAGTGAACACATATCTCTGTATACCATATAGCACTTTTATCCAGGTTACCAGAGTCAACCTTGCTCATTGTCTTTGAACTGTTTTAGGTATCTTTCTAAATTGTGAATAACTAATACATCTGCAAACTTGATCTTATCTGGTGGTTATTTAATTGCCTTGCTTCCCAACTGTGAAAAAAGTCAGTTTTTGTACTTATCTGTTAATTTGACTAGATCCTATTACCTTCCCAAATTGTGAATCCTTATCAAATTTTCAATTTTTCTGGTTCTTAATACAACCTTTTATATTAACGTTTCTCTTTTTATTTTAGATAGCTTTTTTCTAATGGGTCTAATCTCCAAGACCCTAAAAGCACTGATCTTTACCATCACTTTTGTACAGATGGTTCAACTGATTTTTCAGTAGATCCCTTTAGAAGCTATTTCTAAAACCCTGATTCACCCTACTGAGGTTTATGATCACTGCTGAGTTGTTTAGCAATGAATGATACTCATATTGAACAAAAGATGAGACTGACCTCTTAACCTTGATCAGAGCCTTGTGTTCTCCAAAAGTAAGGATCAAGAAGTTCCTTTCTCCATTCATGGTCTAAGAAATGGCTAACTGCAAAAGACCACCCTGTCTTGCATAATTCTGCCATTTTTTTCTCAACAACTCAGAGAAGACCATCTCCATTCTTCTTCATGACTCCCGTAGGATGCATAGACAACTTTTTGTCCATCTGCCTCTGTAAAATCTCAGGCCACCTTTCTTTGCTTGAAATATTGTTCATTAATGAGTATTTCCTTTACTGTAATATCCTGAATAAAATCATCTCCTTGTTTGACCGGTGGTGGTGCAGTGGATAGAGCATGAACCTGGGATAGAGGAGGTCCCCAGTTCAAAACCTCGAGGTCGCTGGCTAGAGTGCAGCTTTATGGGCTTGAGCATGGGCTTTCCAGCTTGAGTGTGGGATTATCTATCAGTGGTAGTCAACCTGGTCCCTACCACCCACTAGTGGTTGTTCCAGCTTTCATTGTGGGTGGTAGTGGAGCAACCAAAGTAAAAATAAAAAGATAGATTTAACTATACTAAGTTGTTTTATAAAGATTTATTCTGCCAAATTTAGCGAAAATCTGACATAAAGTACTTGGTAAGTAATTATTATTATATGCTTTAATTTGCTGTAACTCTGCTTTATAAATTTTATAAAGTTACTTCCCTACTTTATAAATCACTATTACTGTGGAACCGGTGGGGGGTTAGAAAATTTTACTACTAACAGAGATACAAAAGTGGGCAGTAGATATAAAAAGGTTGACTACCTCTGATCTACTTGATACCAAGACACTGGCTTGAGCTCAAAGGTCACTGGTTTTAGCTCAAGGTCAGTGGCTTGAGCAAAAGCTCATTGATTCAGCTTGAGCCCCCAGTCAAGGCACCTCTGAGAAGCAATTAATAAACAACTAAAGTAAAGCAATTGTGAGTTTATGTCTCTCATCTCTCTCCTCCCACTCCCTTTCTTGTCTCTCTCTAAAAAAAAAAAAAAAAATCTCCTTAATTGTCTTATGCATTTTGTCTTTTACCAAGCTGAGGAAAACCAACTAAGACCATTGATCAGAGCAAAATTAACTTATTATGTGGGAACAAGTCATGAGCAATGTCCATAGTAGAGTGATTGGCATCTTAGTAAGCACCTGAAGAAGATATTTAAGTTGACAGGAGGTTGAACAATTTCTACTTGTATATCAAATGAGAACTTTTGACATAGCAAAAGTGCATTTGTGACCATTAGGTAAAGAGGAATTTAGCAGAACATTTGAGCTATAAAATAATTTTACATTTGATTAAGTAAAGAGAGTTCCAGTGGAATTATTTCATTTTATTAAATACAGGTTTGATTAACTTTTCTAAATTTAGTCAAAATCTGTTAGAATTGTTTTCCTTTGATTTTTAAAGGCATATCTCAAATTTTTAATTCAATCAATGTGACTTGACCATAAGAGAATTATGTTCCATTGACTGTTGTTGTGTTGCTTTAAGACTTTCAACATCTTTAATTTAGCTTTGGAGCCCTTATCCCCTACTCTGGGGAAATTTAAAGAGAAAGGGTAAGGGGTCCTGAGACTCAGCATTGCTATTGGCCTGATGGAGGAGCTTGGACAAGTCACTCATTCCGTTTTTCTGTTTCCTTGGCTGTCAAATGGGTCTAAAAATATGGCTCCAACATACCAGAAGATTGTTGAGGGTGGGACTCAGATAGAAGAAGGGATGTGAAAAGGCTATGGGAACTCCAGTTCTTTACAAAGATAAGGGGTCACTGTTAAACCATAAGGTTATGAGAAGAGCAGCATTTACTTGCAGTAGCTATATCCTGGGCCGCAGTCCTAGGACCCCAGGAACTATGAGTACACAGGTGAGAGAAAACCGAGGTGGAAAGAATTTCATTGAAAACAGTGTTTTACACATTGAGAACTTGGGCTTGAAAATAAGCATTTTCTGAGACTCATGGATATAGATAAAAGTGAAGGGGTTACCAGGGAGAGGGGAATCTGAGGGAGGGGTTGGGGAGAAGGGAGTAAAGAAGGACAAATATACAGTGATGAAAAATTATTTGACTTTGGGTGATGGGTACACAACATAATCAATAGTTCAAATGCTATAGAAATGTTTATCTGAAACCTATGCACTCTTATTGATCAATGTCACCCCATTAAATTTAATTATCTAAATACAATTATTTTAAAAAGAAAAGAAGTATTTTTAAGACTTTAGACACAGAATTATAAAACACTGCCTTGCACTATAGAGTAAGTGAACTCACCAAGAGAATTCCCCTTTACTCATGTTATTTAAGGATTATTTTGTGATTAAGTCCTAAAATATAATAATAATTAAAAATTTCTAGATGTATTCTATTTCACCCTATAGAAATTTACTTAATGTGCCATGAGATCTGTATACCCCTTTCTATCCTTTTTTGCTTCCACTACATTTCTTTCCTTTCATGTTATGAGGATGGATCTGACAACTGTGATCTGTGAGGCTGGAAGTTAAAGCTTTTAGGAAGAGTGGTTCTGCCTTTACCACCCCGAAACCTCTATTAAGGTTTGCTATGGCATCTGCCTTCCACTGACCTCCAGGTACCTCTGGGTGGAGCATCTGTGTTCAAGGGTTCAAGTTTCAAAGATGCTACAGCTTGCTGTGTGATCTTAAGTAGGTCACTTTCCTCTTTGGGCCTTTGCTTTTTTCCCTATAAAGACAAAAGTTTACTCTGTTAATGTTACCAAGGGTTTTCCTAAGGAAGTGCTAGTTTAGTGTAATACCCTGAGTACTGAGAAATCTACTTAATATATAAGAGCCTGAGTATTTGAGGAAGCATAGGCAGGATTAAAGCCAATGGTTTACACACACACACACACACACACACACACACACACACACACACACACACGCACACGGCCATTCATTTTCTGGACAGGAGAAGGTGGGGAATGAAATATTAATTAATGAGCTCCCCTCCTTCCACCAAAGGTCACCACTCCACACCTAGGATCCTCTGGTCCTTGGAGTTCTGAGATCAAATCTCTGCCTGGCTATTAGTGTGAAGAGTGAAATCTGTCCTAAATGGAGTTCCAAAACCACACTGCACTGAAAAAATTATAGGAACTATGACAGACTGTTCCCTCAGTTTATCCCTTGAGTTAGCATGGACCTTGAATAATATTGAATCTTTACCTTTACATAGTTGAAACTTTTTCATTTTCTACAAACTTTCCAATTTATTTTACTATTGACCTTCATGCCCTAGGTCAGGAGAGTAACTTCATTCTTTATACTATTTCTGCCATTAGTCAAGCGGAAAGCATGGAAGAAGATGATTTAAAAATCCAATTTTTTTTTTTTTGAAAAAAGAGAAGAGGAAGAAAATTGTATCACTTTTGCTTGCTGTGATTTTTTTTTAATTCAGTGAGAAGAGGGGAGACAGATACAGACTCCTGCATGCACCCCGACCAGAATCCACCCGGCAAGCCCATTTGGGGGCGATGCTCTGCCCTTCTGAGGCATTGCTCCGTTACTCAGCAACCAAGCTCTCCTTAGTGCCTGAGGTGGAGGCCATGATGCCATCCTCAGAGCCCAGTGCCAACTCATTTCAATCGAGCCATGGCTGCAGAAGAGGAAAAGAGAGAGAGAGGAGCGAGAGGGGGCGAGGTTGAGAAGCAGATGAGCGCTTCTCCTGTGTTCTGACTGGGAATTAAACCTGGGACATCCACATGCCGGGCTGACACTCTGCCACTGAACCAGCCATCCAGGGCCGCTGTGTTGTTTTTTCACCCAGTGGTTTCTTCCTATCTTAACTCTACCTTAACTGTATTGGATGCATGTTCTCCAAACTCAGACGTTTACTCTTCTTTGCCAACACAGCTTCTTTTGATCTAAACCTTTCTTGAAGCTGTTAGAGAAACCCTCCAACCCTCGCTAACAGATGAGGGGACTCAAAATGCAGGACAACTGAATGGTTGCTGAAGATGAAATAGTGGTTAAATTCAAGATAAATCCCTTGTCAATATGCACAAATTTTCAGTTTCCTTGAGAAGCACACACTGAGAAACTGTTTGCTAGATAAAGTGAGCTTTACATGCAATTCTTCAAAGACACTTAAAGGACTCTCCCTTAAAAAAAGGTGAAAGATGGAAAATAATGTCAATAAAGGTAGATAGACACTCTACCCAGGACCCAGACAAAGCACACCTGAAGACTGTTAGTTAGCAGCCTTGAGATGTGTCAATGTTTGGACAATAGTGGTCGCTTCAAGCTAATATTTGTTGAATGCCAGACATTCTTTCAGACACTACCAGAGGATGGTGAAGATTCTCATAAGCCTAGAATGGGATTCTGTTGGTAACAATCATTTACAGTATTCGTCCCCTTGGTTTAGCAAGGCCAACCAAGGCAGAGTGGAGAGGCGGCTGAGACTGTGCTATAGGAGAGCTAGAATCAGCATTTGGTGTCTCTAGCTCCACAGCCTGTGTTCAGCCCTGGGCTACCATGAAGAAGGGATGGAACTCGATGTTCTTGAATAAACAACATTCTTAATCAGAGCAAATGAGAAGCCATTGGGGGCCTCTAACTTGCTCTGAGCAAGCCATTTTCTCAAAGCAACTCTGGTGTGAAACTGCATAATTGGGCACATTGTGGGAGGTCACCTTGCCATTGCTTCCTTCAGTCCATTAATGGAGAAAGCACCTCTCACCACACCATCAACTTAAACTGTTGGATCCTGTCTAATACCAAAGCAGAGCTAATGAACAAGTCCCTGCAGTGTTTTTGGGTAAGAGGAAAACAGAAGGGGAAAGACAGAGGAGTTAAAGCTGTGTTTTGTTTTTACTTTACTGCAATCCAAAGGCAACTTCTAAGTTATGGATCAAGCTCCTTTGTCTAAATAGCTAAGACTATTTTCCTTCTCATTGTCACCTTTCGAAGAAACCATCTTTAATCCTTCTCCTTTATAATTCTTATCACTTTGGCCCACTTCTTAGGAATTTTAGAAATGATTCAGAATCAGTACAGTAGAGAAAAATGTATTTATTTTCTAAAGTTATTACCTTGACAGGCAAAACAAAGCATTTTCTAAATTTCATTCAGAAATACATTTTTTTTAAAGTACATAGACCAATATGGCCTGCCCAGATGTATATTTAACATGGTAAATATAAGGAATAAATTGTTCGAATATAAATATCTATAAAAAAATAAGTACATCAAAATTTAATCCAACTTCTTCCATTCACCAGTTACATAAAGGAAAATAATTTTACTGCTTTAAAGCATAACCAACATTTACTCTTCCATGTCTTTCATTAACAACCTTATACCATTGAGTTTCCAAAAATCAATGTAAGGGGATCTCCTGATTCAATAATCTTTTTACTTATGGATCAGAGCTAGTAGAGAACCATGAAAATGTTTTTTCTACTACTGACACATTAGACCAGATTTCTGTGAGGCTAGGATTTAGTATGGAGGATTCAGGGTACAGGGTAGCAAGAGGGGGAAGAGTTTGAGAGGCAATAATTAAAAGGGAAATACTTCTGCCAGAGTGCAACACAGGTGAGGTAGACTCATATATGAAACATATCTTGATTTACAGTAGTAACAGTTTTGGTTTTGCATTTTGTGAATTAAAAAAAATTTTTTTTTTAACTCGAGTACGTTTTCAATTTGTGCATTCCTTAGAAAATCTCTTTGTGGACTTTGCAGTTTCTTCCTGAAATGTGCCAGGCACCTGAGTGAGACACAAACACACCCCTTGGATCCTCTTCAGAAATCCCACCCACATGTGAAATCTCCTCCCTTCCCAGTGGAGAGTGCCACCATAATTTGCAAGTCGCTGTGTCTCTCTGCTTTCTCTGAGTGCCACTGTCACCCCAGAGGAAGAGAGACAAAAGCAGTGACCATCGATGGGAGCAAATGAAGATGGGTTGGGGGACTCCTTAACTATTCTTGGAATGTTTAGAAGGAGGATGCTGGTCTCTTGCCAGTCTGGAATTAGAAATGGTTTAAACAGGAAGGATGATTTTGCTCTGATCCAGGCCAGTGTGAAGGGAGTGCAGAGTCAGCTGCACAGCATGGCTCTCTGTGGAGGAGATGGCTTCAGACTGGACGGTCTGTCATCAGTGTGTTCGATTGTGGATCACATTCTTCTCTCTGTAGAGTTTGGCTTTCAGCTTTGCAATACGGAAAGATGTTTTGATGCTGTTGCCGATGGCCTCTAATCTATTAAAACAAGAGAAAACAAGTTCTATTTTTTTTAAAAAAAAAGTCATTCCTGGGCAAAAGAAATATCTAAAATTAGAATCTGGCACAAACACAGTTAAATCTGGTTCCTGAATTTTCACCACCAACCGCAACAGCATGCTACTTTTTACTAACCTCAGGTGGAAATAAAGCCTTCCTAGAATGGGTTGGGCAGAGAGGAAGAGTGAGATGGCTATATCTAAAGGGAATTAGGCATTACATACGATTTTAAGATACACTAGAGATATTGTCTTTTGTGCTGTAGCCTCATCCCACCCACTGCTAATCTCAGTAGAAAGAAATGAAAGATGTATATGTAGACCCAGAGCAAATGTTTCATGGCAATTACAACAAACCTTCTTTTTGCAGGTCTAATTTATTGTTGTTGTTGTTGTTTGTTTTTGCAGGAGAAAGAGGGAAAAGCTGTAACATTGGTTTAATAGTTGATGTTATAGAAACTAATAAAAAATATTTCCAAGGCAATTCAGAAACTGTGGTTCATGTAATCTGGGGGTGTGGGGGAGCATCAGTGGCCCGAGATCAGAACTAAGGACACTGCACTGGCAAACAGGAAGTCACAGACAGCTGAGGATGTCCCACACTGCAGTAGTAAACAACTCAGAGTACTTCATGACGCCAGCGCTGTGCACAGAACACTTGGACCGTCGAAACTCTTGCCTCTGGATTTCTAGGAAAAGTTTCTACAGACCACGAGAGGGAAATGTAGAACATGTGACAGATCTGAAAGCAAGTTTCCTCCCTTCAGGTTGTGAATTCCACAATGTTTAAGATTTGAAAGGGTCACCTATGTGGAGCTGTTCAAAGCAAGCCTGGGGTAGTGCCTAATCCAGACCCCTTCTCTGCTCCAACTCGTGACTAACAAGAAAACCTGAGAGCTTTTTGGAATGACTTTGGCTCTCCAACAAATGCATTTCCCTATTTAAAATAAATAAATAAAACTGGAAAACGGCACATTCTCTCACCAACCCTACCTAATGACTTTATTTTCCCTTTGGCCATTTGAATAATTGCTACTTTTTGAAGAATTTGATCATACATGACACCTTGATTAAAACAAAACAAAACAAAAACTTCTCCCTGAAATGATTTTTAGGTTCTCAGGAAAAGCAGTAAATATATTAAGTCAAAGAGGAAAAAACTGGATATGACCAAATGACAAAGGTGTCTCAGGATATACTGTGGAAAAATCAACCTTTAGATCAGGGGTCCCCAAACTACGGCCTGTAGGCCGCATGCAGCCCCCTGAGGCCATTTATCCGGTCCCCGTCGCACTTCTGGAAGGAGCACCTCTTTCATTGGTGGTCAGTGAGAGGAGCACAGGATGCATCCGCACCCATAGTTCCCATTGAAATACTGGTCAGTTTGTTGATTTAAATTTACTTGTTCTTTATTTTAAATATTGTATTTGTTCCCGTTTTGTTTTTTAATTTAAAATAAGATATGTGCAGTGTGCATAGGGATTTGTTCATAGTTTTTTTTTATAGTTTGGCCCTCCAACGGTCTGAGGGACAGTGAACTGGCCTCCTGTGTAAAAAGTTTGGGGACCCCTGCTTTAGATGGAGAGGTGTGTGCAAAGGATCACCAAAGTGAGCAGCCATCAGCATTCAAAACCTTCAGAAAACTATTTGAAAGGGATTGTTTTGCTCTTTTTTAATCTATAGTATATGAAGATTGCCCTTTTCATTGTCTTCCAAGCCTCTCTCCTATCATGGTAAGAAAGGGTGGGGGAGCCGTTCACTAGAATTGGTGGTGGTGGCCAGCCATTCCTAGGAATCTCTTACCTTCTCATTTTTCTTCCTTCCACCAACTGACGATAAATACAGTTCTTTCCAAGCCTGGAACAGTTTTCTCCTTTCTTATGATTATTCCAGGCTTTCTCCATAGTGTCTTGGTCCCTGTTAAAATGCACATAGGAAAATACATCTCAGCAACAGTACCTTCAGTTGCTCTCAATGTCTCTGTTAATCTCTCTTTTTCTTAAAAATAATTATTAAAGTATAGTTGGTTCACAATATTATATTAGTTTCAGGTGTACAACAGAGTGGTTTGACATTTATATACTTTAAGATGTGGTCACTAAGTAAGTCTAGTAACCATCTGTCACTATGCAATTATTACGGGATTACTGACATATTTTTTCTGTCCTGCACACTACATTTCTGTGACTTGTTTATTTTACTACTGGAAGTGTGGGCTTGTTCTTTGCAGTATTCTAATAAGAAGAAGGTCAGAAGATCATAGAACTGTTTGAAAGCAAAGGTGTTTGTATTCACCTGAGTTCTTTTCCTGCTTGGCAAAAATTCCAGCACTTCTTGTCTTTCTGGCTAGCACACTGGCATCTGTTTCCCTGGTCTGTTGCTTCTGTAGGAAACAAATCCCTTAAAGATCGCTTGGATCTGGAAGGGCTTCCAAGTCCATAGGGAACAATGTGCCTATTATCAAAAGAGAGGAACAAACGATATTAGCATAAGTAATAACATTCAAAATGATGCAGTCTATGGCATAAACTCATTCCATTTGTGACATGCAAAGTCCACCATCTGGCATTTGGTGGCAAAACTCAAGAGCATAAGAAGTGGCAAGTCAGGATCATGTGTCTGTCAATGGCCCTGAGTGTGTATACCTAACCAGGAGAAACCAGTTTTTCTAATTCAATTAAATTCCATTTCAGCTGTTTACAAAGTTCAATTTCTTCTTGACACAAGCAACATTATTTCATTTTTTTGTTTGTTTGTTTGTTTTTTTTGTCCAAAATTATGATATCTCTGCTTTGGTATCTGTTTTATATTTTCTTCCATTCCTAACATTTTATTTAGTTAAGAGATATGAGGGAGGGTGGGATAGAGACTTCAAAAACCATGCAAAACCATGACTCACAAGATTTGGAAAACCTATATTCAATTCAAGTCATATGATAATGTTAGAAGTGCCCTCTGAGGGGGCGGGAGGAAACACACTATGCCCAGCTGGCACATTTTCTGTAAGTAGGTGATATGACTAAAGAAGAACTTGTCAGAATGCTCTTCAGTGACTTCTAATGTGTATGTTTTGATTCTCTCTTAAGAAATAAAGTCTTCCCCTTGGAAGAATCACCTTAGTAAGTATAAGGCTTGTGATGGTTTTTGCATAGTTTGATTTGTTTTGCTTGGGTTTTGGTCATTCCTCATTATATTGGCACCCAGCAGGCACAATAAACATGTTTTTGTTTACAACTGCTTCTGATGGGTGAGCTAGTTTCCAGGGTGGCAAGGGGAAGTGCTTTCCTCACTCTGGAGGCAGAAGAGAGATCTACGGACTGGACCGTGCTGCTCTCACTGTCTGGGAATAGGTTTCTCTAGTGGGAAAGGACAGAGGAGTCAGGAACCTGGGTTCTACGTCAAGGCTGCACCCTTTAAGTTTCTCCTCAGAAAGGTACAGCAGTCGCCTGCTTGCCATCCGCTCCTTCCATCTATCCTGCCATGAGTAGCCTGAGCAACAGTCCCCAGAAACACCCTCCTCTCTGTTGCTAAGATCCAAGCAGTCTTGCTCTTTTCTCGAATGGAGAGACACTGTCTTCCCCCAGTGAGGTACTTCCATGTGGTCGGAATGCTGCCTCAGAACCCAAATCAGCAGCTTCCCAGAAAACAACTAGTGTAACTGGGCCAGAGCTAAGGAATGACTAGAGTTACAATGCCCTCTAGAGACTCACCCGGGTGTGTTGACCCAGATGATGTCGAGGTGGCAGAAGTAGACACATTCTTTATCCATCAGGGTAGAGCAGGAGCAGCGCTTGGGGCGGCGGTGTGTGCTGGAGGAGGGATCGTCTCCATCGCTGTCCACCAGCGGCCTGAGCTGGGGGTCCAATTCGGCTGCGGAGGGAGAAAGAACAGGTCAGTTGAGGGTGTCTCCTCGGAGGCCAGGAGCACACTGGGTCGTAGGTTGATGGCTAATCTAGCAGAGCAGAGAAAAGAAGATGCAGCCTATAGTCTGCCTTTAGCAAGAAGCAGGGAAAAAGAGCTCTTGACATTTTTCCTTCTATACATGGCTTCACTTTAGCCCCACTGCCTTATCGACCTTCAGGGGGACTATACAAGTGCAGAAGAAATAAGCACCTGGAAAAGGTCTTAGCAGTCCCTTAGAAGCAACCTTCAAGGATATGTGTGGAAATGCTGCCTGTTAGAAGTCTGGGTTGAATTCTGCATGGAACTTAGTCGTAGGACAGACAGCATAACCTACAGTGGCTTAAAAATGATTGATGACCAAAAATCTAAAACTAAATAAAACACGCAGCCTCTTCCTAGGTTAGGAGCCCCTTCTCCACGCACAATGGCCTTCTGTTTAGGGGTGTGCCCACCACTTCACAGCATATGTAGGGCAGGGAGTGGCCCAGATGACATATACCTCTTTAAATCAGGTGGAGGTTAAGAGCTTTGGGAGATGGTTAGAGGGAAAGAAAAGAAATCAGCTCTTCAATATTCATTCCAGGCCATGAGCTCTGCAGAAACCACTGACCAAAGGTGAAGCTAAGCAGCAGCTCAGGGGGACCTTGTCAAGTGGGGAGGTCGATTCCAGAATCTGTGGTGCAGCCTGGCATGTGTGGGAACGCCTCCTCCCCCTCCCACTGCAGCGGGGGCTCTTCATCCTGACAAGTAAGCCATGAAGCTTATCTGCTCAGTTTTGTACATTTCAAATAATCAGACACATTCCAGGATTTTCATTCCCTTGACATCCTTTCTCTTTAGTCAGGGTCATGAAAAGACAAAAAAAGTGCTTTGACCCCAAAGGGAGAATGAGGCAGATGCACCCATCCTATCTAAATTCTTAAGCAGCTAAGATTCATCCAAGGACAGGTGAATAAAACTGAAAATAGAACTCATACTGTTTTGGGTGCCAAAAATCTGCCAAAAGAAATCTAAAGTCAATAATGACAAATTTTAAAGAAAACATCTACTTCGCCCTGAAACTGCCTGGGGGTTATTCAACAGACTGTTGTGCAGGTGATTTTTACTGCTCAAATATTGCTTGAATGACTTGAATAAAATTCCTTGGCTTCAAGCTGAAACAATTAAATATTTAACACATTAACACATATTAAAACAGCATTTGGATTAATATATACATACATTCCTATGCGTCCTATTACCTGCATGAACACGTATATTGCAAAAATACATTTGGCTAAGTTATGCCTTTTTCCTTGAGTTACATTGTTAAAAGCCAAGGCAATACACTAAGCAATAATAATAATGTTATTTTAATGCTACAGGAGCAATTGGATTCAGTAGTGGAATTTTTTTCCCCAACTAGAAAATTTAAGTAGCTTTGAGTAATAATTCCCAGAGATTTGATATCTGAGCTGCAGTAATAAAAAGAAGGGGAAAAACAGATGCAAGGAACGCATTAAGGTGGATAAGAAGACATTAACGTTCAGAGATTTACAAGTCAACGTGCCTACCTGCTTCTGGAGCTCCTTGGAAAACAACAAACAGCAGAGAGAAAATCATGGGGAAATAATCCATTCTGGAAAAAAAGAAAGGCTCAAAATTCTTCCCCTGTAAACTAAACCCAAGGGGAAAACGAAGAAAAGCAGCTTCAGTTCTCGTAGAGCGCTTCTGGTTATACTGATCTCAAAATGATCCGTCAGCTTAAGGGCTCTTGAATGGGGAGAAAAAGAAGTTTCTGCCCGGAGAGAAGGCAGAGGCAGCTATCTGAAGACGCGCGCGGCGGTGGCGTGCGGGGACAACAGCGGAGACCCGAGGACTTCGCCTGCGCTCAGCGCAGATGCAGAAGCTCGTCTGACTCGGACAACTCTCGGTCGGCTTTTTATATTGAACCCCTATAGAGTGGGGGTAAACAGCTCCAACTTTATTCCAGCCCAGACAATGTTATTGTGTTATTAGTCACCACCAGGCAACGTGCAGCCCGAGATAAGACCAGGCTCTAAAGGAAATCACTGCTGACTTCAGAGGCAGACGCCCGCCGTCTGACAATCCAGGGGCAGGGCTAAGAAAAAAAAAAAAAAAAAAAAAAAACCATTGGAGACCTTTGGTAAACCTGCCCGTGCGGCGCCGCAGTCTGCCTTCCCCTTTGCTAGTCGCCAGCCTCAGAGTTCAAGAATCAGAAAGAGCGGCTCCAGAAAAGTCATACCATTGGTATGAAAAGTATGAGCTGCAGTTTAAATAGATTGTATTGTGTGCGAGGAATTTTTTTAATTGTTGTTCACTTCGTTTCCTTTTATGTCTCTTCGATTTCTTAGTGTTGATCAAACAAGGGAACTCTCTCTCCCTCGTCACCCACCCCCACTGGGAGTCAGATTATTTTGGAGATCACCGTACATTTCTTTCTCTTACTTCAAATCGTCTCCCCTAAGACTTTTTTGCTTAAGTTCTCTGTTTCCACAGCGTAAAAGAACGATGAGGGAAAGGCAAGGAAAGAAAGTTTAAAAGAGAGAGAGAAAAAGAGAGAGAGAGAGAGAGCCCTTTCAGGCACATACCCCATTCTTCAGTATGACTGATTAGAAGCCCCCACAAGGTTTTTTTTTCTCTGCCCACCCTCCTTCCCCTGCCCCAAACGCCCCACATTCAATTGCACCAATCTTAAGTAATAACGGGAGAGGAACACCAGAGGGAGACGAAGAGTTACAGGGGCTAATGCTGTTTAAGGACAAAGATATAAAAGCCTTGGCTTCCAAAAACAGAAGGAAAGGCCGCCCGAGGTGGGAGCTGAGGAAGGGTGAGGAATGACGCCTCACACAGGAAAGGGGAATGCCTCTCGAAAAATGACACCTACACCCAACACAGGGACATCTTTTCCGGGTTTCTTCCTTTACCTTCTTTATTTAGGGCAAAGGTGTGTTCTTGTTCGGTTTGGCAAACACTCAGTGAGGGTGGTGTTGCCAAGGAAGAAAGGACCATGCCGAATAAGGGGGTCAGATGATACCTCACCTTTAATAATGTGTTAACATTTTAAAGTAATTGCCTACTTCAACTTGAAATACCTCCTGAGATCCCCAAAGAGCAGTTGCTGAAGAGGTGACAGCATGCGGTAATGTATAAATCAAACATAAATGTAAGACATTGGTATTTTCAATTAGCCTCATTTTTAAAGCGACAAACCTGAGCACCCAGAATTCCTGGCTTCCCTAGATGTTCCTGGTGTTCCAGGTAAGGCAATGAGATGAATTTAGAACATCCTCTCTGCACAGAAAAAGGGATCTGCATCTCACACTTAGAGACTCCACTATGTGGTTCTTCCATGTCCTCATCTGGTTTGACTCCAATTTCCTTCCCCATGGAGTGGGGAGTGGGGAAGAATCGAATGTGGACCCAATTCCAGTACTCAAGAGGAACCCATGGACTATTTCTTCCTCCTTCTCCCTGCTGGCCCTTCACTGCTAGAATCAAAAAGACAGATTGAATCCAACACCAAACCTGTGGGACTGAGCATACTTGGGTCCCCTGGATCTCCTGGAAGTCATCACAGTTGGGAAGACAGTAACAATAGCAATGTCAGTTCCATAATATCTGTCTGGTAAGAAAGCCAGTGAAGCAAGAGCAGGAGGTGGGGAAGGGGCAGGAGCCTATCCCCCACACACACACACACACACTTACACCCAGAGAGGCTTCCACCCAGTCTCCAGGGGATTATGACAGGGCCCTCTGTTTCCTTCCTGTGCTTACATCTGTCCAGTCCTGGAGGCCGGGGAGGGCACAGCTGCCCCTAGGACTGGGTGGCACCAAGCAGGAAGCCAGCTCTGTCCCCCTCAGCTCGGGCCTGTGTGTCTCAACCTCCATCCCCCAGAAGACCATGCACCAGAGGAGAGCTGATGTTGCATTCACAGGACCCAAACTTCCCCTATGAAGGGAAAGGTGTCATGGATGATATGTCTTGACAGGGTATCCCCTGTCACACACACCCTTTCTTTAACGTCCTGGCAACTTTGACAAAAACACTGGTCACAGTCAGAACCAACCTGTCCTAAACTCATTCCCAGAAATGACCTCCCTCACCCTTCCAGGTCTCCCTGGATCTACCCCAGCAGGGAAGCCTGTCTCTCCAGAACCACCCCCACCTCTATGAGGCTGCCCTTGCCAGTGCCTGCGGCACCCAGCCATCAACTGGAGAAGTGAACAAAATGAAACTGCACACACGCTTTCCCGCAGCCCATCTTCCTCTTGTCTCCCATCTATGTCATCAGTGAAGTCCTGTGGATGTATTTTAATTATAAAAACAAAAAGTGGGTAGCAGTGATCTGCCTCCATACGCCTCGCCTCTGGCCTTCTAAGGCTCTGCTGAAGTAAATGCACGGGTTTCAGAGCTGAGAAGGTCTTGTTGTTCCAAGTACACTTTTGACCCATCTCTTTGAATCCTGAGGTCCCAACATGCATGCAGGCATGCATGTTTGTGATTTTCATTTTCCTTTCTTTGTGTGTCATGGGGAAGTGGTGGCAACTGCCTTCTCTGTCCCTCTCCCCATCTTCATCTCTTGCAGCAAACCCTTTTTCCTACTGTAGAAGGTGAAGGAAGCCCTTTTCAAGCCCAGAGAAGGCAGCTATAGCACTACCAAGCAGTTTCCCAGCAAGTAAGTTTCCCAAGAAACAAGAGGGAAAGGGAGAAAGAACCCCCACAAACCAGTTTTACAAGCTAGGTGTTCCCACCTATCCTTGACTTGAAGCATTGCTAGAAAGGGAGGTTGGAGAGGAGGAGGTTAAAAGAACTGAACAAAGGAATTAACATGGAGAACCCACCTCCCTCTATACCCCCTCCTTAACCCACCCCTCCAAGGTGTAAGAAGGGAAAGGCTCTGTGTAGCCACAGTCCTCCTCAGAAAGGAAAGGAAAAGGAGAAAAGAGGCAAAAAAAGATGGTTTCCCCCCCAAAAAAAACAGTTTGTGTTACTGTTCTTTGGATGTTACACTTGAATACTAGAAACTATTTGATAAAGGTATTTTTATGTTTCTTTCTCTTGCTATGTATTAATAGATATCTATAAATAAAACAACCTGAGCCCCAAATACAGACACTACATAGTAGCAAAGTGTTCTGTTTTTAGCACTCTTCAGCTTTCCTCTTTCTCAACTTTTGCGTAATAAAATTTGCAACTTTGCCAAGCCAGTAAATCTTGTGTGAAACGTTACATTTAGCTCAGCAAAAAGAACAACCATTAGGTTGCTTGATGACAGCACACAGGATGGGAGATAGTTTACCCCAAGCACGATGAAGTTATCTATGCCACTAGACCTGGTTCAATCATATAGTGTTGACTATTGCACATTCCTACTTTGCGTATTGCTGTTGTCAAAGACTGTGCACTACGGACATGACTCCAGATGCATTATACACCTCTGGGAGTCATGAACAAACACAGCTTCTCCCCACAGTCCAGAACAGAATGGCTGATTTAGCACAGGAGTAAGATGATGCTTGCGATAGATTCATCTCATGCACTTTAAAAACATCTAACATATGCAACTCTACTATCTTGATACTTCCATGCATAAGATAACAGGCAATAAGTGTTTAGTCTAAAAGAATATACCTAGTTCTTTAACTTAGTATTTCCCAAATCTCAGTCATATGAATAACTCTTTCACAACTTTGCCATATTTGTGTGCCACTCACGTTTTTACTAAATATTTTTCCATTCAGGTGACTTACTTCCTTTACTTGAATAATAATTTTAAAGAAACTTACTATAACTATTATTCTAAGCAATAATATACACAATATTGGGTTTGTATAGTTAAATAATACACATATTTATATGGTTAAATAAGGTACAAGAATCATAGTATAATCCGTGTTAAAATGAACATAATTGTGTGCTCATTAAGCTATTGAAAATGGAAAATTATTTGACCATGTACCTTATAAACCAACTCTAGCATGTTTACTGCCTTGGGGAACACTGTTCCTTTCACTCAATGTCTTACGCTTTATTATGGTAAGAATTCTGCTCTCTGACCTCTACTTTCCAAGACAGTCTCCAACTATTCCACATCAAAATTGCCATATGGATGCACCTCAAAGAAACAGAAGTTCTGACAACCAGAATTTAGAAAAATAGAGTTTATATGTCCAAAAAATCTCTTAGTTAACACTTTCCTTTGCCTTATCACCTCAGTGTTCTTAATCATATTTTCAACTCGCTATACCAAATTTAAATATTCTCTTTTGTGTTTTCACTGACACACACACACACACACACACACACACACATATCTACAGCTATAGATTGGAATGGAGGCGTAATTGTAATATGTCATACATCAGAGAGAGACTAGAAAAATATGATAACCAGTGACTGTCTCTTTATATATTTTTTTCTTTGGTTATAATTCTATGTTGTGCATGACATGTGGAAGCAATGTGATACAAGCATTTAAAAAGATGACCACTTACAGGTGAGTGGAGTACAGTCAAGTCATCTCATTGAACCTAACTCACATAGTCATTCTAGACAAACATCCCTTCCACGTGTTTGAATGAGATGGTAAAAGAAACTAATTCTGGAAGGTAGGTGCCATATAATATGTCTACCATTGTGTTTTTCTTTTTTAGGACTTTATTCACTTTAGAGAGGAGATAGAGAGAGAGAGAATGGGGGAGGAGCAGGAAGCATCAACACCCATATGTGCCTTGACCAGGCAAGCCCAGGGTTTCGAACTGGTAACCTCAGCATTGCAGGCCAACCCTTTATCCACTGCGCCATCATAGGTCAGGCTCTACCGTTGTGTTTTGTTTTGTTTTTTGACTAATTGCGTTTTTATGAAATTCAGTAGGTTGACTCTGGTTTTAAGTCCGCTGCTGTCAGAACTATTTTCATGACTCAATTTAATTCTGATTGTGCATTTTGTTTGTTTGTTTGTTTTCTAAGAGTTTTGTGGTTTTTTTGGAATGGTGTTTACCAAGGGTTGGGGATGGGTGAAATGGGAAAGGGGGGTGGATATTAGTCAAAGTTCCAGTTAGAAGATGAGTAAGTTTTGGGTATCTTACACATAGGATTATGAATATAGTTAACAATACTGTATTATATACTTGAAAATAGCTAAGGAAATAGATCTTAAATGTTCTCACCAGAAACATGAAATGGGAATAATGTGATAAGATGGAGTGGTATTCATTTGCAATACATAAATGAATTAAATAAACAAGTTGCACTCTTTATGCAATGTAATGTGTCAATTATATCCCAATAGCACCTTATATATAATGGCATAAAATAAGCCAAAGTTCTTAGTTCTTTCTCAACATCCGTGCAATAAAAGGTCTTTGGTGTCTTGCAGGAACTTAAAAAGATACTTTAGGAAGGTAGCAAGAAAAATTATTTGAAATTCATTTTCATGTTAGATATCAAACCCAGAAAGTTTCTATTATTTGATTTCTCTAATTTCAGGTGCATTTATGTTTATTAAGCCCCCATTGGGTGTCAAATGTAATTCTAGGAACTTTCTCTGTTCCAATGTAAAGGTAGGGTGGACTTCATATTCAAAGCCAATAGATTGGCATGGAATTAATAAAAGCCACGAGGGGAAATGCAACACAGGGTAGAGTATCCAGAAGTAAAGGGATAATCATGGAAGTGAGGAAAGCCTAGGTACCTATAAGGAAGCAAGGGCTATGATATAGTAGGTACTAAATGATTCAAGAAATAATCTTGGAATAAACAAAGCTGAATGGAAGTTTAAAGAATAGCAGGAAAGATCTTCAAAGATGAGAGGAATTAAGAGCTGTGGGCCAAAGAAAGGAAATGGCTAAGAGGGGCAATAAATTTTAATGAGATAGTTTGGGCACTGGATTTATAGTTTCAGTGGGACCAGATGGCCAGTGATGATGTAGGTGATATATGCGGTTAATATTTTTAATTCCTCTATGATGTGACAGTAGAATGTCTATAGTTTTTCCACTGTGATTTCTGAAGTCCTAATGATGAACACAGACCACAAAAACCATAGGAATCATGAAGAACTCCTAGCTCAAATGATTTTGACAGTTCATTGTGTGGACTATGTCGCCATTAGAAGGTCTGGATTTTATTTGTGTTGAAAAATATGAAATAAATTAAAATTATTCCCACATTTTGCAACTCAACCATTTGCAAAAGAAAAAAAATCTTTACCATAGAGTTTTTTTTAAAAGTTTTAAAAACTTTTAAAAAAAACTGCATTAGTTTTTGTGTCTCTTTCATCCATTAGAAAGATTGAATACAAGAATTACTTCATTGTACCTACCTGCTACCTACCTACAAGTAACTCAACATCTTTCTTTAAACTATAATTTTGAAAAAAAAGGAATTTCTCTTCAAATAATATTTTTTCCTAACATGAGTATACAACAAAAAGGAACGAATATTTATTACTTGTCATCATAGGAAAATAAATTGGGGAAAATGTGTGTTCCCTTTTAAAGGAGCATTTGGATTCATTTAAAAATGCAAATGTAATTTCACAAGCTCCAGAATATATTGAATGCTAAGGGTTTTGTTTGATTTGGCATTTGCACTTTTTTCATGTATTCTTTTGAAAACAAACAAACAAACGTCGGAGTTGTTGGAAGAAAAATTTTCCTGAAAATTGATGTCTTTAAAATTATTTTTTCTGTAAAGCTTTAAAAAATCCTGCATAATTTTGTTAATATTATTTATTAACATATTGAGTATTGTCTTTTGCTAAGTGTTATTTTTACTATGGAGAATGAGGTAAGTCAAAAGGCACTGAAGTACATTTCTTTACTGCATGTAACTCACAAGAGCAAAGAATATAGAGTGATGACACTGTTTGTGGTTACCTTGTGTTGATTTATTTTAGGGAAATATGGGGAAGAAAACTGAAATGGAATGAAGGCATTAAGAACCATCTGCTTATGGCTGACATTCAGGCATTGCGAGACTTTGGAGACAGCACTATTGAAGACTTACTTTAAGAGAAGAAAGGGGAGGAGGAAAGGGTTTGGGGGACGTGGAAAAGAAGGGGGTGAGGAGGGAGATTAAGAGGAGGGAAAGGATCCGACATGGAGCCCTGGCCCAGTTCTCAATCCTCCTCCTTCTTGGGTTGTGAGGGAAGCAGAGACTCCTGAAAGAGAGAATCTTGAAACTGATAATGTTCACATAAAGCACATTTTCTTGCTACAAAGTGGAAAAGAGCTTGTGAACTGCAAAGTAGTTTGTTTAAAGACTTTTTTTTTTCTCCCAAAGTTGTTTTAAGATATGTTAGGGAAGGCTAACATTTTCTAGATAAAGCATCTTACAGTATTGTTTCTTTCTGACTGTTCTTTCTCCCCCAACATCTATTCTATTTTGGTACATTATCTGGAAGAAACTATCTTTTTGGACTAATGACCAGGTCTCTGCACCAGTGGCCTCTTTTTCCCCAATTCTCTCCTATACCCTTCCTCCTTCTAAGGAGCATTTTGCCACTTGATGACTTGGATCAGACAACATAGAACAAAGATCACAGGTTTTCAACATGCACAGACATTTCCAACCAAACATTCATCTCTCCTCTTTGATTGGTTAACATCTTCTTCTATATATGAAGTTGAAGATATTTGTTGTTTTTCCCTTGCTCTCAAAAGATGACTGGAAAACAGTTAGGACATTTAAACCCTAACTATACTTTTTATATAGTTTCTTTCAATCAAATTTATACTTACTTTACTCCTTTCACTCAAAGATGATATAATGTTGGTTGAAAAGCCTAGATACATAAAAAATAATAAGTAATACATTTTCAGTAACTTAAAGGCTTTGTTTCCTCCCAGAGAACCTAGGATCTAAAAAGGTCAAACACTTTTGAAGTAGCTAGTACCCAATTTATTAACAGAAGCAAAAAGAACAGAGGGGGAGGCAAGATGGTGATGGAGTAGACAGATGTACCAACTTCCAACTCCCAGAACCAAAGTGGATTATAACTTAATTTTAAGAACCATCATCTGGATAAACCAACTTTGAACTAAACTAAGTAGACTCTTCAACCAAGGAACACTGAAGAAGCCACATTGAGACTGGTAGGAAAAGTGAAAACACGGAGAGGGCTGCCCAGCTCCCAGAGCGAACAGCAACCCAGAGAGACCTGCATGGCAGGAGGAGAGTTTGGGGAAGAGGGATGGACCTGGATCCCAGGAACAAAGCCCCAGCCTGCAGCCCCACAGCCTAGAAGAGGCGTTTGGACAGTATTGAGCTGTGAAACAAGTGAGGATACTGTTTGTGAGAAAGAGACAATTTTCTCAGACCCAGGATTCTTCTTAAAGGGACAGTGCAGAAAACCTCTCTCACAACCACTCACCCAGGGCTTTGGGGAACAGGGACAGAGGAGAGGACCAGAGCAGCAGGAAGAGAGTGTGGACTGGAAGCACAGGGAGAAACACTCTGAGGGACAGCCACCCTAAGCCCTGGGCTGAGTCACTTCCCTAATCAAAAACGAATATTTCCCCTGGAACTAGCAATACCAGCAAAGGGAGACAGGACACCAGCCAAACAAGCTCTCCCGCGGCACCTAGAGCAGAGCTGCTTAGATGGAGGGAGCTTCCAGGACTACAGCATGGAGTGTTAGGGTCTGAGCTGCAGTGCCCCTACCCACACTGCTGAGGGCTGGCTGGAGGGACGGTGATGGCAGGACGCTGAAATGGTTCTGTCGGTGGGGGTGGAGGCCCAGACAGTGTGAGCTCATTCTAGCCCAGCAGGGGTGGAGAGGACGCAGGAAAGCGATCTGGCAGCTGTGGACCCGCTTGCAGCCCCACCTGCGGGGGAAAAGTGGGAGGCCAGGAAAAAGCAGAGATCTGCTCTTTGACCCTGCCAAAGCTGACCCTAACTGCAGGGGCAGGGCTAGGACCAGGGACAGGAGGAGGCTCGCAGCTGAGGGCATGCCAGCAGCCCAACCCAGCCCAAGAAACCGTGGTTTGCCATCCTGCATGGGTGAGTTGGCTCTGACCGTGGGTGTGGGGCTGGAGCCCAGGACAAGCGGAGGCTTGCAGCTGAGTGCATGCCAGCAGCCCCACCTGGCCCGAGAAACCACAGTTTGTTATCTGGCACAGGTGGGCCCTGGCCTTGGGGGCGAGGTTAAAGCTCCAGAAAGGCAGATGCTCACAGCTGAGTGCACGTCAACAGCCCAGTTCAAATCGAGAAACCGTGGCGAGCAGGCTCTGACTGCAGTGGCTGGGTGAAAGCCTGGGAACAGGCTGGGTCCACAGCTGAGCAAAGGTGCTCACCTCTACCCTTCGTGCTGAGGCTTGTGGCTTGAGTGCAGTGCAATACCCAACCCGTGGAGGCGAGGCGAAGGCCCAGGCAGGCTGAGGCTTGTAGAGCCGGGCACCAGAACACAGCCCCTCCCATGGAGGAGAGGCAGATATCACAGCAACAGCTGCAGTGGGGCAGCGCTGGCAACGCCCATACCCAACCGCCTTAGGCAGTGGCAAAGGGGGTGGCAGGCCTGCAGACAAACCACACCTAGGGAACACAGAGGCAACACCCATTGGACTTGAGTGGCCACACCCTTCTTATACACAAACAAAATGGGCAGGCAGAGAAATGCAACCCAAATGAAAAGAGCTTAGAGCAACAATGAATAGTCATTACGAACACCTAAATAAAGAGATAACAAGTATAAAAAGAGAAATTGAAATAATAAAAAAGTATCAGACAGAAATGACAAATATAGTATCATAACTGAAGACCACAATGGAAAAAATTAAAGCAGGATGGATGATGCTGAAGATCAAATCAGCGAGATAGAGGACAAAATAAACAAAGGCACAGAAGCAGAGCAAAAGAAAGAAAAGAGACTCAAAAAATGTGAGAAAACTCTAGGGAGCTCTGTGACAACATGAAGAGAAATAACATCCGCATCATACGGGTTCCTGAAGAAGAGGAGAGAGACAAGAAATAGAAACTTTGTTCAATCAAGTCATAGCAGAAAACTTCCCTAAATTAAGGCTGGAAAACATTTCACACGTTCAAGAAGAAAAGAGAACTCCATTAAAGAAAAACCCAAAGAAATCTACACCAAGACACATCATAATTAAAATACCAAAGCTAAGGGATAAAGAGAAAATTTTAAAAGCTGCTCGAGAAAAAACGGCTATAACCTACAAAGGAGTCTCCATAAGGATGACATCCGACTTCTCAAAAGAAAGTCCTGAGGCCAGAAGAGAATGGCAAGATATATTCAAAGTAATACAGAACAAGAACCTACAACCAAGACTACTCTATCCAGCAATGCTAATGTTTAAAATTGAAGGAGAAATAAAGAGGTTCCAAGACAAAAAACGCCTCAAGGAATTGATTAAAACCAAACCAATTCTTCAAGAGATGCTAAGGGGCCTGTTGTGAACAGTTCAAAGGGAGGAAAGAATATAGCAAAAAAAGAATACCACCTTAAAGAATAAAATGGCAATAAACAACTACATATCAATAATAACCTTAAATGTAAAAGGATTTAATGATCCAATCAAAAGATATAGGGTAGCTGCGTGGATAAAGAAACAGGACACATACATATGCTGTCTATAAGAGACACACCTTAAAACAAAAGATGCACATAGACTGAAGGTAAAAGGATGGAAAAAAATATTTTATGAAAATGGAAATGAAAAAAAAAGCTGGGGTAGCAATACTTACATCTGACAAAATGGACTTTAAAACAAAAGCTATAGTAAGAGATAAAGAAGGACACTACATAATTATAAAGGGAACAATTCAACAAAAAGATGTAACAATTATAAATATCTACGCACCAAATATAGGAGCCCACACATAGATAAAGCAGACTTTGATGGATATAAAGGGCGAGATTAACAGCAATATTATAATAATAGGAGATTTCAATACCCCACTAACATCACTGGATAGATCTGCAAGAAAGAAAATTAATAAAGAAACAGCAGACTTAAAGGATACACTAGATCAACTTGATTTAATAAATATCTTCAGGATTTTTTACCCTAAAGCAGTAGAATATACATTATTCTCAAGTGCTCAAGGTACATTTTCTAGGATAGACCATATGTTAGGACACAAAAATGATCTCAACAAATTTAAAAAGATTGAAATCATATCAAGCATTTTCTCTGATCACAATGCCATGAAACTAGAAATTAACCACAAAAGAAAAACTGAAAAATACTCAAACACTTGGAAACTAAATAGCATGTTATTAAATAATGAATAGATTAACAATGAGATCAAAGTAGAAATAAAAAAGTTTCTAGAAACAAATGATAATGAGCATACATCAACTCAAAATTTATGGGACACAGCAAAAGCAGTTCTGAGAGGGAAGTTTATTGCACTACAGGCATATCATAAGAAGCTAAAAAAAGCTCAAATAAGCAACCTGACCATGCATCTAAAAGAACTAGAAAAACAACAGAAAATAAAACCCAGGACCAATAGAAAAAAGAAAATAATAAAGATCAGAGCAGAAATAAATGACATAGAGGCTAAGGAAACAATACAGAGGATCAGTGAAACCAGGAGCTGGTTCTTTGAAAAGGTAAACAATATTGATGAACCTTTAACTAGACTCACCAAGAAAAAAAGAGAGAGGACCCAAATAAATAAAATTACAAAGGACAGTGGAGAAATAACAACTGACACAACAGAAATACAAAGTATTGTAAGAAAATACTATGAAGAACTCTATGCCAAAAAATTAGACAACCTAGGTGAAATGGACAAATTTCTTGAATCATATAATCTTCCAAAAATCAATCTGGAAGAATCAGAGCACCTAAACAGACCAATTACAACAAATGAGATCGAAACAGTCATCAGAAAACTCCCAAAAAAGAAAAGTCCTGGGCCTGATGGCTTCACAAGTGAATTCTACCAAAAATTCAAAGAAAAACTAACTCCTATCCTCCTCAAGCTATTTTAAAAAATTCAAGAGGGAGGAAGACTTCCAAACTCCTTTTATGAGGCGAAAATAATTCTGATCCCAAAACCAGGCAAAGACAACACAAAGAAAGAAAATTATAGGCCTATATCCCTGATCAATTCAAACGCTAAAATTCTCAACAAAATATTAGTCAACCGGATCCAGCAATATATGAAAAAACCATACACCATGATCAAGTGGGATTGATTCTGGAGAGGCAAGGCTGGTTTAATATTTGGAAATCAATCAATGTGATTCATCACATAAACGAAAGGAAGGACAAAAATCACATGATAATTTCAATAGATGCAGAAAAGGCATTTGATAAAATCCAGCACCCATTCATGCTCAAAACTCTCAGTAAAGTGGGAATACAGGGATCATTCCTTAACATGATAAAGGCCATCTACAACAAACCCACAGCAAACATCATACTAAATGGACAAAAATTAAAACCAATCCCCTTAAGATCAGGAACCAGGCAGGGATGCCCACTTTCATCACTCTTATTCAACATAGTTCTTTCTGGAAGTCTTAGCTATAGCAATCAGACAAGAAGAAGAAATAAAAGGCATCCAAACTGGAAAAGAAGTAAAACTGTCACTATTTGCAGATGATATGATATTGTATATAGAAAACCCTAAAGTCTCAGTCAAAAAACTACTGGACCTCATAAATGAATTCAGCAAGGGGGCAGGATATAAAATTAATACTCAGAAATCAGGGGCATTTCTGTATACAAACAATGAACTGTCAGCAAAAGAAATTAAGGAAACAATCCCCTTCACTATTGCAGCCAAAAAAATAAAATACCTAGGAGTAAATTTAATCAAGGAGGTTAAGGACTTGTACTCAGAAAATTATAAAACATTGATAAAAGAAATCAAGGAAGATACAAACAAGTGGAAGCATATACCGTGCTCATGGCTAGGAAGAATAAACATCATTAAAATGTCTATATTAACCAAAGCAATTTATAAATTCAATGCAATACCAATTAAAATACCAATGACATACTTCAAAGATATAGAAAACATATTCCAAAAATTTATATGGAACCAAAAGAGAACACGAATAGCCTCAGCAATCCTAAATAGAAAAAATAAAGCAGTAGGTATCACTCTTCTGGATATCAAGGTTTACTACAAGGCCATTATACTCAAGACAGCTTGGTACTGGCATAAGAACAGACACATTGATCAATGGAACAGAACAGAGAACCCAGAAATAAACCTGCCGCTTTATGGACAACTGATATTTGACAAAGGAGGAAAGAACATACAATGGAGTAAAGACAGCCTCTTTAACAAATGGTGTTGGGAAAATTGGACATCTACCTGCAAAAAAATGAAACTAGATCATCAACTTACACTATTCACAGAAACAAACTCAGAATGGATAAAAGACTTAAATGTAAGCCGTGAAACCATCAGCATCTTAGAAGAAAACATAGGCAGCAAGATCTCTGACATTTGTTGCAGCAATATATTTGCCGATTTATATCCACGGGCAAATGAAATAAAAGGCAAGATAAACAAATGGGACTATATCATACTAAAAAGTTTTTGCACAGCTAAAGACAATAAGAACAGAATGAAAAGACAAACCACAGAATGGGAGAAAATATCTGACAACAAGTCTGATAAGGGGTTAATAACTAAAATTTATAAAGAACTTATAAAACTCAACACCAGGAAGACAAACAATCCAATCAAAAATGGGCTAAAGAAATGAATAGAAATTTCTCCAAAGAGGACATACTTATGGCCAATAGACATATGAAAAAATGCTCAACATCACTAATCATTAGAGAAATGCAAATTAAAACCACAATGAGATATCCCCTCACACCAGTCAGAATGGCGCTCATCAGCAAAACAACACAGAAAAAGTGCTGGCGAGGATGTGGAGAAAAGGGAACCCTCCTGCACTGCTGGTGGGAATGCAGACTGGTGCAGCCACTGTGAAAAACAGTATGGATATTCCTCAAAAAATTAAAAATCGAACTGTGTTTTGACCCAGCTATCCCACTTTTAGGAATATACCCTAAGAACACCATAGCACTATTCGAAAAGAAGAAATTTGCCCCCATATTTGTGGCAGCATTGTTCACAATAGCGAAGATCTGGAAACAGCCCAAGTGTTCATCAGAAGATGAGTGGATTAAAAAGCTTTGGTATATATATATATATACTATGGAATACTACTGAGCCATAAGAAATGATGACATTGGATCATTTACAACAAATTGGATGGACCTTGATAACATTATATGGAGTGAAATATGTAAAACAAAAAAAAAAAAGCTGAGAACAGCATGATTTTATACATAGGTGGGACATAAAAGTGAGACTATGAGACATGGACATGAGTGTTGTGGTTACGGGGTTGGAGGGAGGGAGGAGAGGGTGGGAGAGGGGGGAGGCGAAGGGCACAAAGAAAACCAGATAGAAGGTGACAAAGGACATTTTGACTTTGGGTGATGGGTATGCAACATAATTGAATGATAAGATAATCTGGAGATGTTTTCATTGAACATATGTACCCTGATTTATTAATGTCACCCCATTAAAATTAATAATATATATATTATTAATTTTATATATATATGAAAAAAACCACATTGGAAAAATAGAACTTAACTAAGGGAAGTGACCCAATATATAATTTAGCCAGAATGTCAAATTATGATAACACCCAAATCTTAAGAAAGTGGAACTTTTAATAAATGTCATGGTCCAAATCAGCAGGAACTAGTGTCAACTAAATGGCTTCTCATTTAGACAAAGTACTTAGCCTCACTCTCTCCACCTTGTCCCATTATAAAATAAGAAAATAGCATCCATCTGCCCCTTGTCCAAGATCCATAAATGAGAGTGGTTAGTGGAGGCTAGATGTCAAAGGATGGAGACAACCATGTCAATTGGAAAAATTCCATTAGTGAAGTATACAGAGATCCACAAACAATTGACATTGGATCATTTACAACAAAATGGATGGACCTTGATAACATTATATGGAGTGAAATATGTAAAACAAAAAAAAAAAGCTGAAAACAGCATGATTTTATACATAGGTGGGACATAAAAGTGAGACTATGAGACATGGACAAGAGTGTGGTGGTTACGGGGTTTCTCATCTTCACTGAGAAAGTAGTTTTAAATATCTTTTTATTTTTCTGCTGGTTTTTTTTCCCCCAAGCTTCAGCTTACTCTAGAAAGTTGATTTTCTTTTCTCTTATTTTATTGTAGTATTTTCCCTTTTTAAGACAAGGATACAGAAAAAAAGGAGAAAGCAAGATATCACCATCTGGAGAATGTAAAAGAAGTATAAAGAAGGGCCTAGGAAAAAAAGTTTTACAAACATTTCATTACTGGATGTTGACTGTGGGGAAAACCCTTAATATCAAAATGTTAACCAATGACAAAGGCCTTCAATCTGAAATGTCAAAAAACAAACAAACTGGTACACACGGAACAGTATAGCAGATGTCTGAAAGAGGAAGGATTAGGCCATCAGAACAAAACATGGTTCCGAGGCTGAGCACATGAGATCTTTCTAATTTTTGCTGAAAATGTAGGATAAAGCTATACAGTAGGCAGTGGAGAAAATACAGTTTTAAAATATTTTAAAAAGAAAAAAAATTATCTAGCCAAAAAATCCCTTTCTCTTTAATTGACTATAATTGTTTTATTTTTTAAATCTGAGATAAAGTTTGTTATAGAAATTTTCTGTTGGGTTTTAGAGATACTAAACCAATCATACATAATAAGCACTAAAATGTCTTAAGTAAGAAAAAAGAAAATTTCAGTTTTCCAGTTTATCACCGTGTTAAGGAGAAAGTACTCAACTATGCAATTCATCAGTGTCTGTTAAAGGTTATTGTGAAGCATAATATCACTATTGGTGTCAAAAGAATATGCTATTAACAAGAATAAGTTATCAAAGTATATAAAGGAAGAAATTTTTTCTCCTGATATTATGTTTTTATTTTATTAAAAATTATCTCTACACTGACAAAAAAAATGGTGCTACTCATCTTCACTGAGAAAGTAGTTTTAAATATCTTTTTATTTTTCTGCTGGTTTTTTTTCCCCCAAGCTTCAGCTTACTCTAGAAAGTTGATTTTCTTTTCTCTTATTTTATTGTAGTATTTTCCCCAAAGATAGATTAAAGCCATCTTTACATCTGTGCTTAGTTATATTGCCTTCCTCACTTTAATATAAATTGTTTCTTTTTATAAGCAATTCTAACAAGACGTCTTCCTGCTTATTCTTACAGATTTCTATCTATCATTTTTCTTCTTCATCAAAATTGTTTTTATTGGATTTTTTATTATTATACATTTTTGAGTCATACTTTTAGTTTCTCATTTTTCTTATATACTTTCCCTTTCACAATTACTACAGATTTATGCTTATTTTTTTATTGCAAATTTTGTAATGTACTTTCCAGGAATCTATGGTATCTGTTTGCCTTCATCCTGTATTTTCCTTCTTTAGTTGTTGAAAGGAATAGTAGGTCATAGTTTCACTTCCGGTCCCTATCATTTTCATTTCACCAGTCAGATTCAAATTTCCCAAATGGCATCTTTCTGAGAAATGAGTGCAGGAAAATACCATTGCTGAACACAGGCAGGGAGCGTGGTTGATAAGAGAAAATCTGTGTTCAGATACATTTGCTTAGCAAAATTTACTCGAAAACAGCCTGACCATCATCTTTCTTTGGCCTCTGCCCCAGTCCTCCCAGCTTCTCACTTGTGTGGGTGTAGCTCGCACTCCTGGCTTGGTGAACAGCCCCTTCCATCCTATTTCCCGGCACTTCTTGGCTAGTTCCCGTCTCCATCCGACATACCCAGCTCCCCCAGCTCCCAAACTGACTACTCAGCACTGCCCATCTCCGGGTAGTTTCAGGAGTGGAAAAATCCCAGGTCATTCCCACCTCCTTCTCTAGGGGCCGTGTTCACAGGACACACCCGCCGGCCTTGCCTTTGGTCCCTGTGTGGTGCAGTGAAAAGAACACGAGCTTGAATTGTAAATCAACTTTGCAGTGTTGAGTAAAAAAGTCACCATTACTGTCTTCTTAGATTTTTAAAATTAGATTGAGAGACAGCCAAATAAGTAAACAGATAAATAAACAGAAATGACGAGTTGTGCTCAGGGTTACAGAGCAGGGCTGTGATGGTTTTACGAAGACCAAGCTGGGACTGTGCGCCCTGCACTGCTGCAGGGTAGAGGAAACAACCAGCCTGCATGGTCAGACGCAGAGACTGTATTTTAAAACAACTAAGCCAAGCATTAAACTTCTCAAGTTTCCAAGCTGGCTTTTGCAAGAGATCTTTTAAATCTAGAATTTAAAGGGAAAGTAAATGTATATGGTATACGTGGTAGATTAAAAAAAGTGTCTCATATCGAAAGGTATATGTGGCTGTGACTAGTTGAAGAAAGAACAGTGGCCAGGCATCAGGGATTAAAGATCCTCGAGAACTCACAGGAGCTGACCCATCAATGCAGTTGTAATCCTGCAGGATTCAAGAAAAGGAAGGAAAATGGCTGGCACCGGTGGCCTGGGAAAAGCAGAGATCCCTGAGAACTCATTGTATTGGCTGAATGTTAATCCAAAGAAAATATTTAATAAGGTTATCTTAGCAATTATTGTAAATCATAAGGGTTGCCAACAAACTTTGTGAGCTATAAGCCATCCAGGTAACTATCCCAACATGAGTATTTGGGGGATACTTGGGGTCTTTTGTTTCTCCTTCTAGAGACTTTCTTGGTAGTTCTTAATAAGAGAAAAAAAGAGAATTTAAATCAGCTAATTTTCTAACTCATTATGTGTTCCAGGGAAGGATTATACACAGAAGAAATTAGACTAAGAACTGGCATTATAAGAAGAGGAAAATCTAAATTTTAATTTATAACCAAGTTTCAATCCCTCATTCCTGTCATTGTAGATAATCAAGTACACAAAAATAAAAATCATGTGTCTGTACTCCAAACTCTGCCTTAGTGACAAAGGCTGTGGAGTGGGGGAAGGGCACAGCATCTTGGACAGCAGTGAATCCAGCACTGTCATCTTCCAAATTCCATTTTCTCACATGGAAGGGGCAGGTGGCAACCCCAACCTGGAGGCTCTTGGTATTTATCACACCATTGTCTTCTGGGTTCTTCAACCTCTTGGGCTGATACAACTCCATCTTTTCTACAGGCATCTTATCCTCTGTCAATTCCTGAAATATTGGAATTTCCCAAGGTTCTACCCTTGATCTTTTCCTTTTCTCACAGAATAGATGCCTTCTGGGTTATTTTATCCATTTTTGTTCTTTAGGAACTTTATGAACTGATTACTCCCAAATGTGGTTCTTGGTAATTATGTAACCTTGAGCAAGCTATCCTTCTTTCATTTTCATTTCCTCATCTATAAAATGTGAAAAGAACGATATTTTTATCACTGTGTTGATGTGAATACTAAATAAGTTTATATACTTAAAACCTATAGAATAGTACCTGGCACATAGTTCTCCATAAATGTTAGCCAATTTCCCAAGCCAGAAATGTACAAGTCGTCCTTTACACTTGTGCCTCTTCTGCCTCTCCTTCCCAATTATATCAGTCCATCTCTTAGTAGCATCCCCACTAATTGGATTGCTCAAAAGCCTCATGACTGGCATCCTGCCTCTAGTCTTTCTTCATAATTCATTCAAGCCATTGCAAGACAGTTAACTTAAATAAGTTTATTACTAAAATAGAAGTTCCAATGAAAAGTTTCATGGGGAGATAATTAGACTAACAACCAGCATAATAATGGGTCATCATATAAATTTCCATTTATAGCAAGTTTTCTGTCTCTCATTCAATAATCAAAAGTACAAAGACACAAATTAACATAACCATATTTTTATTTAAAATTCTGACAATTCATTTTTATAAAATGCAAAACTAATTCTATTACCCCATTTTAAATTTTGCACTGCTTTCCTGCAGTCCTCAAAATAAAATTAAACTCTTATAACAGCCTTGCCCCAGGGAAATGAGAGAAAAGATAAGCAAATGGGATTATATCAAACTAAAAAGTTTTTGCACAGCAGCTATCAACAAAATGAAAGGACAACATACTCAATGGGAGAATATATTCACTGGTATATCTGATAAGGGGTTAATATATCTAAAATTTATAAAGAAATTAGAAACTCAACACCAAAAACACAAATGATACAATTAAAAAACAGGCAAAAGACCTGAATAAACACTTTTCTAGAGAGGACATACAGATGGCCAATAGACATATGAAAAGTTGCTCAACATCACTAATCATTTGAGAAATGCAAATTAAAACACAATGAAACATCATGTCACATCTGTCAGAATGTCTCTCATCAATAAATCAACAAACAACAAGTGTTGGCAGGGATGTGGAGAAAAGAGAACCCTCGTACCCTGCTGGTGGGAATGCAGACTCATGCCACCACTGTGAAAAGCAATATAGAGTTGCCTCAAAAAATTGAAAATGGAACTCCTTTTTGACCCAGTGACCCTACTACTAGGAATATATCCTAAGATATATTCCAAAACACTAATTCAAAAGAATATATGCACCACTATGTTCACTGCAGCATTATTTACAATAGTCAAGATTTGGAAGCGGCTCAAGTGCCCATCAGTATAGGAGTAGATAAAAAAAATTGTGATACATATACATAATGGAATATTATGCGGCCATAAAAGGAAGGAAATCTTACCTTTTGCTACATCATGAATAGACCTGGAGATCATTCTGCTATGTGAAATGAGCCAGCCAGAGAAAGACAAGTACCATATGATTTCACTCATATGTGGAATTTAATGAACAAAATGAACTACCAAATGAAATATAGAAACAGACTGATACATAGAGAGCAGGTTGACATCTATGAGAGCAGTGGGACTGGACAAGGGAGGTGAAGGGAAAGAGCAAAAATAGACCAAAAAACCACTCATGGACACAGACAACAATGTAGTAATTCTTGGTAAGGTGGAGGAGAGAGAGTATAGGGTCATAAACAGTGATGGATAAAGACTTGACTTGGGGTGGGGGTGAACACACAATACAGTGTACAGAGATGTGTTGTAAAATTGGGCACCTGAAGTTTGTACAATTATGTTAACTAATATTAACCTAATAAATTCAATTAAAAAAATAAAAATACAAAAATTGACATTTAAAAAAATAAAAAATAGAATGGCCTTGCCCAGCCATATGTATTCCAGCAGTGTCCTTGGACTTGTCAAGTTCTTTCTTGCCTCTAGCAGCCTCCTCATGGCTTTCCCTCTTCCTGCAATGAAACTGTCCCTACACTTCTGCACTTATTTTCAAGACACCAGTATGTCACTTCCTTGGAGAAGTCTTTTCAAAACTCCTCCACAGACATATCTGCCAAGCCTGGTCTGACTGCTTGTACTAAGACTTGTCATTCTTTGGTTGAGATTAAGTGTAGGTGCCCCTCCTAAGTACTCCTGCATAATCACTGTGCATGGACCTCTTGCGTAAAACTTATTATACCCAATTACAATCATGGGTTGTTCTCCTGCCTCACCTTCTAGACTGTAAATTCCTTGCCATAAAGGAATGTGCTTTATTTGTCTTTGTTTCCCAGTTTTGCACAGTAAATTACTTTTAGAAAGTGCTTAGTAAAACATATTTTAAAATGCAAATTGAATTCATAATGAACATGTTATCAGTGAATACCTGTATTAACAGTCACTAAGTTTTCTTTCTTTTCCCTTATTAGAAAATGCCAGCCAGATAAAAATTCTTCTTCTTAAGAAATGCCTTAAAACTATCGACATCTTTGTATAAATAACAAATTTTTCTCCAATTGTACACATAACTCTGACTCTCCAGTTAAGAAGGGAGATTTGAATGCAAGACCTCTGCCCTTTAAATGCTCCCTATGACTCTTTCAAAAATAACATTTGTTTAGCCTACCTGCAAGAGTTTCCCCTGGAAACTGTTATGAAGACAGTGGGGAATTTCATATTTATATAATGAGTTATCATATTCATGGTCAAGTCCAAAGGTTGGGGCAAAGGTGAATTTTGGTTACAGGAGAGAAAATAATATACTAATTGCAGATTTTTTGTGTCAAGTGAAAAATCTTTATTTTAATCAGAATTTTATAACAAAGGAAATATGTGTAACCAGGCCAAGTTTCTTTCTTCAAGAATTCATGCCAAGACTCCTTCCCATCCATCTCCTGCATTCTGAGTGAGCAGTGGCTTCAGGGCCAAAATGACTCATCAGGACAATATTTGCTGTTTGTCATGTGACTCATAAGCAAGCATGTATGCAAGGGAAGGAGCGGGGATGCCAGCAACAAGCAGCCACCTGGCAGCTAATGGCCAACGTATGAGCAAGAGCCTTTGGGGAAACCCACAGGTCCCACTGTAGGTGCCCTTGAGATAAAAAGTGTTTTTGAGGTTCATGATGTCCCGGCATATCACTAAGCATTTGGATCTGGAAGGATATCAACTAACAACTTCCCTAGTTCACATTATGGATCTTTGGAGATATATGCCAGCAGGAAGAAGAAAACATCCAAAAATGTTAGGGCATCCAAGACCCAGTCCTCCCACCAAAGAACCAAACCCTTTCCCTAAAACCAAGATAAACTGAAACATTATTAAAGTGAAGTTAGGAGTCCTGAGTCAAATCTCAGATCTGACTCTTATTAGCTATTTGTTTTTAGACAGTTAATTACTCTCTCTGAGCCTCAGTTTCAACAGAGATCGAGAGGTACCTGGCTAGCTATGATGAAATTCAAATACAACAAAGATTTCTACAGCGCTCAAAACAGTACCTGGTCCAAAAATAGGTGTATCAACAATTTAAGTTCATTCTGTAAATATGGACCAGGCAGTATTCTAGATTCAGTCCCCAAGCACATGTTCTCAAATTCTAACTGAGGGAAAAACACAAGGAAAAAGAATTTTGGCTAAAATGAAATCTAAATCACCACTTCTCCCATGAGAGAGTTATCATCTTTCACTGGGAGTCTCTAAGACTGATTAAATAAACCCTGTGCGTCATGGTTACAGCACAGGGCCCTGTACTAATAAGCAACTGATTTGCTCTTGCACTCAGTCAGTCTGCCATGCACTCTGCCAAGCAGTCACAGAGCCTTTTATTAAAATGTCTTAAGTTGCTAATTGCCTCACAATCCTTCAAATTTTAGTACTTATCTATATCAAAATAAAATCCTTTAGAATTAGTTGCATCTCAAACTCCAATTTTATCTTCCCTAATACACCTTATGGGGTGTAGTGTACATATTTAATAATTCATTGGTCAAAAGAAAATCTATTTAATCACAATGGAAGTGCACCAAATACCTGCTCTAAGGGCAGAAGATTTTTTTTATTAAGTGGAGACCAAGTGATGATAACAGATAAAATTTCACCAGGATGAAATACAAGCCAAGCACATCATGTGCATAAGAAACAATTCTGCTCCTTGTTCAGTGGCCCAATCCCACCCTCAGTGGTATTTCTTCACAGAGACTACTCTTTTAGTGTATGACCACTTCACACTTCTCATTAAAGCTGATGGCTCTTTTTGGTTTCACTTTCCACAATGGAAGACTTTCTTAATAGCTCCAGTTCCCCAGTCTCCTTGACAGAAATTCTAGGATAGTACAAGAACCCCACTTAAACCACGGAGTCTACCAGTCTTTTCTATGGCCTGGTGACTTGGGGTACTGGTTTGTTTCCCTAAAATTTGCAAATCCCTGAGCTATTATTGGAACCAGAATGTTGCATGTCACTCATGACTTTAAAACGTACAGTATTGCCCTCTATTCAGTTTGCCATTTCTCACCATTGTTTAAACACATTCCTCTAAAAGAAAAAAAACATTGATTGCTAAATTTGGTGTTGTCTTAAATTCTCTTTATTATAATAGCTCCTAATTCTGTGTAAACCATCCAGATGATTCATAATTCGCACATAAGAATTCACATTTTACATTTTTCAACTCTGAGACATGGTGGCTCTCTTCCCTTGCTCTTCCTCCCCACCATGGAGAAAAGGCCAGGATTCAGAAACACCGGTTCAGGCGCCAGCCAGAATAACCTACTTACAGATCCATGAGTGAGTCATGCTCTGCCATGTCACAGACTTTTCACATGCCTGAAATGCACATCTACCTCTCTATTTGCCTAACCTCCACTTTCTCTTAGGACTTGGAAGAGACATTACCTTTTCTGGGAAGGCTTCCTATCCTCGCAGCAGCAGTCAAGGTGTCCCTTCTCTGCTCCCAGTGCACAACATGTGTGTCCTTCGCAGCCCATATAACACTGCAGTTTACTAACAATTTATCTCTCAGTGTTCATCACTGGACTAGAAGATTCTTAAGGGGGGGGGGGTGGATGTTGCATCTTTCATTCCTGGATTCTCATTAAATAAATGAGAGAAATTCAAGGGCATTTAATGGTAACTGGATTAGTATCACTCCCATTGCATTCTGTTCCGCTGCTCCCCTGCACTCCTTCCCCCACCTCTCCAGACACCCTTTGGTCACCCCTGACATTCAATTTGGAGCTTTTGGGTATCTTCTTCCCTTTGTTTCCCTCTTAAATTTGTCTTTGACACACATTCCACAAAGGGTGCAACTCAATAATTATTTAACTCCCTTTTCTTCCTTCAGTTTTGTTCTGAATTATTCTGCACATATAAAATGTAGGCGGCAATCATATGGTTAATTTTTCCTGCTCAGCTCTTCCTTTGGGCTTCTTCTTTCCCTAATCAAGGCTCAAATCCAAGCTTCTCCTCGACACCTTCCTCCCTGTCCCATAGCTAAGAGTATTAGCTAAACTGAGGGCCCTGGTTTCTGCTTCTTCTCTGAGAAATTCTGTCAAGCAGTGACCAGTGTCTGACTCATTGGAAACAGGTGGAGAAGGTTCCCTCAGCCTTATCTCATGCTGACCTGACACCATCTCAATTGCATGATTCATGTGGACTCTTGTTTCTGTTCCCCATCCACATATGTCCGTATTTCTCCAACTTAACTTTTTTCCCTCCCCCATTTTTGTTATTTAGGGCATTTAAAAAATGAGTTGCTACCATGAAAATAAACAACAAATATAACTAAGGCACACTTGTCATCCGGAGGGATATTAAAATGAGAATGGTAGTACATGAGTTTGCTAGGGCTGTTGTAACCAACAACCAGAGATTAGGTGGTTTAAACAATATAAATGTATTGTCTCACGGTTCTAGAGTCTAGTATAAGTCCAAGATCAAGATGTCAGCAGAGTTATTGTTTTCTGAAGCCTCTCTACTTAGTTTGTAGATGGTCTTCTTCTCCCTGTGTCTTCACATGTTTGTGTTTGTGTGTGTGCGCGCGCGCATGACCTGTCTGGTGTCTCTTTGTGTGTTTTAATATCCTCTTTGTATAAGTATACCAGTTACTGGGTTTAGGCCGACCCTGATAACCCCACTGTACTTTAATTACTTCTTTAAAGGTCCTGTTTACAATACGGCACAGTCACATTCTGAGGTCCTGGAGGTCAGGGTTTCAATATATAGATTTGGAGGGGAACACACTGCAGCCTATAAGAAGTAGATTCTTATTTCATTTCCTCAAAAAGTTCAGAAATTATTACTTCAGTTCAGGCATCTTGCTTGGAACTGAACAAAGCTTCCCGCCGTGGAGTCGGACCTACCATCAAGACGCTCCATTGCTGCAGACGTCTAAGAAGCCTCCTCCAAAGTTCTGTGCTCCCGGCAGCCCCAGCGATACTCCCTCCCGGCTCACATCGGCCTCTGCACTCCCACTTCAGCCACAGTGAGGCTAAATGGCGTAGCCCCGTCTTTGCTCCTCATTACCTGTGCACTCCACTTGTGTCTTCAAACAAGTGAAGCAGAGATGGAAGCTGAGAATTTGGTTCATACAGGAAATCCCCAGTTAAGAAATCAAGTGCTCAGTCTTATCAAATTCTATTTAAAAGATGTCATTATTAAAATTAGGAAACATGAGGGCAAAGAAGGCTGCTTTAGTCACCTTTTACTTTCCTTCGAGCCTCCCACTCTCCAGCTCATCTTCCCCAGACTTCTATGCCTGCTATGTCAGAGGAGGCCGCCACGCCACGCCTTCTTTCCCTAGAACCCTCTCCTCAGGATCTCCCAGGCAACCTGCTCACTGAATGTAAACAAGAAACTCAAAGAACATCCTCTTTCATAAAGTCTTTCCTCATTTTTGGAAAAATAAATATAATTACCTTGTCCTTCAAGACTCTTACTTGAAATCCACTCGTTCACACCTCCATCTATCACCTACACACACTGATGTTCAGAGAGGTGAAGAACCTCTTCAAGTTTATACAGTTACTGAAACAATAGCTGCAAGCCCACGTTGCTCTCATGCGAAACTCCACGCTCTTAATCATGAGCCCTTACTCCTAACCATCCTTCTTCGGGGCTGGGTTTCTTTCGCTCACCAGAGTCACTGAAATCCTGATGAAAATACTAGTACTGTAATCAGAGCTGTTATCATAAGTTGAAAAATATTAGTACAGTTATCATAAGTCGGAATTACCTTAGGAATTACTATTTATTCTTTAGTCAATAGAAACTCTTGAATATTACAGGTATAAATAGTTGTATTGGATCTACTGGTAAATGACCAGGGGTGGGATTCAGTCAGTTCGCACTGGTTTGGCAGAACCGATACCTAAATTTTTGTTGAGTTCGGCAAACCAGCTGTTAAAATGGCACTTGTAATCAGGGTTCTCTCTAAGGTGGGCGCCTGGGCAGCCACCCAATGTGGAAATCACAAATTTATGTTCCCTACTCTTTTTCAACATTCATCTGCACCACAGCATATTCTAAGCCCCATAGTAATGTTCATTCCATCTATAGGTGAAAAAAATTCCAAGTGAGGACGCCAATCAAGAAGCAATATGGAAATAGCTTAAATAACAGTTTTACTGTTTTTTGTCAGGTATTATTTAATATTTTTTCATTCATATTTGAAACTCTTATAATCTAGTTTTGTGTACTACTTTTATTGTTCTAATTTAAGTATTAAATGCATAAAATTATAAGCTACCTTTCGGTATATCAGTTTTTTATACTTAAGACGGTCATTAGGGCAGAGAACCACTTGTTAAATTATTTGAATTCCACCACTGTGAATTACATTTTCTTCCTTAATGAAAGTAAACTTAAACATTTTAATAAGGTTCAAAATAAAAGTAGTTCAGTAAACTCAACCTAAGTTTCAGAAGAGTTAGACCATCTCTTCACCTTATGTGATCACTTCCCCTTCCACTCTTTCTAGAAGTCAAGACAAGAAGTATAATTTAAAATGCAAAGGTCAGTGTGCAATGATGATTTCTTAGAAATGCATTCCTTTCTTTTTTTCACAAAGCACTGGAATGGATAGAGAAAATGATCATACTGAAATTAAGAAGCTACTCAGAGAAGGAAACCCAGCAAATTGGGAGGAAAGTGTAACTCTCATGAAAGAGGTTCAGAATTATCATCTTATAATTCTTAACCCTCTCACCCAAGATCTCATAGTGTTTGTGTAACTTCAGGCCAAGCATCAATAATGGCCACATTGATTTATGGTGGTGAAAGATTTTTCTGTGAGAACTCTGATGGTGGAAGGCAAATATTAGAAAGATAGAAGCTTCTTTGCAAACCCAGAGTGGTGGGCTGGACAATGTCAATAGGGTGAAAAATGAGGTGACTCTGAATGCCCGGACCCTGGATGGGGGCAGAGGTAACATGCAGAACTGGAGTGTGTTTCCATTCTCCATCAATAATTTGCTTCTGTACACCCTTTGTAACAGATCCTTTACGTGCTAATCACTCCAGGAAATGCTTTCCACCAGTGTGAGTAGATGTGGTGGAAGCTATAGGATACAAAATACGATTTCCTTTGAAGAGTAGACAAACTATGTTCCATAGATTTACAAAAATAAAAATAAAAATAATTGTATTTAGCGGGTAAAATGCAGAAACTCAACTGCAACTGATAAAGAATCTGGAATGAGGCCACAAGTCAGTCTCCGTGTTTGAGTTGCTCTGCATCTTCTTTTGCCTACGTGAAACATTTCTCAGAATTTGGGCCAATAACCATTAAAAAATGCTAATAATTATAAGATGACAGGTCTGTCTTCTTGTGTACATTGACTGCTTTAGTTACCCAGAAATGAGAAAGCACAGGTAAACATAAGTGCTTCCCACTACCCCACCCACTTTGAATTACGCCATGGGTTATAAAATAAACATCTGGTAAAGTAGAAAAACAAAACGTCATCAGGTGGTTAATTGCAACTTTTTGTGTCTATTTCTAAAGCTTGAATCCTTTCTGTTTCCTTTTTTGGTATTCTGTCACTAATTTACTCTTAGCCCTTCTGTTGGGCAGATAAAATATATTATGCTCACTTTGTTAAAGATGGCGCTGCCCATTGCCCAGGTAATAATATTAGTTGCCTTTCTTGCTTGGGATGGGCATGATTATATTAATGTGTGTTGGGGGTGGGCTTTTGCGCCAAAAGGTTTTAAAAAGAAGAGATCACGTTGTTCCAGGAGAAGAGAGATTAAGTTTTAGGAGGAGCCCATGCTGTAGAAGAGCAGAGAAAGGCCACATGGGGGAGAGGAGAAGCAGCCAAGATGGTGAAGTGCTAAGGGAGAAGCCAGTTTGTGCAGAGTGAAGGAGATGGGAACAGAGGTGAATGAGACTGGTGAGGTTAGAAACCTTTGATTCTAGGAAACTCGGATAAGTCAGTGGCTTTGGGAGCCCTGAATGGAAAGGGAAGTGTTTTCCCACCGTGTGTATTTCTTGCCTGCGTGCAAGCTAGGATTAAAGCTAATGGCCCACCAGTTCTTGGCTTCATTGTTTCATTACCGTCTGTTCGAATCTAATGCGAACTGCATGGGACAGGCGCTCTGATTGTGGCCATGGCTACAGACCTTACACCTTCCTTTGGTCCAAAATCATAGCCATATCTGGTCGATTTTTGCCTTAATGAGTGAAGAAGGTACATTCTGCTAGGAAGCCAGATAAACACGGAGGTCCCACTGACTCAAAATTTAGCTGACATTTTACATAATCCCCAAATACTCCCACACCTATCTTGAGCAAATCCTGGATTTTCAGTCTTTTATTCATGTACTGCAAACCTTCTCTCATCTGTGCTTTTTGTTTAAATGAACAGATAATCTTAAATCTGTCCTTTTTACTGTTTCATTCTTTTTCAAAGCATTATTCAAACTGTTGAGCCATAAGATACTTCCCCACACACACTCTTGTGCATGAAGTCAACCTTAAAAGTACTGATAAACCTATGGCAATTAGGTGGACCTGAGGCATTTGAAACAATAGTTTGGGGAGGCACTTTAACAAGTTCATTCCAAAATTTCAATTGTAACCCTGAGGCTGTCAGTTCCATCAGTTGGTTCTGTTGATGCCCTGTATCTCTACCCCCAAATTTTTAGAATTTTTCAGCTTCAGGATGGCTAAACTCTCCTTTCCAGTCAGAGCACCTGATGGTTCTCCCTTAACCCCAGCCTAAATTATATTATCTGGGAGGCTTGCTCTGCTGCCAAGGAGCTTTGTAATCTTGTCCTCAAATACACTGTCCTCTGCCTCATCTCAGCTGAAACCTGGATTTCCCCTGATGACATAATTTCCCTTATATTTCTCAAGGTGAGTCAACTCATACCCTACACACCCTTTCTCCAGTACTATAGAGCCTGGGCTATTGTTTGTGGCTCCTTCGTGAACTTTCCGTTTTTCTCCAGTAACACCTGTTTCCCTTCCTGTCATTTTCACTTAACTCCTGATGACCCTTCATTCACAGCTGGATGCCTCATTGCTTAGGAGCATCACTAGCATCATTAAATTTAGGGAAAAAAAACCCTGCTCTCCATCTGGAGCAACCATGCTACATGGGGCTGCCCATGTAAGCAGCTCCTCTACAGTAATTCAACACTTGGGACTTTGCTGCCTGCAAACTTGTATCATTTGATTTGCAGACTTTGTTTGCTCTGTCTTCCTTTTCTCCAGATGCACAAGCTCAGCTAATTAACAATCACATGCTGTTGTTCTTTTGTTTTGTTTTGTTTTGTTTTTAATACCTCAGTTTTAGCTGCTTGAAGTTAGCCACTTCTTTCTTGGTGTTTTCTCAAAGTAGACTTCAAGAAGTGTTCTATTGATGATTTTTAATGAATCCAGACCAGTGTACTCCATTAGCTAGTAAGCAGTCACTTGGGCTCCTTTCAATTTTTCATTTACATAAAATTATTGTAGTGATATCTTTATACATAACTCTGTATAACATCTCTGGCTATTAGGAAAAAAATGTGTAGCACTAAAACATGGGGTCCAAGTTTTTGAATGTTTATAGCTTTTGACACATAATGACAGCTTGCTTTCTAGAGTGGTTGTAATGATTTACACTCCACAATCATTATTTTAGTGTCTCACCACACCTTTTTTTTCTACATAATCTTTAAATAAATCTTTGCAGAGCAACCAGCTCAGATTGGACAGAAAGATCTAGGACCCTGGGAGGGTTGTGTACGTTTAGGAGATTTGCTAGCATGCCTGTTGTGATAAAAAAAAAAATTTGAAAAAAATAACAAAACAGCTTGACAATATAATAAAGGCAATTGGCACTATTCAAAAAATAAATAAATAATAATGTACCTGATCAGTGGTTGTGCAGTAGATAGAGCATCAACCTGGAACACAGAAGTCCCCCGTTTGAAACCCCTGAGGTTGTCAGCTAGAGCGAGGGTTCGTCTGCTTGAGGGCAGCGTTGCCAACCTGAGTGCGGGATTATCGACATGATCCCAAGGTCTCTGGCTTGAACCCAAAGGTTGTTGGCTTAAAGCCCAAGGTCCCTGGCTTGAGCCCAAGGTGGCTGGCTACCTTGAGAACCCTGCCCCAAGGCATGTATAAGAAGCCATCAATAAACAACTAAAGTGACGCAACTACAAGTTGATGCTTCTCACCTCTCCCCAGCTTCCTTCCTGTCTCTCTCTAAAATAATAATAATATTAATAAAAATAATAATAATAAAGGCAGTCAGAAACTCAAGGGATCAGAAGCAAAAAAAAAAAAAGAGAATGTAAAAGAGCATAGAATATTATCTAATTTTGCAGGCAATGATAGTACATGGTCATAGTAATGTACTGATTTAACTTTAAAAGTGATAAATTGCACAGGTATGATGGGAGAGGAGAGGAAGATGTCTTGTAAAAGGGCTGAAATTTCATTTGTTGTTGCAGAGATTAATAACTATAAGTGACAAAATATAGGAAAAGCAATTTAAACTTGTTACTTAGAAATATGAACATAGAAGAAGAAACAGAGTTAAGCACTTGCCTTCAGAAAGTGGACTCAGAGTAGGGTGGGAAGGAAAGAAGCCTATCAGTTTTAATTATGAGACCCTTTAACTGTGAGCATTTTAACTTTGATAAAAAATAATTTTACAATATCTAAAATGTTGAGATTATTTAAGATCTTTATCAATTTTTGAAATTTTTACCATTTTGAATTAGTATTGTTTTATAAGTCTATCAGAATTTTCTGGTTTTCTTATTTTGTTTTTTTGTAACTTGTCTGTTCATATACTTCATTTTTCAAGAGATGTTACTGGTTTTCTTATTGATCTGTAAGAATTTTTTTACATATTTGTACCACATTTGCTAGGAAATATTTTACTCAGCTTGTTTGCTTTATATTTTGTTACTGGTATTAGACAAAATATAACCAAAGATAAATTTTTACCTTTCTTTATAAAAATTTCCAAATTTTTGTTTTATTTCTTAAAGTTTAATGTTTTACTTTAATCTTTAGTTTATTTTGATGTCTTATGTTTTATTTATTTAATAAACACTCATATAACACCTACTGTGTGCAGGCACTATTATAAGCTTTTCTTAAATATTAATTCAATTAATTGTGTCTGAAAGAGAGGAGGTCTTGATTATTTCCTTAGGTACTTAGCACAAACGCTATTCCTTCTCCATAGGTCTGGGTTCTGGGTTCTATTTCTGACAATCAATTTTTGTTTAAAATCTATTTTTTCATTTTTTTTGGCAACATTATACTATTTAACTTAATGTTACTTTGTAACACAGAGTGAAGCAAAAGTAGGTTTACAGTTGTTTGTATGGAAAATTATACAATAATTAATAAATAACACAAGAATAAACTGTTTCACAAACTCACAACTGTAAACCTACCTTTGCCTCAGCCTGTACAGTTTATATATAAAAGAGCAATTCTCTTCCTATTACTTTAATTTTAAAGAATTCTTAGCCAACTTACCCTCTTATTCCTCTAGCTGATTTTTAAAAATATTTTTCATCAAGCTCCAAAATAAATTCCAACAAATTATAAGTATTTATGCCTTTGCAATTTTAATTTGTTTTTTGCTAGTAATAATTATATCTTTTTAATAATTTAAAATTTATTTTAAAGCATCAAGTTGTTAAAATTTTCAGTTGTAATGAATACTTATTAAGTTAGTATTTCAGTTGATGCTCATAGGTTTTCAACCATTATATTTATGTCATTTGTAAATAATGCTAATTTTATCTCCTCCCCTTTAGAAATTATACTTCATTTCTACTTTATGATTTAATATATTAGCCAGAACTATTTTCAATAGTGGGATACTGGCTACATATGTTGGAGGAATATGAAAAGGCCAATGTTAAAAATTAATATTTAATCAAAACCATGGCAAACTATATATCATCAACATAGAACAAATTGCAGGAGTACAAACAATCTAAAATTTTATTTAAAATTATTATGATAACTCTACCATTAAAATTTATAGTAGTCAATTTTTTCAAATTTTGATAATATGGTTTAGAACTGCTCATTCCTCAGCCCTGTAGTTCACTAAATTGCTCCTGTGGGTACCACACTACACAGTGATGACATTAAATAAATGCTCAGTTTTTGCAATGTAGTAAAGAGAGAGGTTTTCTGGATCATTCAACCAGACTAAGTACTGCTAATGGGCATGTTGTCACCAACATTTCCCTCCTCGCTGAAAGTAACAAAGAAGAGAGAGTTGCATTCCCTTCAACTCTTGGCCTTGAAGATTTGGTTGATAGTGATGATGGAGTTTCACTACAAAAATCTCACCAATTTAAGTTTTGTGCACTGCTGGGGCAAGATGCTTCCTAAAAAGTTTTAGATTTTCCCATTCACTTATACTTTTATTTTAACATATTTTGCATTCTAATAAATTATTTGATAAAAATTTCTTTCAAGCTTTGGGTATGAAAATGTCAACAGGGAATGCAGTCAGCTTTTACAATACCAGAATAATATTTGACTTTCCCTGTGTCTCAGCTTGCACTACCTGTAAAGTAATCACAGCACCTCTTCCGGAGTGAAGTGATAGAGTATTTTTCTTTTTAGAATTTGACAGGTGGTTTCATTTTTAAAATTAATTAATTAATTTTATTGATCTTTGAGAGAGAAAGAGAGATCAAGGAACATAGATCTGTTCCTGTATGTGCCCTGACCAGGGATCAAACCGGCAAACTCTGTGCTTAGGGACAATGCTCTAACCAACTGAGCCATTCCGGACAAGGCATGATAAGACAGGACTGGAACCATTATCTGTAATGTGTTGTATTGAAGCATTATTTGGTTCAAACAGCCTTTTTACATGTAATAGCTACATTCACACCTTTTTAAAATGTGACAAGCCAGTTCCAAAATTTCTTGTACATCATGTAGTTAGTCTCTGATCAAAGAATAAGAATAAAAGAGTTCTGTGATCTTTTTTTGAGGATGTAGGTAGTTATGTTAAAATATGCTATGCTAGAATTAGTTTCCAAACACAACTGAAGGGTATGAGTAAACAATGTATGCATGGATAAAACAGTATATTCTTAAGTCATTCATAGTCTTCATTGTGTTGGTACAATGTTGATAATAATTATCTTCACTGATTTTTCATTCTATAAATGCTTCCTAATCAGATCCAGCATCTCTCAGTCAGCATCACTGGGTGCAGGCTAAAGCTCACAGGGAGAAAGTCAGAGGTTTGGCATGCATTCTTTTGGCATCTTGGGAAGGGACATGCATTACCTGGTCACAGCTGCATGCACCACAGGGGCTGTGTCCCAGTGGAGGAAACAAATGACTTGTATTTCTCTCTTGTAATTAGGTTGATGGCTTATTAGGGAGTAGAGGTAAGTGGTGGGAAAGAATATACTGAATTCAGGTGCCAAGCAGTTTCGATTTCGCCCAGCTTTCAGGAGCATGCTGGGAAACACTGGCTCCTAAGCGTCACGGTAAGAAAGGTTGTATTAATACAGACCCGTCCTTCCCGTGCACCTCATAACAGTTTCTGGTTCATTCATGAGATATTGCTGCTTATCTCCACAAATATAATGTCCTCCTTAAATCTATTTAGCATTCTCTTTAAATACTAGTACTAGATAAATCATAAGAAATGGGTAATATTTTTTTATTTTTGACCATCGGACAAAAAATGAAAATCTCATAGGGCTTAGGCCAATATTAACTGTCAATCATCACTGATCAGATGTGATAATTATCTACATAATGATATGATTTTTTATCAGATAGGATCTCAGGGATGTCAAAAATCTATCTAAAGCAGGTGTTTGTCTATTTAGTCTTCCATCACCAAAATCAAAGCAAAAATATACTAGCAGCCTGACCAGGCGGTGGTGCAGTGAGTAGGACATCAGACTAGGACACAGAGACCCAGGTTCAAATCCCCGAGGTCGCCACCTTGAGCGCAGGCTCATCTGCTTTGAGCACAGTTCACCAGGTTGAGCCCAAGGTCTTTGGCTTGAGCAAGGAGTCACTCGGTCTACTGTAACCCCCTGATCAAGGCACATATGAGAAAGCAATCAATGAACAACTAAGGTGCCACAACAAAGAATTGATGCTTCTCATCTCTCTTCCTTCCTGTCTGTCCTTATCTGTCCCTCTCTCTGTGTCTTTCACACACACACACACACATACACACACAGTATGTGTGTGTATATATATATATATATATACATATATATATATATATATGTATATATATATATATATATACACACACACACACATACATACATACACACACACACAGATTTTGGTAACTATAAGCCAAAACTCCTGTTTAGAGAATTTTTACAAATAATAATGATGATATTAGGCCTCCTAGACTAGTTCTTGGTTTTAATGAGAATACTTCTGTAGTTTACCCTTAGGGTATTCATTGGCACTTTGAGCAAGTATCCACTGTGTTTTAGCTTTCTCATTTTTATCAAGAATGGTGTTGAAATAGTATTATACATTTTACTATTTTTTCCATTAATTTGTATAATATGCTAACCTATTACTTCCATTAAGTCATTCTTAAATTCCAGGAATTCAAGATGCATTGTGTCCTATTTCAATGCAGTGTGTTATTTATTAAGATGCTGTTGTATTTGATTGTATTTATTTTAAGGATTTCTGCAGATAAGTTCAGAGATGAATTGCTATTTAAAGATGCAGTACTGAGTTCTTTATTCAGTTTTTTTTAAGCACAGTAATTCCATCTACACAAAATTAATTTGATAGATTTTAAAATCTTGTTCTATATTATTAAACAATTTACCTAACAGAAACAGTTTGCTCCTTGAAATTGTGAAAGCTGTAAGGTTGTCAAACTTATTAGACTTTTTAATGTAATTGTTTGAGAACTTTTTTCTATTTCAGTTATTGGAGTTTTCAGACTTCTGATTTTTTTTTTCAGGGACAGAGAGAGAGAGTCAGAGAGAGGGATAGATAGGGACAGAAAGACAGGAACGGAGAGAGATAAGAAGCATCAATCATCAGTTATTTGTTGCGAGACCTTAGTTTCTCATTGATTGCTTTCTCATATGTGCCTTGAACGCGGGCCTTCAGCAGACCGAGCAACCCCTTGCTGGAGCCAGCAACCTTGGGCCCAAGCTGGTGAGCTTTTGCTCAAGCCAGATGGGCCTGCGCTCAAGCTGGCGACCTTGGGTCTCGAACCTGGATCCTCTGCATCCCAGTCTGACACTCCATCCACTGCACCACCGCCTGGTCAGGCCAGACTTCTGAATTATTAAGACAACTTTGGTCATTCATGTTTCTCCAAGAAATTTGCCATTTCAATAAAGTGTTCTAAATCCTAAGCATGCATAATTTTAAATATCCTTGGCATCTGTTGTCTTCCTTCAAACCAAATTTTTCAATTATGCGTGTACTTTTCCTTTGATTACGCTTGCCACTACTCTATGCCCTTTGTTTTGTGCACGGTTCTTTCCAAAGAAACACTGTTTTCCTGCTTTCTGGTTTACTTATTTTATGTTGGTTGCATCATTTTCTTGATTTACTTTGGCTTTTCTTTTCCTATTACCTGGGGCGTATGGCTCCCAGGTGCATGGTGTATACAATGTAGTTTGATTTGCAGACATATCAACAAGCTATTGTAAAAGTGGAAAAGGAGCAATGATAGAAGCTCAAGGTTCTAAAGGAAATAGGAGCTCAACCAGATTTACAAGAGATTAGAGTCAGAGAAAAGATTAGAGTGAGTTTAGATCAGTGGTTCTTAACCTTTTTAGAGGTACCGAACCCACCAGTTTCATATGCGCATTCATCGAACCCTTCTTTAGTGATAAATAAAATATGATTTTTTTCCAAATTCAAGACATAGCTATATGTTTTTTTACTGGTGCACAAAATGAGCTGTGCATGAACATAACCTTGCTCAAAGAACAAAACCAACAAAGTGCATGAACTCACAACAAATTACGGTATTACTTTATTCTGGCCTCTGCGGCAGAGGCTTCTCCAAACCCCTGAGACCGACTCATCGAACTCCTAGGGTTCGATAGAACCCAGGTTAAGAACCACTGGTTTAGATAAAAAGGTTTGCAATTAAAAGTGATGCTTAGCTCAGAGTAGAAATGGGCCATGCAAAAGAAAAAGAAAATAGAGAAGGTACCAAGCAAAGAGAAGTAGCTTGTGCCCAGCTCACAGGGTGAGAAAGAACCTGATCCAGCTTTTGGCAATTACAAATGTCCACGTGCTTGATATAAAAAGCAACAAGAATGATATCAGGTAAGAGAGATCCTAAGACTCAAACTACAAAGGGTGATATTAAGGAGTCTGGACAATGGTATGTCAATGGTGTTTTATGCATAAAAATGACATAATCATTTTTAAAATGATTTTGCATTTCAAACATTTTTAAATTACTTTGATCTCCCTGTATAGAAAGATGACTTTGAAAGATTACTTTGATCTCTCTTTGGAGAATAGACAAGAGGTAGGGAAACCAGTTTGGAGGTTGTGGTAGAAACCAGATAAGAGACAGTGAGGCCCTACACAAGCAAAGCAGCAGTCAGCATGGAAGGGGGAGAAGGATAGAGATGTATTTAAGAGGTGGAAAGACAGAATTTAGAAACTGGTGGATTGGGTGTATGGAATGAGAGAGAAGGAGGAACAAAGAATGCTTCCCAGGTTTTAGGTTTGACTTTGGGGGCTGTAGGGAAGCAAGAGCAGACACTGAGTAAGATAAAGAAGACAACTGACTTTGGATATGTTGATGTTTTATTAGTAGTAGTATGAGCTGTTCTTTTGTCCTGGTTAATGCTGTTTGCTTTGATTTCTAGTTTAAGAAATAATTTTTCTACTCTGTTTTGTGTGTACACATATGTTTAAATATCTGAAAATTTTATCAAGCTCTTTTTTCTTGTTTGAATATAAAATAAGAAATTAACACTCTTTGCTCACTTTTTTATATCTTTTCTATCCAAATTCCAATTTTTGTATATAAAATCTTAGCTATTGTGCCCAAATTATTGCTATTGTGTTAGTTTATATTATGCACTTTTAAATTTTTATCTTGTTTATTTTCTGATTCCTCCACTATAAGACAATCTTGGCCTGACCTGTGGTGGCGCAGTGGATAAAGCGTCGACCTGGGAACGCTGAGGTCGCCAGTTCAAAACCCTGCACTGGTCTGGTCAAGGCACATATGGGAGTTGATGCTTCTAGCTCCTCCCCCCTTTCTCTCTCTCTCTCTCTCTCTCTCTCTCTCTCTCTCTCTGTCTCCTCTCTAAAATAAATAAGTAAAAAGAAGAAAAAAAAGACAATCTTGCTATCTATAACAATATCTAGCTCATTGGAGAAATCTGATAGTATTTGTCAAAAAGGATTACATTTTTATTATGTGTCTTCTCACTCTTTTTTTTTGACAGTTTCACTTAGTTTTTAAATCACTCATTATATTGCTCATTGATAGCCTGTTTTCCACACAATTTAAGCTCTTTGTTCTATTCAATTTTTGATTGTTCAAACATTTTCTCTGAAAGACTATGTGGGAGTGTACTTTCTGCTCTCCACCACAGAGACCACATATAGGGTATGGATTGGTCACAACATTCTTTCCCATACTTCTGTATATTGCTCCATTGTATTTGGCATTTAAAAGTTATTTGAATTTCATTTCTTTACAGATGATTTTTTTCTTTTTGAATGCAAATTGGATATTTTCTCTTTATCTTTTAATAGCTGTACCACTGTTTCTTTACTTATCAATTTCCAAATTTAACTGACACTAATGTAACTTAAAATGAGTCAGACATGCCACCTTACAGTCCTTATATATGACATATAAATTCATAGACTTCATACATGTGGCTTTCAGCATTAGCTAGACCTGAGAGTTTTGAAAAGCCATTACAAACATGCAGAAAGCTTCATCACTATGTAAACCCAATGCAAATTAGCTATTATTTCAATGCCTTTGTTATCCAGCAAACTTCAGAGCCCTACTCAAAACTCTTGATTTTTGGCTTCGGAGAGTTGGTATGAAAAGGCACACAAATGGACCCTAATTTTTCTTTTTCTCTTTTTGGTTTGATAAAACAAAAGCATTGTCAAAGACATAAAAAAAAATCACGCAGAATATCAAAATCTCTCTTCTTTCCTTCTTTCATAGTCCTCTCTTGGCTACCTCAAAATTGGTTTCTATCAGAGGGAACAGGATCCATCAGTGTTGTATCAACAATCATTTGTGACCACACAATCTACCAAGAATTTTTGTGTTCAACCAGATTTGGGGAACCAATAAAGTGGATAACAATTCAAACTGAACCTGTCAAACAGTCACAGAGTTTGCATAGGCGTGGGTGGGAACAGGTACTTCCTAGATTATGCAACGTGAAACTTTTTCAAAACTCAATCTTACCCAAATTTCTCCAGTGAAACACAAAATTTTAGCAAAGTTGAAAATTTCCACTCATCAAGAAAACCAGAAATTCAAAATGATTTGAGCAAAGAGTTGAAGTGAATTAATCCAGAAGACCCAATCTAAGTCAATCATCCTCCCAAACTTTTAGCTGTTTTTTTTACCGGCAATAATCATAAAGACCTGTTGATAGAGAGTAAGTCCCAGGGTCAAGTCTAATTTACAAAAAAAAAAAAAAAAAGAGAGAGAAAGAGAAAGAAAGAAAGAAAGAAAGAAAGGAAAGAAACAAAATTAAAAAAATACACCACCTTTATCCAATTTAATAGATTGGCAACAAATGCAACAATATATACTGCTCACAAATATTAGGGGATATTTCAAAATGAATATGAAGTGATAAAATATCCTCTAATGTTTGTGAGCAGTATATTGCAGTATATTTCCAACATTCGACAAACACTCTTACTTATAATTCTGTAAAACTGATTTCACATGTGCATTTTGATGAATCTGGTTCACTAAAACTGGGTGAATAAACCATATTTTTGAAATAAAAGGTGCTCCTGAATTTTAATTTATTAATTACAAAATCTAATATGTATACATATATGTATACGTACATTCACACAAATCCTGAAAGTGTGTGAATGAGTGCTTCAAGTAGGAGTTTTAGCCTTCTCTTGACTCCAGGGAGTTTCCTTGTTTCACCCACAGGCAAGCCTGACTCTGGCAGTACCTAGTTGGAGAGAGGCCCCGAGTAGGCCAGAGAGGTATAATCAGCAGTAGGAATTTGCTTGTCATATATAAATCACAGTGAACTAGACAATAGCACACCCACTTTCTTACCAAGCCCACAAACAAAGACTCCAGCTTTGCCAGCTCTTGCCAGACTTGTCACTGTCTTTCCTCTACTACAGGAGGTACCCAATTATAAAATTATGAAGCAGACCTTCCTAACCATTTCCTAAACTGTTTGCTCATTCCAGGTGAATGTGTCTGCTTATAAAGGACCTGTGTTGCTAGTCTTCAGGTGAGCTGTGCTTTCTCACTGGCCCTAATACTGTAGAACTTATCTCTAAATGTGCAGAATTGCAGATCCACTCAATAAAGGGGCATCATTTTATGTCTCTGGCAGATACTTGTCTTCATCTCGGAAGAACTACTTGCCAGAAATCAACGCTTGCTGCTCAAGCCAATACAGTTCCTATATAGTAGTTGTTTGAATTGTAAGGATTTTAAAAAGTTTTAGAGAGGAATTCTGGTGTACTTAAATAAAAAAAAGCAACATGTCAATCTCATGTGGTATTTTATCCATGTGGGACACTCTGCACTCTAGCATTCAGTCTGATACACAGTACACTTGACCCTTGCTAGACCACCAGCAGCAATAGAAACTGAGGTTTGGAAGTACAGAAGCTGGGGTCCCATCCACAACCCATTGGGTTAGAATCTGTATCTTATCAAGCTCTTCAGTCACTTATAAGAACATTAAAGTTTAGAAAAAACTGTGATAGACTAACTTTGACTCGTTTGTCTCAAAGAGTTTTAATATTTGTGCTAAATAATGAAAAAGCTGTAACACCAATCTTTTAAAGAAATTAGAGTTTGAGAGTTAAACATGGAGTCCCAAATTCAGTCTTCACACTTGTTCTAGTCCCATGTTGTGCAAAATACAGTTTTTCCACTCTCCCAGATAACCATTTCCCTGTGCATGTGTGCTAGCAATACCCCTTCTGTGTGATTCCATGTGATTCAATAACAGTGGTGTGGGCAAAGCTGATGTGTCACAACTCACTTTGGAAACATTGTTTTAATAAAACCTGATGCAACAAAAATCATAGACTTTATACATGTGGTTTTCAGAATATTTCACAGCCTAACTGAAATAACCACACTCCTACTAAAGTTTAATTAAACGTACCAAAATTATTTCAGGTCAGACAGATAAATGCTGCTCTCTACAATCTATAGTCATTCAGTGAAGTATAGATTTGCTGCTTTGTTCCTTTTTTCTCCATATGCTGAGATCATAAGGATATTCAAACATGCACACCCAGTCCGCTCCTGGGCTGCAATGTCTTTGCACGTAGGATGGAGACAGAGCCTGTTAGGATAACGACTGAAGAGTGAGTCAGGAAACCAAGAAGAGAGAAGGATTGTATTGGTCAATGTAGGCTTCCAAAACAAAATATCACACGCAGGACGGCTTAAACAACAGAAATTTATTTTCTCAGTTTTGGAGGCTAGAAGTCTCGCATCAAGGTGCTGTTCAAATAGGTCGCTGGTGAGAGCTCTCTTCCTGACTTGCAGGCAAATATTTTCTTGATCCACCCTCATTTGGCCTTTCTTCTGTAGTACATGTGGTATGTATGTGAGTATGTATGTGTGTGTGGTTGTGCCTGGGAGCAGTTGGGGGGCGGGGTGGGACAAGAGGTTTGGAGAGAGAGGCAGAGATATCTGGTGTCTCTTCCTCTTTTACAAGGACATCAGCCCCTTCAGATTAAGGCCCCACACTGTGGCCTCACCTTATCTGTATTTCCTCCTCCTAGGCGCTACTTAACAAACACTGGGAGATAGGTCTCAACATTTGGAAGAGGACACAGTTCAGTCCATAGCATTCCACGTCCTTCTCACATGCGAAATATATTAGCCCCATTTCAATAGCTCCCAAACTTTTAAAACATTCCAGCATTGATGTCAAAGTCTAAAATCCTAAGTCTTATCTAAATATCATCTAAATCATGCATGAGTAAAACTCTAGGTATGATTCATCCTGAGGCAAAATTTCTCCCCAGCTCTGAACCTGTGACACCAGACACATCTGCTTCCAAAACACAGTGACCAGATGTTGGGCAGATAAAATATATTATGCTCACTTTGTTAAAGATGGTGCTGCCCACATAGAAGTTCGTTGATATTAATGTGTGTTCTGAAACAGGCTGTGGGCAGGCCGGGTCGTTATAGCCTAAGGTTTAGTTTAAGAGTAAGCTCTTCTCCACACCCTTGACTGATTGGATGATGTAGGGTGGTGCACTCTCCTAAGGAATCCCATTATACAGAGACTTCCTTGTTTGTATAATTGGATTAAAGGTTTTGAGTCTATGCTATAAAATGGGAGAGAGCAGTAGCTTGATCTCTCTCTCTTGGTTCCTGAGTTCCTGAGGTTAGTATTAGAGAGGAGAGCAGATTAAGGCCATGTGGAGGAGAAGCAGCCAGGATGGCAGAGTGCTGAGGAAGAAGCCAGTTTGTTAAGAGTTTGTGCAGGAGGAGATGGGAAACAGAGGTGAATAAATCTGGTGAGCTAGAAACCTTTGATTCTAGGAAACTCGGATAAGTCAGTAGCTTTGTGAGCACTGAATGTGTGGGTTTTGGAGCCCAGTGTGTGTTTTTGCTTGCCCGCCGGGTGCAAGCTAGAATTAAAGCTGATGGTTCACCAGTTTTTGGCTCCAGTGTTTCATTACCATCTGTTCGAATCTAATGCGAACCAGCATTGGCCAGGCGGCTCTGATGGCGGCCGCGACTACTGGCTTTACACCAGACAGGCATAGGAGAGACAGTCACATCCCAAAATGGGGAAATCAGAAAGAAGGGAGGAGTTTCAGGTCTCAAGCAAGTTCAAAACCTAGTGAGGACAAACCTCCCTGGATCTTAAAGCTGAAGAATAATCATCTTCCTCCAGGCCTGCGGGACAGCAGTGTCATCCCACAGCCCTGGGTGGTGACCTTACCTCCGAGGTTCTGGGCAGGGGCAGCCTGGCCTGCTTGCTACCAGGAGATGGCCCCACTTAGGAGAAACCAGCCTTGCTCCCTAAGCCTAATTGGGAGTAATAATTCCTATGATCTCTGAAATCACCTTTGGGGTCATCCTTTCTTTTTCTTGAAAGATAATGGATATTTACCGCTGGATAGCTCTAATGTTTCCTCCCACTGAAGCCCAGAAGTCTGACAGCCTTCCTTCATTCTATTCTGTTTTCTCTGTTCCATTTAGTCCCAGCTGGAAAGTGTGTTCTGATGGTGTCATCCCCTCTCTATTCTGGGTTTTTGCTAAAATGGCCCATTGCATCCATGGTTCGCACTCATACAATCTCTTTATCTAATGGTCTGAGCAACTATAGTGTTCTCCTCAGAAGGCCTTCCTCATTTTTTGCAATATGGACAGGCTGAGAATTTTCCAAATCTCCAAGTTCTGGTTCTTTTTACTTCATAATTCCTTTGATTATCTCTCTCCTCTGGCTTTTTACTATAAAAAGTAAGGAGAAACTAAGTTAGTCCTTCAACTTTGCTTAGAAATCTCCTCAGCTAAATATTGCATTTTATCACTGGTGAGTTCCACCTTTCACAAAACACTAGAACAGAATGCAGCCAAACTCTTTGACACTTTTTAGCAAGGATCAACTTTCTTTCAGTTTCTAAAAACTTGTTCCTTATTTTTCCTGAGATCTCAACTGAATGGCCTTTAATGTTTATATTTCTATCAATAGCACTTTCAAGGCAATCAAAGCTTTTTCAAGCATGCACCTAAAACTCTTCTACCTTCTGCCCATTACCCAGTTTCAAAGGCACCTCCAGAATTTAAATATTTGTTATAGTAACACCCCACTTCTCTGTACACAATCTGCCTTAGTCTGTTCAGGCTGCCTTAATAAAATACTGTAGACTGGGTAGCTTAAACAACAGAAATTTATTTTGTCATAGTTCTGGAACCCAGACGTCTCAGATCAACTAATTCGGTTCCTGTTGAGAGCTCTCTTTCTTACAGACAAACTCTTCTTGATCTCTCTTCACGTGACTTTTTCTCTGTGGCACATGGAGAAGGAGGGAGGAGAGATAAATAGAGAGAAACAGATCTTCTTAGAAAGGACACTAGTCTTACAGAATTAAGGCCCTACCCATATGACCTCACTTAACCTTAATTACCTTCTTAAGGGCCCTATCTGCAAACACAGTCACATAGGGACTTGACATGTGAACTTGAGGGGGACACAATTCAACCCATAATAAGGGTATAAATAGGACTTCTCCATAAGAATGCTTCTAAAATTCTTTTACTATAATCCTGTTATTTACAGTTGTCCCTTGTTTGATCTGGAGCACTCTTAAATTTCCCAGACCAATAAAACTCCTAACACCAGTATCTGTGTCATTCTGTGTTATAGGAGAAGGTGTTATGAATTTTATAAGACCAGCCCTCTGAGGACCAACATTTGCCCTCTAGCAACAACAGTATTACACAGCAAAGTCCCAACAGCATTTACATGTAGAAGTGCAGTCTGCCAGCCAACGGGGCAGATCCACCCACGGAGATGGGATCATGGAAACCAAGCAGATGTTACGGCCTGGAGAGAGAGCCACAGTGACCTCAGTGGTGGCAGGACCCAGCCTGCTCATACACCACACATGACAGGAGAAGGGCCCACTGCTAGTACCATCTACAAGAAGTGCAATAAAAACATTTGTACAGTGCTTTTACAGCTTATAAAACATTTCCAAATACAGTCATTCATTTCACAAATATTTATAAAGTGCCGGCAGTGCACCAGTAAGTGTTCTAGGAACTGGAGTGAAGTAAATAAACTCACTATGTCAAATAGAGCTACAGAATAGAAACTAATTCTTACAAGGACCTTGTAAAGCAGAAAGAGTACTATTATCCTTGGTTTAAAATGGGAAACTGTGAGAGACGTCAGTGGTCTGTTACAAGCAAATCAGTGACTGTGAACCAAGATCTAGGTCAGTGATGGACAATCTTTTGAGCTTGGTGCGTCAAAATTCGCCAAAAAAACAGAGCATAACTCAGGTGGTGTGTCACTTCGAGAAAAACGACCTAACTGGAAGTCCCAGAACTAGACACTCTGTGCCGGAGTTCTGTTGTTTTGGCCTCCAGACCTCCGGCACAGAGTGTCTACACTACAGCAAATGTTTTATCCTCGGCCACTGCAAATGTTTTATCCTCGGCCACTGCACCTGGCTGTGCAGGAGCCTGGATGAAACGTCCTTCTCAGCATGCGGCCCCATACTTCTCTGGTATGCGGCTGCATGCGGCCGCGTGTCATTGAAAATGGCTACGGCGTGTCAGTGCTGACACGTGTGTCATAGGTTTGCCATCACGGACCTAGGTCTTCTGGCCCATGGTCGAATGCTCTTTCTTTTAAGATGCTTTTCGATCAGACCCAGGTTTATGTCCTCTTCCATCCAGAAGAGCTCAAGGTCCTAAACTGAGAGCACGAAGGCTAGAAACAACAGGATAAAGACAGGGAGGAAAACGTCATGAGATTTGATCAATGGGGTGAGAGGGGGAATAGGGAAACCAGATAGTGGCAGAATAAACAATTAATGCTACTGTACAGCTTTGACATCTACACTAGCCCCAAACAAAGTTCTGTTTGTGCATGCCCCTATCTCCCCCATGGCTCACAGGACAGGGACTTTTGAACTGATTGATATTCTTGGCACAGAAGAACAATGCCATTGCATCTCGTAGGTAAATCATTGCCTAAGAAAGTAGTTTTCCACCCAGGCAAGCTTATTTCAAATGGTTTAGAAGTGAGTGCGCCCAAGCAGTGTGTATTCTTGGAATCTCTCTCTGACCCTGACCTCCGAGAGGCTTCTTGGCGCTGTCTGCCTGCCAAGTGGCCTCTGCATAATCAGCCCGCCAGGTGGCTTGGGTCAGAAAGGCTTCCTTCAGAAACACTTCACCTCTACCTTCCATTTAAATTCTGTGCTAAGATTTAGAGTAGAAGACATAATGGAAATAGCAAGAAAAAGATAAGAACGTTTTCAAGAGGAAACAACCTTTGGACAGGGATAAAGAGAAAAAATAGTTGCTCTTCTCTATACATAATTGGAGGTCTTTGTGTTTCTTTAAGGATCTTCTTCTGTTTGGGGGAGGTAAAATATGGGTCACATAAATACAACCTTGTTATGGCAATTACTCACCCGTGACAGTGAAGAAGTTTCTGTTACCTGCAACAGGCTAGTAAATAGGAACGTGACACTTGAAAACTGCTTCTGCGACAAGATGAGGCTCATATTTCCCTCATTCACTCATCACAGGCGCGCACCCACATCCTCTTCCCCATCAACACATTCTGTCTAAATCTCCAAATAATATCCCCGATCACTCACAGCAGGTCAATGGCAGTAGATTGCTTAGCCAATTTCCTTCCCAACCCCCAATCTGGGTCCAAAAGGGAAGGAAAAATTTATCTGTACTTGCAGAATTAGCACTTCCAGAACAGCAGGGTGGAAGGCTTCATCATCTGAGGGTGTTTCTCTAAAACTGGAATTCCAAATTTAGAGAATGATTTAGCCCAGGCTGAGAGGATTTCTTCCTTTCCACGAGTTTCCATTTATCACCAGAAGTGGAACGTGGGAAAGGTCTGGGGAGTCACACATTCTTTGCAGGTTTTCAGTTATTTTGAAAACACAACCTTGGGGTTTTCCAAACCCTACAGATGATTGGAATTTTCTCTTTTTATCAAAATGAAAAGTTTGCTGAGTCTGGATGGACCAGGTAATTCAGGGCAGTAAAAGGAAAGGAGACTGAAATGGAATGGAGAGCTCTTCTGGTTCAGTTCCCCATTTTCTCTGTGACCCTGGGTGAGTCTCACACTCTCAGATGCCTCGCTTATAAAATACAGATGATAGCAAGTCTTGTGCAACTGCATCACAGACAGAGTTTAACGTCAAAATACGATGATACCTGATAAATCTGTAAGAAGAAAAACCAGAGGTATGTTTAAATAGAATTTTGTAGTTATTTATTTATTTATTAATTATTATTATTATTATTGCCACCTCTTAAATTCTTAAATGTTTTTAGGGTTAGAAATTAAAAAAAAAACAAAAACACATTTAAGCCTGACCTGTGGTGGCACAGTAGATAAAGCATCAACTTGGAACACTAAGATCACCAGTTCAAATCCCTGGGTTTGCCCAATCAAGGCACATACAAAAAGGGACTACTACGAGTAGATGCTTCCTGTTTCTTGCTCCTCTTTCTCACTGTCTCTCTTCTCCCTTCTCTCCAAAATTCAATAAATAAAAATTTAAAAATAAATAAAAACATTTTGAGACTTCTTTTTTACATGAATAATTATTGGTTACATATCTTGTGTATTGATCTAAACTCCAGTCATCAAAAACTTTTATAACATTTTGCTTTTGGTTGTATTGTTTCTGGTGGAATACAGAGTAAAGAAATAGTGCTTATTAAAAAAGGCCATATTGTCATCAATTTCATCCATATGATGTCAAAAAGTCTTAGTTTAATATCAAAATATCTTATTATAGCATTCTCAAAGATGGTCTGTAACCCCCTAGATTCCCTGAGATATTTTTATTGGTCCATGAAATAAAACTATTTTAATATAACACTAAAATGTTATTTTCTCTTTTTCATTGTGTTGACATTTACACTAATTGTGCAAAAGGAAAAGTGAGTAAAACAGCAGCTGCTTTAGGTCCAGTGAAGGCATGGGCTCCAGGCTGTACCAGCAGTCTCTGTATTCTTTATTGCCATATACTGACAGAAAAAAGAGGGGTGACAGTTTTATGTTCTGCTGGGGAGGAAATATTTCTCCTCCACCCAAGTTCTCCTGGCTGGTTTAACAATTAAATTAACATGAGGCAGATTAACAGGAGAAAACAGAGTTTAATTTTGTGCATACAGGGAATCCACATTAAAATGAGAGATTCCGAAGACAATCAGGCAAAATGAGGTCTGTATGTAATTTGGCTAAGGAGACGGGAGTAGAGGGGGATCTGGCATTCCAAAGAGAAGGAAAGCAGCTCACAAAAAGAATGAAAAGAATAAATGTTTAAACAAGTGTTTGCTGGGCCATACAGAGACAATGGGACACAGAGAAAAATTTTGACAAACTTTGCTAGGTTTCTCCCTGTGTCCCTCACCTAGTTCATATTATACTATAATTATCTATGAAGATATATCCCCTCTGGGAGCAGGTCTTCTCTATTTACACTCTTTTTAGGTTGTCAGGGGGAGGTCAATGATTCTTCCTGAGTCTTCTTTTTCTTTTGTCCTTTTAAAAAATTTTTATTTAGAAATTGAATTTAATGGGGTGACATTGATCAATGAGAGTACATACGTTTCAGGTAAACATTTCTATAGCATTTGAACTGTTGATTGTGTTGTGTGCCCATCATCCAATGTCAAATCATATTTTGTCACTATATATTTGTTCCTCTTTACTCCCCTCTCCCCACCCTCTTCCCCTGTTTACCACTTCACTTTTATCTATGTCCATGAATGACATATCCCACATATGTGTGAAATCATATAGTTCTTAGCTTTTTCTGATATACTTACCTATTTCACTCAGTATAATATTCTCAAGGTCCATCCATGTTGTCATAAATGACAATATGTATTTTGCTTTTGATAAATAATCAAAAACAAAGAATTACAGACAGAGCCTAAAATAATCCTCATCTCAAAGAATCACATCTGGGGTGGTAAATTTTCCTTCACTATACCTCAATAAATCAGAAGAAAAGATTAGTTTTAGTTAATCTTGACCCTTGACTAGATGTCTTTCTAATATTCTATGTCATAAATAGGAAGTATGCATAAAGCACTTCAACACTCTACAGCAAAATAGATACAATTGTTTAAATTGCAGAAATAGCTGTTTTCTCATGTGATATACCCTTTTTCTTTGAAAGACAATTGATGGCAAACTATTGTTAATCAGACATGGCTATTTAACAGACCTTTTCTTAAAATTGAATAAAGATAGCTTATCTGTCACTTGAGGGAAAACAACAGACACTATTTGCTGCCAAAGATAAAATTTGAAACTCCAAGCAAAATTTAAAATTTTGAAAAACTTGCATCTTTTAATTAAATCTGACAGCCTCCAATGCTTAAAGACTTCTCTGAGATAAATTATATTACTAGGTATGATTTTAAAATTATTATATATATAGCCAATATTTGTAAAGTCAGGTATTTTCTCAATAAATCAGAATTTTTCAAATAATCAATACATTATATATACAGAAAAATTATGCATAGGCAAAAGATCCATTAAGAAAATATAATTAATTGATTAAAATTAGCTATTGTTGATAATGTGTACTGAGTTTATCACTTTCGTTTAAACAGGTAAATGTTTTTGTTTTGATTTTATAAAGTTAGTTATTTTATGTTAATGTATTGTTTCTCATTGCCATTTTAAACAAACAAATAAATATTTTAAATATTTTTCTGTTTTATTTTCTATTTTAAGTATAACCCACATAAACAAAAGTTTTCTTAGCATCCTCAATAATTTTTAAGGTATAAAGGGATTCTGAGATCAAAGCTTATAGAATCACTGTCTACAAGATTTATACTTTTGAGTGAAATAGTCCTAACATCCGATAAAAGAATGTTTTTTATAGCAAGTAAGTAAATGCTTTCTTAATCGAGAGAGAAAAGAAGATAAACAAAAGTCTTTCTAAGGAAATAATAATGTATATTTGCAAACCAGAATGGTGCATTTTAGGAACTGGGTTTGAATCATTTTCATGCAATTTACTCATTCACATAACAAATATTTGAGAGTTCCTACTAATTGCCAGCATTGTGTTCGGTTCTTAGGATACAAAGATACATGAAATATGGTCTGCCTTCAAGGAGCTCATAGTTTATAAAACCAGCAGAAGTGGGAACTCTACTTACACTCATTTTATTTGTGTATGTATTCACTTATCAGATACTGAGTGTCTACTCTGAGTGAGATACCAGTATGGACACTGGACTGACAGAAACAGCCTCTATTTTACCTTTCTCAGATCCCATGGCCTCTCCGCAAAGCTAGGAATAATTACACAAGTGAGAACTTCACTACAACTATGACAAGTGCTGTGGAAGAGAGGTATGGGGTGCTCTGAAACATATAATAGGAAATGAACCTGGTTTGGGAGAACAAAAATAATTCTCCTAAGAAAGTAAACAGACTAAGGTCAACTAGCTAGTGAGGAGCAAGGTTGAGATTCAGATCTGGATCTGACTCATTACAGCATTTAACTAGTACCTCACTAACTCTACTTTAAAAAATAAATTATAGTCTAGTTCTTACAGTGTGCCACAGGTCATGGATGTGCATTACAACACATTTATTTGCATGTGTCTCTCCCAACAACCTATTGAAGTAGGTGCATATAAATCCCCATTTTATAGATGAAATAACTGAGGCACAGAGAGCTAAAATGACATGCTTCCAGTTACACAGTAAAGAAGTAGCAGAGGAAGAAGCAGAACCAAGGCAATTTGGCCTCAGAATTCACATTCTTAACCACTTACTACACCGGCTTCTAATCCACACAATTAGTTGCGGCAGACCCAGTACTCACAGTCTGGGTCTAGGTTAAGCCAAAGTTTCCAACCACTTTACATTATGAACCATTTCCATTCCCTGGATTGGAAATCAGCCTGGTGAGGACTTGTTGTAAAATTACACTATCTATTGAGCAACACCTTCAATCTCCCTAATGACTGCACACCTCCAGAAAGCCATTGAAATAAGGTGGATGAGGGATTCCAGGCTTCTTTCTGTGTCTCACCTGAAGTTTCAGGCACTGCTTTGCAGCAAAGGAGAAGTATGCTGTTCAGGAAAATATTTCAAAGCTGACTCTTTTCCTTCCTCATTCCAGATAAATTATATTAATGCACTGCCTATTACCTAATGGAGTTGTGGTTTAAGTTCCTTCTGTAAAGCCTTACATGGGAAAACAGTAAAGATGGGGGCAACTCACATAACGTACTCTGTTGTTTCAGGAGAAATTCCCATTACCACACCCTTGCTTTCTTTGGTTTAAGTTAAAATTTGAATCAGTTATATATGCACATTGGTAAAAGTTTTGCAAAAGTTGCTAAAGACAAAGCTTTTGTTAAGAAATAGAAGAGGGTAGAAACAATGATTGTCTCTTCAAGAAAGTGTTACTCATGTGAGTGCCTCCTTTAAAATGAGTAAGAGAAGAAAAAACTGGTTTCAATTCTAAGCTACATTTAGTTTCTGAAGAAAGAGAACAGGCGAGCAATTATATTAATGTACTACATGCTACAGAGCAGATGGAACTCTCATCAGGGAAAAATGTAGGGTTATAATTTTCACAAATAAATTTTATAACGTAAGTGCTAGCCTGAAGAAACCTCACTGTGCTGATGCCTCCCTTTCTTCCTCTCTGAGTCATCTGTCCTGCCATGATTTCCAAAGATGCCTGCGTACACATGTATAGCCTCAATTTTCCAGTGTACATGTTTTCCTAGAGCAGTTAGGATCAGATTAAACCAAGAGTAATTGAGAACTCAAATTAAGTAACTTTAAATTTGATGAAAATTTGTATAAGCATTCACGTTACTCTGGCTGACCCAGGACTGGAGTGATGGTGTCACCATTACTCTCAGCACACAGCAGGACCCAACACCAGCCATCACATCTGAATCCCAAAGGAGTCAGGATATGGCCATGTTCTCTCTCTCAGTGACAATTCCTAGATAGTGTACACACCAATGCTATTTATAGCCCTTAGTTCTTTCACTGAAGAAGAAAGGGGAGAATACATGTCAGGGGAAAATTCTGTCTCCCTTAGGCTATCCAAGTGGCTCTGTGTCAAGTTATGTTCTATGATTAAAACACATTCAACTCTCTTCCTCCCAGAAAAAGAGAAACATCTCACAGTTCCCTCAGACTCACCTAAGTCCAGGATTTTCAGATAACGCCTAGTAGTCTGCATCAGATCTGGCTGTGACTGCACATGCTCTGGGCCTTAAGAACAAACAGACAAACAAAAAACTAAGTTATCTGATATAACACCCCAAAAGTACAATAAGAAGAAAATTAACAGCAAACATTCTCCATTTCAGGAAAAACGGGGGGGAGGGGTTTGGAGAGAGTATCACACAAGGATCTCTTCTCCCTAAAGATCACCAGACCCCTCTGGGAAAAAAAATAAAGTCTAGTTTTCTCAGTCTTCTAGTAAACCCTCACTCTGCTTACTGGGAAGGACTCCCTTTTCCCCTGTCATCTGAGGGTCCTGAATCTCCTTGAAAAATGTTTTCTTATTCATGATATTTGAAAGCATATGCCCTTTTTGACACCTTCACAGCTTTCACAGTCTTCCTGCTGATGGTGGCTGGGGGAGTGGAATCACCTTAGGGTTGAATGTTCAAAGGCTTTTATAGGCTAGGTTGTGGCCTCTTTGTCAGTACTAAACTTAGTGGACTCTGGCCTATTTGAATTAAATCAATTCTGCTTATAAGCAACCACAAAGATCTTGTCTGAATGTAGTTTTATGCCTGATATCTTTATTTTACCTCGTATCCTCTACAACCCACCAAGTACCCTCTCTCAATGTAGCTCCTTTTATTATGTTTGCTCCACCCATTTTCTACATTGAGTTTCTACCTTGCAGTCAAAGATGTTTCCTCTAGCTTAAGCTATCACATTTGGGTTATAGCCAGCAGGCAGGAGAAGGACTGGCTCTCACCCCTTAAAACACACTCTGGGAGCACTATACATCCCTTCTGTTTATACCCACTAAACAAAGCTCAGTCACTTGGCCACATCCAGGTGCAAATGCAGGCCAAAAACATGTAGGTTTTCTTCTTAGGTATCCATGACTCCCATTAGGATTCAGAGGTTTCATTATTAAGGAAGAGGAGAACATGAACATTTAGGAATAACCAGAAATCTTACTATACTTATATGTATAATTTTTGGTGAGGTTAGGAAAATAAAGTTACTATAGGGGTTGTAATGTATATCACAGAACGAAAGGAGCAAGCTCTATTGAGGCAACATTCTGAAAGAGATGCTGCTTACCTCAGTTGTCTATTGTGAGCCCAGAATTTAAATAGTAGTAGTTGATTGTGGTTCTTCAGCCAACACACAATGAGGCCTACCATGTCCTAAGGAGTGGTTATTATAATAGTAAGCAAAACAAGAATCTTGCCATGCATCTGTCTAATTCATATTGAAGAAGTTTCTAAAAGTTGCAATTTTAGATAAACTACTAGAAGATCAACTGGGAATGATTAAACTCACCTATTTGATATATATAGTTTTCAAACAATTGACCTCAGCACTGTATATATGAATCTAGCCATGATAAAGAGTATGGTTCTAGTGTAGCTTTTGATTCACGTTCACTGGGGAATTGGGCAATCTTTAGTCAGGTGGAAAGAAAGGAAATGCCTCATTGCACTATTGCTCAGATTGTGCTATTTCATTTTCCTTTTTGATTCCACTTCTATGGTTATAATGGTGATTTCCTCATACTGAGGTTGCAAACTGATTGCAATGGAAGATTCTCAATCTTTATTCAAGAACAAAATGTCCATGTTCTACATATGGTTTACATCAACCATGGCCCCCAGAAGGTATGTTTCCACCCAGCAAGGACACTGGGCAATCTGAAGGTTATATTGGTTAAGAATGGAAAAGGTTCTCTCTGTGTACATGTCCTCAGCTCTCTGACGAATGTTTTAGACTAACTTCCTTATGACTTTGAGGGTCACTTGAGTTTAGAGTACTTTCTGTCCTGTGGGGATGATTAGTACCTGATTTATAGTGCTACAGTCACTTGAGTGGGAGTAGAGTGAGCAGGGAGGAGCTTCCATTTGCTCTACATGGGCCATATGATACAGGCCCTGAGAAGTGAACCCACTGAGATATAGACTGGTTTCATCGTGGCATGAATGTGCCTTCATACTTCAATGGAACTTCTTAATCTTCTCAAGTACAAGTTCCCCTGAAGACAAAATTATAAAGAAATAGAAACATGGGCTTAATTTGTTTTTCTGTAACACTTTGGCTTATTTTAAGGGCCTGAGGTTGATTCTCATTTGTTTGCCCCTGTGCACGTGAGAAACGCTCATCATCAGGAAGTGCAGCTTTGGGACTTTAAGTCACTTAAAGTAGAGATGATTTTCTGCACCAAGGGTAAACAATATGACAAAGTCTTCAACTAGATCTCTGGTCCCCCAGAATAAAGATGTGTGCACATCATCATCATAAAGTAAGAACAGGCCCAAAGTTAAAAACTCCAGTCACATTTGAGACAGGTTATCTATGTGGCAGAACAGCTCATTAATAAATACTATAGAAATTGTCAAAAAGAAGAAAGAAAGACCACCGCCCCACACACCCACACACTAAGTCTATGACTTAAAACCAGAAGAGACCAGTTCTATCTAACATGGTGACTAATTTCACCTGTGGTAACCCCAGCCTCATTATACACTCGTTGTAATACATTAGCATGGTAAGAGACATACACACACTGTGTTGCCATGGTCAGAAAGGAAAAGCCCATATAAGGACACAAGATGGCCAAAAACGGTTCTTTGAAAAATCTTCACAATTTTCCTGGAAAGATCCTGAATATTTCTTCCCATCATTGAATACCCACTCCCAATTAAGTGAACCTCAATAAAGGAAGTAAATTTTACTAAAATAAGTGCTGCTGTCGGTGGAATATCCCATTCCCTATCTCATTGCTTCACTAACAAACTCAATTTTACTTTAAATTCTATGCTGGCTCATGTTTGAATTCTTTCCTGCATGAAGCCAAGAACCCACAGTGGCTGTGAACCCTCGGATCACAGGACCCCTTGGATTCCTGGACCCTCAAACCCCCAGAACCCCTGAAGACCTGTATCCATGTAGCAGATGAGAAAAGATACTAGGGATATCACTCCCTCTTTCAAGATGAAAGTCAGAATCCCTTGTTTACTGGATGCCACTCACAAATTCGGAAACACATCAATATGCCTTTGTATACAAGCATTGGTGCATTTATCAAAATTAAGTGTTATATAATAAAGCAATTAAACTTATATCAGTTGCTTTTTTTAAAGTTTATTCTACATTAAATATTTTAGGGAAAATACATATATATAATGCCCTACTTCTAGTTATAGAGTTTACTTATATACGTATTAAATGTTTAACATCAGTTCCTGACCAGGCAATGGCACAGTGGATAAAGTGTCAGTCTGGGCTTCTGAGGATCCAGGTTTGAAACCCTGAGGTCTCTGGCTTGAGTTCAGGCTCATCTCGCTTGAGTACAAACTAAGCAGCTTAAGTGTAGGGTTCTAGACATAACGTTGTGGTCGCTGGCTTGAACCCAAAGGTCTCTGGTTTTACACCAAGGTCACTGGCTTGAGTAAGGGATCACTAGTTTGACTGGAGCCCCGTAGTCAAGGCATGTATGAGAAAGCAATCAGTGAACAACTAAAGTGCTGCAACTACGAGTTAATGCTGATCATCTCTCTCCCTGCCTATCTGTTTTTTGCTATCTCTTGTTTAACATAAAAAATACTCTTTAACTGAAGACATTCGAAGATAACATTCAAATTTATTCTGTTATTGACTTGAAAAATCTAGAGTGAAAAAATATTATCTTTCTATTGCTACCAAAAATAAGTTATATTTCTATGCAACCAAACAAGGATTTTTATCTTTTATTTAGTGTGAAATTAAGAAAAAGTTCAGACCCAGGATACAAGATGGTGACAAAGAAGGCAAACAAAGATTCCACTCACCTCTTCCCAGGACCAAACTGGAGTTATAACTAAATTTAAGAACAATCACCCTGAAAAACCAACTCAGTAATAAATGATGAGGAGTCCATAACCAAAAAGTCACAGAAGCTACACTGAGACTGCTGGGAAGGGAAGAGAGATGAAAAAAACTGCCCTGCAACCAGGGCTAAGCAGTGGCTGAGGGCCAGAGGGACTCTCACTATAGGGAGGTCTTCCCTCGGAAGTGCAGGTCTTAAGCTATAGGCTGGGCACCCCAGTCTAGAGCACCACAGCCTAGAAAAGGCACCCACATAACATTTGGAAGTGAAAAGAGGTGAGGTTTCTGTTAGTGAGAAAGAGACGGGAGACCTCAGAGATATAGGCACCGTCTTAAAGGACCAACTCAAAAAATCTTGTTCACAGCCACTTACCTTGGCCTCCAGTGAGGGAGAACAAACACAAAAAGTGAACAGAGTGGTAGCTACAGGCAGGTAGTCCACAGAGGATTACAATGTCTGACATCAATCCTTACCTGAACCCTACCCAAGAGGACCCAGAACCAACATAACCCAGTAGTGGGTGGTGGGTGGCACCAACACTAGACTAAACTGACCACACAAGTGGCATGCCCAAAGGAGGAGTCCACCAAGCACCAGACCCTACTGAGAATAACTATATCCCAGAGGACAAACACTGCACAGGGTCTAATATATATGTTCAAGGTTGACCCTTAAAGCCAACCAACCTGAAAGGTCAACTCCATCCACAAAAAGGCCAACAGTGTTTAAGACTCACATACAACAGGACAGTAAGTGTAACTCTCAAGAAGCATTCTTAAACAAAGAGCTCAGGTGGCCTGGAGGTTAGTAGCACTGAGCGTCCCTTCCTCATAAAGACATCACAAAAAATTTGTGAGTCAGAGCAGAACTACCTAATACGCAGGCAAAATGGGCAAACAAAGAAATATGCACCAAATGAATCAACAAAAGAAATCACTAGAAAAAGAATTAAATGAAATGGAAGCAGTCAAGCTACCAAACACAGCTTTTAAAATAATGGCTATGAGGATGTTCTAGGATGTTAGAATAAGAATAAGTGATCTCAGTGAAAACTTAAAGAGATAGTAAGCATTAAAAAGGACATTGAGACTATAAAAAAGAACCAGTCAGAAATGACAAATACAATATCTGAAATAAAGAATTCACTAGAAGGGATTAACAGCAGGCTGGATAAAGCAGAGGACTAAATCAGCAATTTAGGGGAGATAAATGTAAGCAAACAAGTAGAGCAGCAAAGGAAAAGGGCTCTAGAAGGCTGAGGAAACTCTAAGAGACCTCTGCTTCAACATGAAGTGAAACAACATCCACAGCAGAGAGGTTCCTGAAGGAGAAGAAAATGAACAAAGGATAGAAAACTTGTTTGAAAAAATCATATCTGAAAACTTTATTAACCAGATGAAGGAAAATGCCACAGAAGTTCAAAAAGCACAAAAAGTCCCATTAAAGATGAACCCAAAGAGGCCCACACCAAGATACATCATAATTAAAATGCCAAAGATAAAAGACAAAGAAAATTCTAAAAGCAGCAGGAAAAAAGCAATTAATTACCTAGCAAGTAGCCCCCATTAAGTGGACACCTGACATCTCACCAGTAACATTTCAGGCCAGAAGGGATTGGCAAGAAATATTCAAAGTGATGCAAAACAAGAACCTACAACCAAGACTACTTTATCCAGCAAAGTTATTTTTTTTTAATTAGAAGAGAAATTAAAAGTTTTTTAGACAAAGAAAAAAAGGGCTAAAGGAGTCTATTACCACCAAACCAGTATTGCAAGAAATGTTAAAGGGCCTGCAATTAAAAGAGGAAAGGAAAAAAAAAATCAAGAGAAAGAGGATTATGGCTTTAAGGGATAAAATGTCAATAAACAAGTACATATCAACAATAACCTTAAGTGTAAATGGATTAAGTGCTCCAATCAAAAGACATAGGGTAGCTGAATGGATAAGAAAACATGACCCATATATACGCTATCTATAAGAGACCCACCTCAGAACAAAAGATACACATAAACTGAAAGTGAAGGGATGGATAAAGAATATTCCATACAAATGGAAATGAAAATAAAGGTGGGGTAGCAATACTTATATCTGACAAAATAGCCTTTAAAACAAAGGTTATAAAAAGGGACAAAAAAAGTCACTACATAATGATAAAGGGGACAAACAAGAGGGTATAACTATTGTAAATATTTTTGCACCCAATTTAAGGAGCACTTAAATATATAAAGCAGATTTTGATGGACATAAAGGGTGAGATGAACAGCAATACTATAATAGTAGGGGATTTTAACACCCCATTGGCATCAATGGATAGATTATCCAGACAGAAAATTCACAAAGAAACAGCAGCCTTAAATGACACACTAGATCAACTGGATTTAATTGATATTTTCAGAACATTTCACCCCAAAATAGCAAAATATACATTCTTTTCAAATGCTCAGGGTACATTTTCTAAGATAGACCACATATTAAGACACAAAACAAGTCTTAATGAATTTAAAAAGATTGAAGTTATATCAAGCATCTATCTTCTCTGACCACAATGGCATGAAACTAGAAATCAACTATAATAGATATACTGAAAAAATTTGAACACTTGGAGGCTAAATAGTATGTTATTAAGTAATGAATGGGTTAACAATGAGATCAAGGAAGAAATAAAAAACTTCCTGGAAATAATGAAAATGAACATACAACAATACAAAATTTATGGGACAGAGCAAAAGCAGTCCTGAACTTCCCATGAACAGGGAAGTTCATGCATTACAAGCATACCTCAAGAAGCAAGAAAATTCTCAAATAAACAATTCAACCATGCACCTAAAAGAATGAGAAAGAAAACAGAACAAACAAAAGCCCAGCGGAAGTAGAAGAAAGGAAATAATAAAGATCAGAGTGAAAATAAATGACGTAGGGGCTAAAAAAACAACACAAAATATCAATGACACCCAGAGTTAGTACTTTGAAAATGTAAACAAAACTGACAAACCTTTAATCAGACACATCAAGAAAAAAAGAGAGAGGGCCCCAAATAAATAAAATTAAAAATAAAAGAGGAGAAGTAACAACTGACATCACAGAAATAAGAAAGATTGTAAGAAAATGCTATAAAAGAACTATATAAAAAAAACAACAACTTGACAATCTGGGTGAAATGGATAAATTCCTAAAAACATACAATCTTCCAAAACTGTATCTGGAAGAATCAGAAAATCTGAGAAGACTGATTACAACAAAGGAAACTAAAACAGTTATCAAAAAACTCCCAGCAAACAAAAGTCCTGTACCTAATGGCTTCATAGGTGAATTTTACCGAACATTTAAGGAAGAACTTACACCTATTCTTTTCAAGTATTCCAAAAAATTCAAGAAGAAGGAAGACTTCCAAGCTCATTTTATAAGGCATGCATTATGCTAATTACAAAACCAGGTAAAGACACTACAAAGAAAGAAAACTAGGTCCTGGCCAGTTGGCTCAGCTGTAGAGTATTGGCCCAGTGTGTGGAAGTCCCAGGTTCAATTCCCAGTCAGGGCACACAAAAGAAGCAACCATCTGCTTCTCCACCCCTCCTTTTCCTGTTCTCTCTCCTTCTCTCTCCCTTTCTCTTTCCCTCCTGCAGCCATGGCTCATGGTTCGAAAGTTGGCACTGAGTGCTGAGGATGGTTCCAGTGGCTAAAATAGCTTGTTTGCCAAGCAATGAAGCAGTAGCCTCAGATGGGCAAAGAGTCACCTGGTAAGAGCATGCTGGGTGGATGTTGGTCAGGGTGTATACAGGAGTGTCTCTCTGCTTTCCCGCTTCTCAGTTAATAATAATAATAATAGAAAACTATAGTCCAATATCCCTAATGAACACAGATTCTAAAATTCTCAACAAAATATTAGTGAATTAGATCCAGCAATACATTAAAAAGATCATACATCATGATCAAATGGAATTTATTTCAGGGAGGCAAGGTTGGTTCAATATTTTCAAATTAATAAAGATGATTTGCCATATACACAAAAAGTTGAATAAAAATCACACAAGCACATCAATAGATGCAGAAAAAGCATTTAAAAATACAGCACACATTTAAGATCAAAAGTCTCTGCAAAGTGTGAAGAAAGCGAACATACCTCAACATAATAGAAAGCCATATATAATAAACTGGCAGTCAACATCATACTCCATGGACAAAAATTAAAAGCAATCTCTTTAAGATCAAAAATAAGATAGGGGTGTCCCATTTCACCACTCTTATTCAACATTGTACTGGAAATCTTACCCACAGAAACCAAATTAGAAAAGAAGTAAAACTGTCATTATTTGCTGATGACATGATACTATACATAGAAAACCTTAAAACTCGCCCAAAAAACTACAAGACCTCATAAGTAAATTTGGTAAAGTGGCAAGATATAAAATTAATATTCAGAAATCAGTTTCATTTTTATACACCAATAATGAACTGTGAGAAAGAGAAATTAAGGAAACAATTTCATTCGCTATTGCAAAAATAACCGGAAAAATAAAGTACCTAGAAATAAATTTAACCAAAGAGGTAAAGACTTGTACTCAGGCCAGTTCAAAACCCTGCACTGGTCTGGTCAAGGCACATATGGGAGTTGATGCTTCCAGCTCCTCCTCACTTTCTCTCTCTCTCTCTCTCTCTCTCTCTGTGTCTCCTCTCTAAAATGAATACAATAAAAAGAAATTTAAAAAAAATTCTATAAGAAATGATGGCCTGGATTCTTTAAGAGTTGGATACAATAGAGGGAAGATGGCGATGGAGTAGGCGGACGTACCAACTTACAACTCCCAGAACCAAAGTGAATTATAACTCAATTTTAAGAACCATCATCTGGATAAACCAACTTTGAACTAAACTAAGTGGACTCTTCAACCAAGGAACACTGCAGAAGCCACATTGAGACTGGTAGGAATAGCGAAAACGCAAAGAGGGCTGCCCAGCTCCCGGAGCAAACGGCAGCCCGGAGAGACCCACATGGCAGGAGGAGAGTTTGGCGGAGAGGGAGGACCTGGGTCCCAGGAACCAAGCTCCAGACTGCAGTCCCAGAGCCTAGAAGAGGTGTATGGAAAGTATTGAGCTGTGAAGCAAGTGAGGATACTGTTTGTGAAAAAGAGAGAGTTTTCTCAGACCCAAAAATCTTTTCAAAGGGACAGCGCAGAAACCTTCTCTCACAACCACGCACCCGGGGCTCTGGGGAACAGGGACAGAGGAGAGGAACAGAGCAGCGGGAACAGAGAGTGGACTGAAGGCACGAGGACACTCTGAGGGACAGCCATCCTGACCCCTGGGCTAAGTCATTTCCCTAATCGAAAACGAATATTTCCCCGGGAACTAGCAATACCAGCAAGGGAGACAGGACACTAGCCAAACAAGCTCTCCCGCGGCAATTAGAGCAGAGCTGCTTAGAGGGAGGGAGCTCCCAAGCCTACAGTGTGGAGATTTAAGACACTGCTATCTCTCTGAGGTTTGCTGAAGGGATGTTGACGGCAGGACACGGAAAAGCGGTCCTGTCGGCGTGGGCGGAGGCACAACTGATGTGAGCTCGGTCTAGCCCAGCAGGGGCGGAGGGGATGCGCGAAAGCGGTCAGGCAGCTAAGGGCCGCCTGTGACCCCACTTGTGGGGAAAAATACTGGCAGAGATCGGCTCTGCGACCCTGCGCAAGCCAGCCCTGACCACGGGGATGGGGATAGGACCAGGGACAGGCTAGAGGCTTGCGGGTGAGCTCACGCTGCCAACCCCACCCTGACGGAGAAACCACGGTGGTTTGAAATCCTACATGCGCGCAAGCTGGTTTTCGCAGCTGAGCTACCACTACTAGCCCCGCCCGGCCAGAGGAAACCTGGTGGTTTGCAAACCTACATGCGCGCAGCTGGCTTTCGAGGCTGAGCTCACGCTACTAGTCCCGCCTGGCCAGAGAAATCCCAGCGGATGGCCACCCTACGTGCGCGAGCTGGCGCCAAACGTGGGGGCGTGGTAGAGTCCGGATTGATCGAAAGCTAGCAGCTGAGCTAACGCCAGCAAACACGCCCGGCCCAATAAACCGCAGTTTGCGACCCTACGCAGGAGAACCCCGGCCTCAAGTGTGGGGCTAAATTCTGGACGGGCAAAGGCTCACAGCTGAGAGCACTCAAGAGCCCCGCCCAACATGCAAAACTGTGGCGAGCAGGCTCTGACTTCGGGGGCTGGGCATAAGCCTTCCGGAAACGGGCTGGTTCCGCAGCTGAGCAAAGGTGCTCACCTCTGCCCTTGGTGCTAAGGCTTGTGGCTTGAGTGACAGCCCCTCCCGCGGAGGAGAGGTGGAAATCACAGCAACAGCCGCAGTAGGCTGTCGCTGGCAACACCCATACCCAACCACCCTAGGCAGCAGCAGAGGAGGTGGCAGGCCTGAATGAACCAGATAGAACCAAAATACCAGAAGCAGAATTTAGAATAATGATAGTTAGGATGTTCAAAGAAATTAGAGCAACAATGGATAGTCACTATGAATACCTAAATAAAGAGATAACAAGTATAAAGAACGAAATAGAAATAATAAAAAAGAATCAGACAGAAATGACAAATACAGTATCAGAACTGAAAACCACAATGGAAGGAATTAAAAGCAGGATGAATCACACTGAGGAACGAATCAGAGAGTTAGAAGACACAATAAACAAAGGCACAGAAGCACAGAAGAAAAAGGAAAAGAGACTTAAGAAATGTGAGGAAACTCTAAGGGAGCTCTGTGACAACATGAAGAGAAAGAACATTTGCATCATAGGGGTGCCAGAAGAAGAAGAGAGAGGACAGGAAATGGAAACTTTGTTCAATCAAATCATAGCAGAAAACTATCCTAAATTAAGGCTGGGAAACACTCCACACATTCAAGAAGCACACAGAACTCCATTAAAGAGAAACCAAAAAAGATCTACACCAAGACACATCATAGTTAAAATACCAAAGCTAATGGACAAAGAAAAAATCTTAAAAGCTGCTAGAGAAAAAAAGGCTATCACCTACAAAGGAGCCCCCATAAGAATGACATTGGACTTCTCAACAGAAACACTTGAGGCCAGAAGGGAATGGCAAGATATAATCAAAGTAATGCAGAACAAGAACCTACAACCAAGACTACTCTATCCAGCAAGGCTAACATTTAAAATCGAAGGAGAAATAAAGAGCTTTCCAGACAAAGAAAGCTTCAAGGAATTCATTAAAACCCAACCAATTCTGCAAGAGATACTAAGGGGCCTGTTGTGAACAGTTCAAAGGGAGGAAAGAATATAGCAAATGAAGAATACAGCTTTAACGAATAAAATGGCAATAAACAACTACATATCAATAGTAACCTTAAATGTAAATGGATTAAATGATCCAATCAAAAGACATAGGGTAGCAGCGTGGATAAAGAAACAGGACCCATACATATGCTGTCTACAAGAGACACACCTTAAAACAAAAGATGCACATAGACTGAAGGTAAAAGGATTGAAAAATATATTTTATGCAAATGGAAATGAAAAAAAGCAGGGGTACAAGTACCTATATCTGACAAAATGGACTTTAAAACAAAGGCTGTAGTAAGAGATAAAGAAGGACACTACATAATGATAAAGGGAACAATTCAACAGGAAGATATAACTATTATAAATATCTACGCACCAAATATAGTAGCCCTGACATACGTAAAGCTGACTTTGATGGACATAAAGGGCGAGATTAACAGCAATACTATCATAGTAGGGGATTTCAATACCCCACTAACAACACTGGATAGATCCTCAAGAAAGAAAATCAATAAAGAAACAGCAGACTTAAAGGATACACTAGATCAACTTGATTTAATAGATATCTTCAGAAATTTCCACCCTAAAGCAGTAGAATATACATTCTTCTCAAGCGCTCATGGTACGTTTTCTAAGATAGACCACATGTTAAGACACAAAAATGGTCTCAATAAATTTAAGAAGATTGAAATCATATCAAGCATTTTCTCTGATCACAAATGCCATGAAACTAGAAATTAACCACAAAAGAAAAAATGAAAAATACTCAAACACTTGGAAACTAAATAGCATGATATTAAATAATGAATGGATTAACAATGAGATCAAAGAAGAAATAAAAAAGTTTCTAGAAACAAATGATAATGAGCATAATCAACTCAAAATTTATGGACACAGCAAAAGCAGTTCTGAGAGGGAAGTTCATTGCACTACAGGCATATCATAAGAAGCTAGAAAAAGTTCAAATAAGCAACCTGACCCTGCAGCTAAAAGAACTAGAAAAACAAAAACAAATAAAACCCAAGACAAGTAGAAGGAAGGAAATAATAAAGATCAGAGCAGAAATAAATGACATAGAGGCTAAGGAAACAATACAGAGGATCAATGGAACCAGAAGCTGGTTCCTTGAAAAGGTAAACAAGATTGATGAACCTTTAACTAGACTCACCAAGAAAAAAAGAGAGAGGTTTCAAATAAATTAAATTAAAAAGGACAGTGGAGAAATAACAACTGATACAACAGAAATACAAAGCATTGTAAGAAAATACTATGAAGAACTCTATGCCAAAAAATTAGACAATCTAGATGAAATGGACAAATTTCTTGAATCATAAACTTCCAAAAATCAATCTGGAAGAATCAGAACACCTAAACAGACCAATTACAACAAATGAGATTGAAATAGTTATCAAAAAACTCCCAAAAAAGAAAAGTCCTGGGCCTGATGGCTTCACAAGTGAATTCTATCAAAAATTCAAAGAACTAACTCCTATCCTCCTCAAGCTATTTCAAAAAATCCAAGAGGAAGGAAGACTTCCAAACTCCTTTTATGAGGAGAGCATAATTCTGATCCCAAAACCGGGTAAAGACAAAACAAAGAAAGAAAATTATAGGAAAATATCCCTGATGAATTTAGACGCTAAAATTTTCATCAAAATATTAGCCAACCGGATCCAGCAATATATGAAAAAAATCATACACCATGATCAAGTGGGATTTATTCTGGAGAGGCAAGGCTGATTTAATATTCGCAAATCAATCAATGTGATTTATCACATTAACAAAAGGAAGGACAAAAATCACATGATAATTTCAATAGATGCAGAAAAGGCATTTGATAAAATTCAGCACCCATTCATGGTCAAAGCTCTCAGTAAAGTGGGAATACAGGGATCACTCCTTAACATGATAAAGGCCATCTACGACAAACCAACAGCAAACATCATACTAAATGGACAAAAATTGAAAGCAATCCCCTTAACATCAGGAACCAGGCAGGGTTGCCCACTTTTACCACTCTTATTCAACATAGTTCAGGAAGTTTTAGCTATAGCAATCAGACAAGAAGAAGAAATAAAAGGCATCCAAATTGGAAAAGAAGTAAAACTGTCATTATATGCAGATGATATGTTCTTGTATATAGAAAACACTAAAGTCTCAGTCAAAAAACTACTGGACCTGATAAATGAATTCAGCAAGGGGGCAGGATATAAAATTAATACGCAGAAATCAGAGGCATTTTTGTATACAAACAATGAACTGTCAGCAAAAGAAATTAAGGAAACAATCCCTTTCACTATTGCAGCCAAAATAATAAAATACCTAGGAGTAAATTTAACCAAGGAGGTTAAGGACTTGTACTCAGAAAATTATAAAACATTGATAAAAGAAATCAAGCAAGATACAAACAAGTGGAAGCATATACCGTGCTCATGGCTAGGAAGAATAAACATCATTAAAATGTCTATACTACCCAAAGCAATTTATAAATTCAATGCAATACCAATTAAAATACCAATGACATACTTCAAAGATATAGAAAACATATTCCAAAAATTTATATGGAACCAAAAGAGAACACGAATAGCCTCAGCAATCCTAAAATGAAAAAATAAAGCAGGAGGTATCACTCTTCCGGATATCAAGGTCTACTACAAGGCCATTATACTCAAGACAGCTTGGTACTGGCATAAGAACAGACACACTGATCAATGGAACAGAACAGAGAACCCAGAAATAAACCCGCAGCTTTATGCACAACTGATATTTGACAAAGGAGGAAAGAACATACAATGGAGTAAAGACAGCCTCTTTAACAAATGGTGCTGCGAAAATTGGACATCTACCTGCAAAAAAATGAAACTAGACCATCAACTTACACCATTCACAAAAACAAATTCAAAATGGATAAAAGACTTAAACATAAGCCGTGAAACTATAAGCATCTTAGAAGAAAACATAGGCAGTAAACTCTCCGACATCTGTAGCAGCAATATATTTGCCGATTTATCTCCACCGGCAAATGAAATAAAAGGCAACATAAACAATTGGGACTACATCAAACTAAAAAGTTTTTGCACAGCTAAAGACAATAAGAACAGAATAAAAAGACAAACCGCACAATGGGAGAACATATTCGACAGCACGTCTGATAAGGGGTTAATAACCAAAATTTATAAAGAACTTATAAAATTCAACACCAGGAAGACAAACAATCCAATCAAAAAATGGGCAAAAGAAATGAATAGAAATTTCTCTAAAGAAGACATACAGATGGCTAAAAGACATATGAAAAAATGCTCAATGTCACTAATTATTAGAGAAATGCAAATTAAAACCACAATGAGGTATCACCTCACACCAGTCAGAATGGCACTCATCAGCAAAACAACACAGAATAAGTGCTGGGGAGGATGCGGAGAAAAGGGAACCCTCCTGCACTGCTGGTGGGAATGCAGACTGGTGCAGCCACGGTGGAAAACAGTATGGAGATTCCTCAAAAAATTAACAATCAAACTTCCTTTTGACCCGGCTACCCCACTTTTAGGAATATACCCTAAGAACACCATAACACTGTTCGAAAAGAAGAAATGCACCCCTATGTTTGTGGCAGCATTGTTCACAATAGCTAATATCTGGAACCAGCCCAAGTGTCCGTCAGAAGATGAGTGGATTAAAAAGGTTTGGTACATATATACTATGGAATACTACTCGGCCATAAGAAATGATGACATCGGATCATTTACAACAAAATGGTTGTACCTTGATAACATTATACGGAGTGAAATAAGTAAATCAGAAAAAAAAAAACTGAGAACAGCATGAATCATACATAGGTGGGACATAAAAGTGAGACTATGAGACATGGACAAGAGTGTGGTGGTTACGGGGTGGGGGGAGGGAGGGAAGGGTGGGAAAGGGAGAAGGGTAGGGGCACAAGGAAAACCAGATAGAAGGTGACAGAGGACAATTTGACTTTGGGTGATGGGTATGCAACACAATTGAATGATAAGATAATCTGGAGATGTTTTCATTGTACATATGTACCCTGATTTATTGGTGTCACCACATTAAAGTTAATAAAAAAAATAAAAAATAAAAAATAAAGACTTGTACTCAGAAAATTATAAGACACTGAAAAAAAGTCAAGGAAGATACAAACAAATGGAAGCATACACTGTTTTCATGGATAAGAAGAATTAACATAATTAAAACATCCATACTACCCAAAGCAATCTATAGATTCAATACAATTCCTATTAAAATATCAATGGCATACTTCACAGAGCTAGAATAAATATTCCAAAAACTTACATGGAACCAATAAAGAACCTGAATAGCCTCAGAAATCTTGAAAATGAAGAACAAAGTGAGAGATATCACACTTTCTGATATAAAGTCAGGCCATTGGAATCAAAAGAACCTGATACTGGCATAAGAACAGGCATACAGATCAATTAAGCGGGACAGAGAACCCAGAAATAAAGCCATGCCTTTATGGCCAATTAATATTTGACAAAGGACGTAAGAGCATACTGTGGAATAAAGACAGTTTCTTTAATAAGTGGTGTTGGGAAAATAGACAAGTATATGTAAAAAAGTGAAACTAGACCACCAACTTACACCGTTTACAAATGTAAACTCAAAATGGATAAACAAATTAAATGAAAATTCTGAAACCATAAAAATCCTAGAAGAAAACTTAGGCAGTAGACTCTCAGACATCTCTCGAAGCAATATTTTTGCTGATATATCTCCACGGACAAGTGAAATAAAGGACAAAATAAACAAATGAAACTATATCAAACTAAGAAAATTTTGTACAGCAAAAGACATCATTAACAAAATAAAAAGACAACCCACTCTAAGGGCGAACATACACTGATAAGTCTGATAAGGGGTTAATAACCAAAAGGTATTTAAAAACTTAGCAAACTCAATACCAAGAGGGTAAAAAATCCAATTAAAAAAATAGGAAAAGGGCGTAAATAGACACTTCTCCAAAGAGGACATACAGATGGCCAATAGGCATATGAAAAAATGTTCAATGTCACTAATCATCAGAGAAATGAAAATTAAAACCACAGCAAGATACCACTTCACACCTGCCAGAATGGCTTTTAATAACGAATAAACAACAAGTGTTGGCAAGGGTGTGGAGAAAAGAGAACCCTCCTGCACTGCTGGTGGGAATGCAGACTGGTGCAGGCACTGTGGAAAACAGTATGGAGATACCTCAAAAAGTTAAAATGGAACTGCCTTATGATTTAGCTACCTTACTTCTAGAAATATATCCTAAGAATCTCAAAACACTCACTCAAAAGAATATACACACCATATTCATTGTAGCATTGTTTGCAATAGCAAAGATCTGAAAACAACCCACGTGTCTATCAGTGGATGAGTGGATTAAAAAGCTATGGTGCATGTACACAATAGAATACTACACAGCCATGAAAAAGAAAGAAATCTTACCTTTTGCAATGGCATGGATAAACCTGAAGATTATTATGCTAAGTGAAATAAGCCAGGCAGAGAAAGACAAATACCATATGATCTCACTTATATGTAGAATCTAATGAACACAATAAACTAAGGAACAAAATAGAAACAGAGGCAGGGTAACAGGGAATAGATGGACTGCTGTCAGAGAGAAGGGGGAAGAGTAGATGAGATCAAAGAAGGTAAAAAGATTAACCAAAATTATATATACATAACACATATATACAGGCAACAGGTTAGCAATAATCAGAGGGAAGAGTGTGTGTGGGGGGGGGGTAAAAGTAGGAGGAGCAAAGGGGAAAATGGGAGTGGAAAGAGACTTCTCATGGAGCATGGTGGAGGGCACAGTGCGGCATGTAGAGGTTGTTATATTGAATGGGACACTTGAAAACATGTCAACACAATACATTAAAAATAAAAATTTAAAAAAAATTTAGTTACCTCACAGAATACATTCACAAAGATTGATACATAATTATTTTTACAAAATCCTGTTTTCTAGAGAAACAACATAGGGAAACAATCTTTTACAAGCCTGCTTATAAAACCAGTATTAAGGATAGCTCTGTTTTGATACATATTTGGTGTCCTAGAGAAACCACATCTGCAACAAAAATCTGTGTTATAATAATGTTATTGAACTATATTGTCCTATGTGGTACTGTGCCAAATTAGGTGACTTAAATTAAAATTTAAGTTAACTAAAATTAAGTAAAATTAAACATTTAGTCAATCAGTCTTACTAGTCACATTTCAAATGCTCAATACTCACAGCTACTAACTACCACATTGCAGAGCACAAATAACATTTTCAACATTTCAGAAAGTTCTGTTGGATATTTCTGCTCTAGAGTCTAGTATAGACCATCTGTTAAAAGAATGGCTCATCAAATACAGACCCAGAGAAGACATCAAGAGTGAGAGCGCAGGAAGGAAATGGCAGTGTCCAGTGTCACGTACTAGCTATGTAAAGGCCGCAAACCCATGGCACTGCTTCCTCTTTTTATGGCACTCCAAAATGCTTTCTGTATTTCCTTCTGGTGGATGGAAAGGGGCTCAGAAGTCATGAACTATGTGAATTTTTCTCCTTTGGAAAAACAGAAGCATATATTCCCCCATCACTGTCACTAGAAAATGTTATGAACATCTCTGTGTGAGTCATGGTGTTACCACAATGAGCAGCAGAGTCAGTTGAAAAGAGGGAAGGAAGCACAGGCAGAACAGACTTTCTAAGGAAATGGGGAAAGCTGAGGTTTCCAAGTCATATATTCCGTGTAGTTGCATTGTACACTATTTTAGAACCTTCTACATTTTAGTGAAGTCCAACCCTCTATTCTACAAATGTGAAAACAGAGACCCAGATCAAAAATATGACTTCCCCAAAGATACAAATGTCTCTTTAACAAACCAGGCAAGGTCTCCTTTCTAATAGCATTTTACTCACATTGCTGCTACCTACTTGCCTTGTATAAGCCAAAGAGAGATTCCAACTCTCCCTTTAAAGCAAAATACACAATAAAATAATCAGTTTTTAAAGAACATAAAATATTATGGTTTAGGAAAGCACTATAATTGTACAAGCGAATATTTAAATATTTGTCAAATATCTATTTCTGGCTGTTTCTACATGACACAATTTAAGGTCTGGTCACTTGCTTAGTTGCTCTCTGACCCACTCCCAAAAGCCAAAATGAGGCCCTGGCTGAGGTGACTGAGTGGATAGAGTGTTGGGCCAGTGTATGGACGTCCTGGGTTCAATCCCCAGTCAGGGCATGCAGGAGAAGCAACCGTTTGCTACTCTTCACCTCCTCTTTCTCTCTCTCTTTTTCTCCCACATCCAGTGGCTTGGTTGGTTTGAGTGTGGCCCTGGGTGATGAGAATAGCTTGGGTGGTCTGAGGGTAACAACCTCAGGTACTAAAAATAGCTCGGTACTCAAGCATTGGCCCCAAACAGGGTTGCTGAGCGGATCCCGGTTGGGATGCATGCAGGAATCTAAATCTACCTTACTATCTCCCCTCTTCTCACCTAAAAAAAAAAAAGTAAAAAGAAGAAGAAGAAGAAGAAAGAAGAGCCAAAATGAATTTCTCACCTCTGACCATCTCAGAAGGTGCATGGGCATCAGTGAAATCCCCACCTCAGAGTACAAACCTTTCTGACCAGGGCAACCTTAAAGAATGGGTTACTTACAGCACTATGAATTTGGGGCTGGCTGCTTCTGATTTGGTTTAGAGTCCAGACCAACAGTCATGGAGACTGAATTAGATCCTAGTCTTGGTATCAGGGATCAGCAGACCAGTGGTGAAGAGCAGAAACTTTGTTTTAGAAGGACTTAACTACCAATACAAACTCTCCACTTCCATGTGGCTGGATTAGGGTGACCTCAGCCTCAGTTTCCTAGTTTACAAAGTTGAAATATATAGTAGGACCCATTTTCCTGTGGTTTTGAAAGGATTAAATTGGTTACTACATGTGAGTAATGTAGTGTCAGAAACATGAAACTCACTCCATGAGAGGTGATGCCGTGGCTAACTAACCTGAGAACCCAGGAGATAGCAGAAAGACACTTTGGAGGTTCTTGCTTCCACTCAATCACTTGGAGTCAGTTTTCAGACCATAGCTCCTTTGTCACCAGTTGAGGGAGCATTTCCAGCTTCAGTTCACACATTCTGCCACTTTAATAAATGCATCAGACCACAAGGTGGTGCTTTATTCTTAAATTTGATAGTAGGAGGCTTTTCCAACCATAAAAAAGTGAATAGCAAAGAGCATTCAACAACATTATCAGGTGCCAACTTCCTCACCCTAATACAAATGTCCTGGTGGTCTCCTGTCCTCTGTAACTACGCACTGAGGAGCACATTCACATACAGGCATCTGGTCCTCTTCCTTCTTCTGCTCTCCAACTGGGAAGGAGGTGGGCATAGACTGAAACCTTTATTTCGTTCCTTTTTCTCTAGCAAACTCCTGCGAAACCTACACACACAGTGTGTGGCTCCCCCAGTTTCTGTTATTCAGTCTCCTAGTAAGCAATGGTTCACAGAGTGCAGGGACGAGGAAGAGAAGAAGGCTGTTCTTGTGAGAACTGCCCTCAGGTGGTGAAATGTCCACTTACCCCTTGCAATGCAATGACTGAAGCCTGGGGCCATGAGTGCAGATCACAGAGCTTTGAGTGTAAAGCCAATGCCCACCACTTTCAGTTTTCAGGTTGCCACAGGGTCTCATCAACAACAGAAGTCTTTCCTGTTGGGTTAACTACCTGAGATTAGTAGAGCAGCTCAGATCATCTAAAGGATTTTGCAACCAATTTGCCACCATTATTGAGAAACAATGCAGAATTAGTAGTCTCTAGTCCTAGTCCTGGCTCAGTCACTACCTGGCTGTGTGATTTACGGCAATTCCATGAATTCTGTGCTCCTATAGCAGGACATGGGGAGAAGACGGAGACCAGATGACTTGTAAGGTCCTCTCTAATGCCAGTTTTCTGTAAAGGTCTCATTCTTCCCTCAGAAGATATCTGCATCAATTAAGGCTTGGATTATTGTGTAGGCTAAGGGGAACCAGATAAAACCGAACAAAGACAATAAGAAGCCAGAGAAAGGCAGAAAGTGGACAGAGCTAAGAAGGACTAGGCTTGGAGACCGAGTAGGTACTGAGAAAAGGGAAAGAGCTGGAGAGCCAGAACTTGGATCCTATAGACTTGGGCTAAGACACAAAGGCAAAGTGAGAGGTTTTTTTGTGTTGGGTTTTTATTGTTGTTGTTTTTTGGGGTTTTGTTTTTTTTTTTTGTATGGGAAATGGCTTCTGCAAAGAGAATAAAGAAAGAAAAGGTAGAGGGTTTTCTTTGGATCCAGACAAAGAGTTAGCTCTGATTCTTTTCTAGCTGATCTTCTCATAACAGCTTTCTAAAGGCTTGTATTGACTTCCCTTCACCAAGTTCTTTGACCTTTTAATCCTTCTGAAAGTGACCAGCCCCTCTTTCGACTAATGGGAACAGAAAAATAGAAGAAAGTTTCCAGCAGTCATTCCAAGAACATTCTGTTGATTTTCTTACTGCTCTTAAGCCTGCACCCAACTACCTCTCATTATAAAACAACTGAAAGGCTGGTAGGAGAGTCATGACAACTGCAGTCAATGGACTACTTACCACTAGTTTGTATCTTATAAGATTTTCCTTTAGCCTGTTACTATTTTGAGTGAAAGAATCAATTAGCATCAATTAGGATCAATTTTGTTTTAATTAAGAAACTCATAAATTTTTCTCCTAGAAATGAAAACATGAACACTTGGAAGAATGCCGACATGATGAAAGATGAGTTTGACAGCACCAGGCTGCTTGGCTCACAGGAAATCTAAGACAAGACTGCTACATTCCACAAGTCACTGAATTTGGAGGAGCGCTGTGTTTGTTCTTTGAGAATCGTCTGACTCACCTTCTTCAAATTTTATGAGCACTCTGGTCATGTTCTTTGGGAATCATGTGATCCTTATTTATTTGTTTCTGGATATTTTATTGTCTACTGAAAAAAATAAACTCAGTTACTAAAGATATAAACTGATTTTTCCATATGGTAATCTAGACAAATATATGTATTGGTGGAGACAATGCATGTTACTAGAAGTTTATATATATACACCTGTATATGTGTGTGTGTGTGTGTATATACATATATATATATATCCATGATTTACATAACAATAACATATATATTAGATTATATAAAAATTTGGCGAACTGCTCTCTCCTTTGTTTTATTTAATCCAAATGCTAATGTGTGCTTAAGGGTTTAAAGTCTATGAATTGTTTGAAAAAATACTTGCTTTTTATCTAAATTCATCATTGAATCCATCAGACTTATTCAAGAGGTAAAAGCCTACTGAAAAGAAGGAGTTACTATTGGAGTGTATTTTGTGTGATACCTCTGAGTAAAATCTAAAGGAATAAATCAGATGAGAATATTATTCCTAGAAAACAAGATCAGGATTACAGTGCCTTTAAAATGTACCCATTTCCCTCTGTTTAATAAATTAAATGTATAGCTTTAGCCTACAACTGCACAGATAACTGTGTGTTTTCTTTTATAATGATTGCTTAATGAACCACTAAAATATTTTCATTTTGCTTCTGTTCAGGTGATAACTCTGGAAGAATCTAGAAGTCAAAGTATAGTTGAGCTTCGGAAGAAGAAAAAAAGTCATGTTTTCTCAAGTCAAACTCAAGCAACAAATGTATATGAGAATACAAACACAAGAAGTAGATATTGAAGTGGATTGCACTACATTTTTTCATAGGTTTTTCAATTTGTTTCCTTCCTTTAAATCAATGATATTATTTATTCTTGTTAAACATGGATTTGACTTTTGATTCATTGAATTGGAGTTTTGATGGATCATTGGTCTTTAAAATTAAAATGCCAAGCACAGAACACGACTGGCAGGAGCCATTGCACCCCTCTGCGAGCCGTGCTGGTGTGTAGTCAGCCACCCTGCGGGACATCTGTTCTGCTGTGGAGGCAGGAGGTTAGGGTTTGATGGCTGAAAGTTCACAGCAGCTTCTGGGCTGTTTAATTTCATCATGGGCTGTTGTCTAGCTATAAATCTATTCTTTATTAAAATATAGTAACGATTACATTGTGACCAAGCTTGCATATTATGGCAAGCTATATTTTATGTTAGGAGAGCTGCAGACAGATTGCTGGAGATGCAAGGAGTTATATTTCTCTTCCTTCAATCAGTTGGTTACTGTTCTGGTACTGCACCTCTCACCAATAACTTTCTCCTGACTTCCAAAAAACACCCAGTTCTTTCCTCTCACGTTTTCCCCCCTACTATCTGCAATAGGCTCCAGCACTTCATAGAGAAGAACAAATACAGGCAAACCTATCTTATTTCTAACTTCAAAATCAATACTCCCAGCACTTTTATGTTGATTCATGACACGTAAACAGCACAGGAAAACGGGAGTTACCAAAGCTCATGTCCCCAGCTAGACAAGGTGCTCTACTTTCTTGTCCCAGCTCTCACACTTAAATAAATAAAGTATCCTCTTTGCTATTTAGTGACACATTTCTGTGCTTTTGGGGTAATTTCACTGTTTAAAATGACCCTCAAGCATAGTGATAAAGCACAAGGTGGCTGTGATGTGCCTTATGGAGAATATGTGAGAGATCCATTCCTTCTGTTCAGGCATGGTTATAGTGCTGTTGGCTACAAATTCAATGTTAATGAAGCAACATTATATATTGCGTAAAGAGCCTTTCAACAGAAACACACATAAGACTAGATTAAATTTTTGGTTTTTAAAATTTTATTGGTTTTTTGAGAGAGAGAGAAATGGAGGGAGAGAGGAGCGAGATAAGAAACATCAAATCGTTGTTGCATCACTTTAGTTGTTCATTGTTTCTCATATATGCCATGACTGCAGGGCTCAAGCCAAGCCAGTGACCCTTTGCTCAAGCCAGCAACCTTGGGCTTCAAACCAGTGATCTTGAGACCAAGGTCAAACCATGCTTATTACACCAGCAACCCTGCACTCAAGCTGGCAAGCTCATGCTCAAGACAGCAACCTCAGGGCTTCAAACAAGGGACCTCAGTGTCCTGGGCCAACTCTCTATCCACTGTGCCACCACCAGTCAGGCCAAAGTTAGGTATTGATTGATTGGTGACAATGTGAGCAGGGGCTCATTGGAACCTCACCCTTTTTTCCCTAGAAGCAATGTTTCAGTATTCTCTAATTCAGTGTTCACAGTGACTTTATGGAACATAACTACCACTAATAATGAAACCAGCTGTGACTACCACTGGCAGCTTTTCTGTTTTACAAAATGTATGTTTCAATTTATTTAATAAAGGAAACCAAAAAGAAGAAAATTCAGAGAAGAAAAATTTTTGTAAAGAGAGAGAATTAATTCTAGGATGAAAAGCAAAAGGATCTGAAGTTTGTTGAGTTTGCAGAAGACACGTGTTTAGAGCTTTTCTAATCTCCCTCCCAACAGAAAACCAAAGAAGGCAGAGCTTAGCCCTACACTAAGGCAAGTGGGGCTGTGTTAGAGCACGCTGGAGTAGTTTACTGATCAGGGGGATGCAACTCTGGAACACGGAGTTCCACCCCTCCGAAGCCTTATGAAAAGAAGAGAGAACTGACATTAATTTAAAAATTATTAAATTGAATTTGAGAGCTCCAAAGCAGGTACTGAGATTGACACCCATTTGCAAGGAGGCCTTGCTGAGCTGAGAGGCAAGATCTGTGATTGTGGAACCTTTTTAATCCCCAAGATGGAATCAGTCTGAATAAACCATTGTGTGAATTGCAACGAGGCCACTGGCCATATTCTGACCAATAATTTCCACACTGCATTTCCTCGAAATCAAGGTTCTATTTCACCAGTGTGTGTGTTTGGGGGTGGGCGGGTGGAGACAAGGAAGAAGTGTGTGTGTGTGTGTGTGTGTGTGTGTGTGTGTGTGTGTGTGTGTGTGTGTGAAATCAGCGATTTGTCTTTTTTTATATTCATGTTCCAGTTTTACATAAGGACATATTATTCAGCACTTTGCTCTTTGTTGAGCAAGTGTGTGGGATTTATACAGATGTGAGTTTAGAAGATTCTCTCTCTAGTTCAATTGGCTTTCTGCTTTTCCTGCCAGAGGCAGACATGGTCATCTGTATTTTACAGATGAGAAAACTGAAGGTAAGAGAGATTAAGTAAATTACCTAAGACCACACCATATCAAACTCACACACTAGGTGCCACCAGGGCAAAACCCTCACACACAACCAAGAGCTGAAGAAATGTGTGTTGAATGAACTTCTATCAGAGGTTAAAATTGTTCAAAAGCCTTATAGGTGGTGGCACAGTGGATAGAGGTCCCAGGTTCAAAACTCGTTGCCAGCTTAAATATGGGGTCACCAGCTTGAGCATAAGATCATCAACATGATCCCAAGGTCGCTGGCTTGAACCCAAAGGTTGCTGGCTAGAGCCCTAAGTCACTGGCTTGAACAAGGGGTCACTAGCTTCACAAGAGCCTCCTGGTCAAGGCACGTGAGAAGCAATCAATGAACAACTAAAAGTGACACAACTACAAGTTGATGCTTCTCATCTCTTTCCCTTCTTGTCTCTCTCTCTCTCTCTCTCTCTCAAAAATAAATAAATAAATAAATAAATAAATAAAAATCTTCAAAAGTTTATCATTGCCCACAGAATGACGTTTAAACTCCTTGGGGGCCAGAAAAATCTGTTTGTGCATCTTTCTCTGTTTCCAGGTCTAGCTTATCCCTTGGCGTGTTTCTCCCCATCCCAGGAATGATAGGCTTGGCTGTGCAGGTGGCTCCTGGACAGGGGGGAAGCAGAGTGCACAGTGGAGAGACTCAATCATCTTGGAAGAATATTTCTTTTCTAATTGGTTGGCTAAGGGTGGGGCACCATTCAGTAATTTATTTACCTTGAAATGACACTGTTTTCTAATTTGCACAAAGACCAATGAATAGCAGCGTCTCTGAGCTCCAAGTATGCAGTTCCCAGTTCCCTGGGGAAGAACCATGGGTCTTGCCTCCAGACCTTTGAAGGAGTTGCTCTGTCTTTACCTGGATAAACACTTTCCCTCTGTAGATTTCAGCTTACATGTCACTTCTTCCCCCAAAGTATCTCTCATCCCCAGTATAGAGACAGTAATCCCTCAGTTCTCTGTGCTTGATCTTCTGGTATTTATTCCTTTACCTACTCATGTAGTTAGTGATTATTTACGAAACGCCTGCCCAAATGAAGCACCAGTGTAGAGCACTTGGCAATATGGACACAGTCATGTCTCTTGGAGCTAACAAATTTGAAGAGATTATAGGACGTAGTGAAGATGTGACTCAAACTGGAATGAGAATCACATGCAGTTTTCAGACTGTATGGTAATGGTGTGATTCTAGTATGTCTCCCTTCTAGACATACTAGAATGAGCTTTAAATCTCAGCATTTTTCAAAGGTGTGGCCTCAGAGTTAAGTACAAGACATTTAATATGCATTCAGTAAATTATAAATATTACCAATATGAACATTATCATCTTGAAAACAGTTCTATAAGACTCTGCATTTGCTCACTTGTGACAATGTGGGATTTAAAGTACCTCTGTCCACCATTTTCTTTTGTCTCTGAATAGACAAAAATAAGTGGCACAGGTATTGAAAAAGTAACATTTGTTTTTACAATACCTGAGTGGGTGTGAACCTGTCCCTCCCCTACCTCCCAGGGGTCTTTCCCCTTCTCACTCTTCTGCAACAGAAACACACTGGCCTCGCCATTTGTGCTTTACTTGAAGCTCACTCACACCAGTGTGTCAGCTCTCCCTGGTAGCTGGAGTCTAGCCTTCTTTTCAATGTTTAGCATGAAAACCTGGGTGTTCTATAAAAGGAATTTCAGGTAATTGTGAAAAGTTAGAGAAAACAGAGATACAAAGCCCACCACTGAGTCTGAACTTTATGTCCACAAGTATCTATGTTATCATTATGTGACAAAAGTCACACAGGTTGCATATAGTCTTTTGCATATCTCCAGTACTACTAATACTAAAACTATAAAAATTGGGACTCCTGGAGACCCGAAGGCATGCTTGATTTAGTTATTTCCAGATAAGACTGATTGAAATATTTGGGAGTTCTGAGATGGAAGCACTGTTCCTAGCAGGGTTAGCTTCTCAGCACCACAATTCTTCTCCCCTTTCTAGGTCTCAAACAGTCACGGCTCCTGGGCTCAGGGTCTCTGTGCCTTCTGTCCTGTTCTATGCCCTTACCTTTATGTCTGCATTTTACCTTCACTCCTGTAACTTGGCATGCATGTTGTACCCTCAGACAGGCTGCTGACAGAACCCTCTAGAGCTGTTTTTCAACCATCGGTTTGTGAACTGGTGCTGGTCCCCAGAAATTTCATGCAGTCTGTGAAAGAATTAACCACCCTGATGTTGTATGAAGATTATAGACCCTATGATCTTAACGGAATTCCCTTATGCTCAGGCTGATTGCCGCTTAGCCTGTATCATAGATGAAAATATTATTGAGATTGTCTTAGATATCTTTGGAACTTGTAGGCTCATTTGAACAAACTTTTGCATCATGCAGAACATTTACAAATCATGTGCAATAAACAAAAAGCATTTGGACAAACTTATGTAGTAGTCAATGCATCATACATGTGGCATTTGGAAACCAAGTACCACCTTACACTATAAGGCCCTAATTGGGCACAGTATGATAAAACTTTATCAGTTGCATGTTTCCACTTCCTGTCCCTGCCCCTTCTCAGTAGTACACTTTTTTCATGCCTGCACAAATAGTTGTGCATGCACTCACCTGTTCAGAACATATCCATATTGTTTGCAAATAAATTATTGTGTATTTTAGTGTCATTGTGCTGTGAATTTTAAACCATACAAAATGGAAAGAAAAAACAACAAAACATTTTAACCTTCTTTATAGCAAAAACAGTAGTCAAAAGAAAAGTAGTAATGACACTGATAGTAAACCAAGTGCTAGTGCTTCATGTTTAAAAGAAACAGTGAAAAATAAAGGTGTTGGTAATATGGAATGTGCAACAGAAACCAAAAAAAAGTAGAAGGAAATTTTGTTAGGCAGTACAATAAGGAGTATATAAAACTTGATTTTACTGTAGCACCTGGTAGTGAATCTTCACCACGGCCTTTGGTGTAGTATGTTCTGAAATTCTGTCAAATGATGCAACAAACCCTTCCAAACTTACTCGTTGTTAGCATTCAAAGCATAGTGATCTTATTGAGAAGTTACTCAATTTTATTTGGAAGATTACATGACCAAATGAAAAGTCAGAAAATTTAAATGAAGAAAATGAAGACTAGAGACAAATCACTGCTTTGAATGTTATTAACCTGCCCTCTGACTATATTAAAAACAAAATAAATCATTCACTATTGGTGAAGAATTAGTACTGCCTTGCACCTTAGATGTCACTCAGGAAATTTTGGGTCTGTCTTCAAAACACAAAAGCATGAGGCTACACTGCTTTTGAACAATAATACCATTTAGAGAAGAATTGTTGATATGGCCAACTATATTAAAGGGCAAATTGTAGAGGGATTAAAGGAATCGAAATGTTTTGCCATTCAACTTGATGAACCAACTGACTTGAGTAACCATGTTGTTCTACTTTGCTTGGTAAGGTATACTAATGATAAAGACATTAACTGAAAATTTATATTTAGTATAATAAGTCAATATTTAAGAATATTAATTCAAAACTTTGACCATTATTACCCTGAAATTGAAGATTCCCATAAAGGTAACCTCTGGATGAATAACCCATTAATGGAAAATATTGACTTTGGCTCCTTTAATTATTGTGATAAGGAAAAGAAAGAAAACTGATACATTTATTTTCTTATGTCACTCTGATGCCCAAAAATAAATACAATCATTGTCACAATTTTGCGTATCACTGGAAGAATATCCATCTCTTAGTTACAAAGCTATTAAATTTTTAATCATATTTTCTATTACCTATTTATGTGAGGAGATTTTTTTAGGCCCCATTAGTAATAAAAACCAAACAGAGGAATCAAATGGAAGTCAGTGCGATGCTTCAGCTCTCAGAAACAAAACTGCAGCGTTGGGTATCAAGTATTCCTGCAAAGAAACAACAGCAGATTTTTCACTAGCTTCAATTATATTGCTCTCTAGAAATTTCAGTTATATTCTGTTAAAAATGTATTTTTTACTGTTTGATATTTTAGTAAATTTTAATTTTATAGTATTATAATTAAAATATAATGCACAAAATACTAACAATTATTTTTATTTCCGCCTTATTGATTCTTAAAATAATTCTTCTATTTTCACTAGTCCTCAAAAGTAAAAAGGTTGAAAACCACTGCTCTAGATTCACAGACCCCTGGGGAGCATGAACTCTTAGAAACAGGTGGTTGTGTGTGTGTGTATGTGTGTGTGCACATGCGTATACTTGTATTGGGAATCATATGCAAAAAGATGGGTATGGTGGGAAGACATGAGCAGATGCAGGGTCCTCAGCTCTGGGTCACAAGGAAGAATTAGGACTAGGGAATTTCAGGGAATCTCAACTATTGGTGACCTAAAAAATGAGAGAATGTAGTAATCTGTGTACTCCTGGGCTCTCTTGAAATCAATAACGACTCTGGACATTCATGCCAATTACAGTCATCAAAGAAGTGATAGAAAGGAAAAAGAGAATACATTATTTATCTGCATGAATGATTTACTCATTAAATATGTTGACTGTGTGTCAGATCAAATGTAGTATAAATTATATTGGATTAAAACAGGACAATCTATACCTACTAATGTTACATATGGACCAATAAATAGAACAGAGTTAAACACAAGCTAATATGGCAGAAGCTTGTTTATTTCAGCCAACACCAGCCTTTGAATGGGAGCATTTTGTCACAGTGAAGACATATAAACCTCTATTTTTTCTGGCTTCTTAGTTAGAGAGATGATTTTTCTGGAGGGCTTTACTGAGATATGTGGTTTCTCCTCTTCCCCTCTGTCCCCTTAGTCCTCACTCCCTCTTCTCTAATATTTGTTAGTGAGCCAGGAAAAACTTCAAACAATAGAAAACTTCATAGAATGCGACCTTTTAGTGAAATTATCAAATAGAGAGAGGACTTAAGGCACAAGCCCAGACACAGCGAAGGAGGGCAATGAGAGCAGGAGATACACTTATGTACTATTGTTAGTAGTTCAGGGAAATCACAGTAGAAGAGAGAACCTACTATGTGAAAGAAGGCTGCAGCCTGAAGAAAAAGTATTTTTATGTGAATGAGACAGAGATTATGCATTAGTAATTATGCACATATGCAAATAAGACATAGAAAAAGATATCTAATTAGTGCAAATATTACACTAATTTCAGTCCTTTATGAAATTCTTCAAAATTAGCCCTGGCCAGATAGCTCAGTTGGTTAGAGCATCATCCCAAAGCATATATGTTTGTTGCCTGTTGGATTTCTCAGTCAGGACACATATTGGAACAGATTTGTTCCTGCTTCTCTCTCTACCTCCCTCCTTTCCCCTCTCACTAAAATCAATAAATAAAAATATCAAGATTAAAAAAATATATATTTTTTAGTGTTGCTTAAATAGCATGCAGCACAATCCATTTACCTACAGAGTGCTGATTATGTGCTGGGCATTGTGATAGGCTTTGGGAAAGAGTAATTAGCCAAGTCAGACATGGGTTCATGCCCCCACAGACCTAGCAGTTCAGTAGGCATGCCAGTATCTAATCTGGAAAAACCAGGAGAGAGTTTGAGGCTCTTTAACAGAGAGTACCATTGTACTACGAGTGTCTCAGAGTATGACTTGTCATCTTGGGAGGGACAGAAAAGGGTCAGGAAAATCTCCTGGAAAAAATTACATTTCTTAAGAAACAAAATTGCCATGGTCAGGATTATTATCTCATGTTATAAAAGAGTTCATATTCCTCAGTGTTTCTAATTTGTCTATTATGGTGACCAGTTTTCCAAGTAAGCAAGCAAGTTGGAAATTCACTGTAAATGTTGGCTTCTAGCTTCTTAGATATCACTAAATATGATGTCTAGATGAAGATATTATTTCAGCACTTTATTTTTCTAATCACTTTATATGCATTGTTTGTTTTTAATCATCTACTTATTTTTGCACTCAATAAATAATTTTAGCTCTAGACATGTACTAGACCCTGTGTTAAGTAGTCACAGCATAAAGGCCAGTTGAAGATAACAGGTGACAAAAAATGTATCAATGAATATATAATTGTAAATTATAGTGAGTATTTCTCTAGGGGCCAGGGTTCTTAATTACAAACAACAGGATCTACTTTAGATGATTTAAGCAGAGAAGGATGTACTAAGAGATATAGCTACCTCCACATTTAAAAAAGACTTTAAGAAACAGGCTTTAAGCAAACATCCCAAGCTCAATGTCCCAAACCAGGTTGCAGAACTAGGCCATCAAGGAATCCACTGCCTTTGTCAAGGTGAGATTACATGTCTTCTGCCAGGACCACAGCCAGCTAAATCAATTTCTTTATCTACCTTTTTCTGTTCATGCCAACAGCATGTTAAAAGTACCTCTTGCACATATGTTTGATAAGCAGAATCTGAACTACTTCCAGAGCCCAGCTTCAAGGGAGGCTGGGAAAGACAGCTTTAATCTTAGTTTATGACTTTTGGAAGGAGACCAAAATGCATGTTGAGAAAGTCCAACCAGTCAGCCCTAGTCACCTAGGAAAAAAGTAGAGAACACTAGCAGAGGGAATAATATGAGAGGATTGCTATAGAGTGGTTAATAGAGAGGCTCTTTGCCTTTAGGATGGAGTGATGAGGAATGAATAAGATTTAGGCAGTGTGTGCAAAGGCCCTGGGGTAGGAATTTTACAGTAACAGCAAACAAAAAAGTAAAGGAGACCTTGGGTAGGGAATAAAACAAGGCCTGAGAGTACTTGGAGAGGTGGAGGGCTGATGGTGCAGTCATTGGTGGACCAAGGAGACAACTTTGTACTTTATTCTATACACAGTAGGAAGCCCTGTGGAATCTATAAAAGGGGAGTTGTGATTATGTATTTTATTAATACACTTTATAGTAAATATGTTGCAGTTTATTCTTAATGATCTCTGGGGCAAGAAACAAAATGTCTGACTAAAAGGGACTTAGATACGTTCATATTTTCACCTAACAAGAAGCTTTAAAAGGCAATTTCAAAGCTGTCTCAGTTGCTCAGTGATGTCCAGGATCTGGGTCAGCATCTTTATGATCTTTGAGACTATTCCCACATAGTCACCAGACAGTGGCTGCAGTTCCAAGCACCACATGCTTCTTCCATGGAAGGAAGGAACAAGGAAAAATGTCTCCTTGGAAATTAGAAAAACAAGATATTTTTCTGAAACCTTCAAGTTCCTTTGGTCAGGATTGAGTGTCATTGCTCTCCTGACCTACAAAATACACCAGAAAAATGATTACTCGACATTTTCAGATTCTATAATGGGAGGCAACTTCTGTCAAAAAAGGGAAGAAAGGGATCACTTTTTTCTTTTGCCAATTCTATGTTATTACAAGAGTAATACTCATGTTATTCACAAAGAATTGGTATTTCAGAGTTAGAGCTGACTCATAACCTAGCCTTGCCTAGCCAGAGACACTAGAAATTCCCTAAGGCATAGCATAGGATAGTTAAAATAAACCCACACTTGCAAAAATCAATAGTTTTTCCTGTGTAATTATGCTACTTGTAAACTTTGTTCATAAATGTTTCTGTAAGCATATCCACAAGGCAATGAACACCAATGGTAGATACAATGCTTGTAATACAGTATTCCGGGGTATTAGACATGGGACTGCGCAGTGCTACAGTTGCATGTGCCTGGGGGTTCACAGGTAACTTCCCTTGGTCCTTCTGGATTGCTGTTTGACCACTTGCACACATCTCTATGTTCCAGATGTGCTTCCCCCTCTGTCTAACAGGGTGACATGTATGAAGATTCTACCCAGATGTTTGTACTCTTTCCAGTAGGATTTATTAAATATTTTTTTTTTCAGCCTAGGCACAGGATTTTGATCTCCTCATTGAGCTCCTTTCTTTTGTCATCTCAGAACAGTTCTGAATTTCTCACTCCCTCATGGTTGGGGCACTAAGTCTTATTTTCCAGGTGCTGTTTGCGTAAGGCAGAGGAAGGCAGACTCACCCCCCAGATATACGTTATTTTTTGTTTATTTCTTATGCTCATTGGATATATGCTAATATTGACCCTTGCCAGGCTCCAAAGCAAGGACAAATGTGGATTGCTGCACTCTTGTCCACGATGATGGAGAGGTGAACAGTTGTCATCTGCCTCTTTTGTTCTCATCACAGACTTTGCTTAATGTATTCCAAACTCCATCTACTAAATCCCTGCTCCGGCTGCTCTCCATCTGGGAAAGCAAGGCTTACAGCTGTTACTGCACCTGACAGGGTGGTCTGTGACTCCAACTGCAAGAGGGGCTTATTGTTAAGTGGAATACTCCACTCCACAGACTTGTTTGTGAAATGTTTAGTGGAGGGTGTAGAGAAAAGGGAGGAGACAGAGGAAGAGGTGAACAGAGAGGAGAATTTCTATAAAATCCTTCAGCTAAATTAAAGATAAATTGTAGAGTATCATAATAACTTTAATGTTGAAAAGTAAGTGTTAATTCTCCTGCTTTCCCCCCTCCTGCTGCTGCTATGCAATTTAGAGCCTTAGTGTAATAAATCCAACTGGATGCCCCACCCCCTCTGTGATTCTGAAGGCTGGTATAAATAATAAAATCAGGGTAGGAAGAAGGAAAGAGAAACTACAAGAGAGGTAAGTAGAAAAGGAAGATGAGCCTGACTGTGGTGGCTCAGTGGATGAAGCTTCGACTTGGAATATTGAAGTCGCCAATTCAAAACCCTGGGCTTGCCTGGTCAAGGCCCATATAGGAGTTGATGCTTCCTGCTCCTTCTCCCTTCTTCTCTCTTTCTCTTCTCTCCAAAATGAATAAATAACATCTTTAAAAGAAGGAAAGAAGAAAGAAAGATAGAAAGGAAGGAAGGAAGGAAGGAAGGAAGGAAGGAAGGAAGGAAGGAAGGAAGGAAGGAAGGAAAGAAGGAAAGAAGGAAAGAAGGAAAGAAGGAAAGGAAAGGAAAGGAAAATAGATATGGGGTGAGAAAAAAGGAGAAAAATAAGTCCATGATTATAAGTGTAAGTGATGGGATGAAATTGTTGGGAAGAAAGGATTCGTGGGCAGAAAAAAACCCCTGTGCCATGTATATGAGTGCCCGCTAAGTACCAGACACTCTGCTAGACATTGAACACTGAATGCACAGTGATAATCAAGAGAGACAATATTCCTACTCTCAGGGAAGGTGCATCCTAGTTAGGGAGACAAAAATAAGCAAATAAACAGGCATATGCTATAATATCAGGAACCGAAAAGTATTGTGCAGAAAAATAATGCAGAGTAAAGGGAGAGTGTTGAGAGGGTGGAAGGATGCAGAGATCTCTGGTAGGAGGTGATATTCGAGAATAAAAAGGTAATGAAAGAGTGAAGACTGAAATATCTGGGGAAAGGGCACAGCAGGCTTTGAAGAACAGAGAGAGAAAATGCCCAGAAGCAGACACGTGCTGAGTAAACAGGGTGGTGGAGCAGGCAGACAGGCAGGAGAGAGGAGGAGACAGGAGCAAAATGTGCTCCAAATGTGAGGAGGAGCCACCGGGAATTTTCAACAGAAGAAAGATGTGCTTTGATTTTTTTATTTTAACAAGATACTCTAAAGAATGACTAACTTTAAAGTGTTGGTGAGGATGAGGAGAAACTAGAATCTTCATATCTGATGTGAGAGTATAAATTGACAAAGCCATTCTGGAAAACCAACTTACAGTATCTACTAAAGTTGATCCCACATATCCCTTTGACCGAGCAATTCCTTTGCATAGATCTAAAAAAAACAAAACAGCTTATGTCCACCAAAAAACATGCACAAGAGCATTCATAGCTTAATGATTAACAATAGCCTCAAACTAAAAACAACCCAAATGTTCATCAATCATAGAATTAATAAATGAATAGTGATATATTCCTTCAGTAGAATATAATACAGCAATGAAAAATAACAAGGTACAACTACATACAACAGAATGAATGATTCTCACTGACCTGACATGGAGATAAAAGAGGCCAAACATTAAAAGATAACTTTAGTAATTCTTTATTCATATAAAATTTGAAGAACAAAACAAATCTATCAGATATATATTACAAGAGTTATTGTATTTGAGGTTTGTTGACTGGGGGTTGATAAGCAAGGCTTCTGGGGTGCTGGAAGTGGTCTGTATCTTCATATGGTAGGTACTTTAGAGGATAAATATACATATGTCAAAATTGAGTTGAATGCTTAAGATTTGAACACCTTACTAAATGTAAATTATACCTCAGCAAATATTTTATTAAGGCAAAAGGCAATAATTAAACACGAATCTGATGTTCTGTAAACACACGGGTCAGGAGCGGAGGCAGAAGGACATGCAGGCTGCTGCAGTAACTTGGGAGAGAGATGATGGCTTGGACAAGGATGATAGTAGAAAGGGTTCTGGAAATGGGTCAGATGAGGAGATATTTTTAAATTTTGCATGACAAGACACACTAACAAATCTGTTATGGAGTGAGGACTCAGGGATGACTCCTAGTTTGTGGCCTGGCAAACTGAGTGGAGGGTAGTGCTATTTGTGGGTAAGGGAAGACTAGGGAAGTCTTGGGACTAGGGAAGTGGGCTTGGGACAAGCATAATCTAGAATTCTGTTTTGTAGGTGGATACGTTTTGAGGTGCCTATGTATAGCCACATGAAACTGTTGAGTGGCACATATATGTGTCACTTATAGGGAACTGTAGACATACTTTTGGGAGTTTCCAGGATCTCAATGGTAGTCAAAGCCATAGGAGAAATCAGATCTTCTAAGAGGCTGCCTTACACAAGGAAGAAGCAAGGTCTGAAACCAGCGGTGCTTAACATGTAGAGAACAGACGAGAAAAGGGACCCAGACAGTGAGAAGAAGCCACTGTGAGGAGCTGAATGACCAAGAGAATGTCTTGAAATCCAGGTAAAGAATCAAGTAGAGCTACATATTCTAGACTGAACACACAAGACTGACTCCAAAATTTACATCTCAGACCTGGATCAGCACAAAGCTCCTGCCTCTGCCAACACGAAGAAACTGCTGGTTCAGCTGTTGACAGGAGCCTGGTAAGAACTGAGAACTGATGATTAGATTTGGTAACATGGGGATTATCGATGACTTGGCAATTGTGGTTTTACTGAGTGGGTCAAAGAGATAGGAATGAAAAAGTGGAGATAATCACTGTATATAACTCTTGAGAAATTTACTATGAAGCAAATCAGATAATTGGAGGGACAGGAGACAGGAACATGAGAAATTTATTTTATATATGAAGACGGAAAATATCAGGATATGTCTGTATGCTAATGAGAAAGATCTGGCAGAGAGGAGAGAGTGGAGAATAATGGTGTAGGAGGAGTGGAGAAAATTAAAGTAGAAAACCCTTTAGTTAGGTCAGAGAGAAGGGATACAGTACCTCAAAAGAGAGGTTGGCTCTAGATGGGACCAAGGCTAGGTCCCTGTCCTACTAGGCGGGCAGACAGAGCATATGGATATAGAAGCAGGTCAGCTGACTAGCAGGGAGGTAGAAAGATGCAAAAGTCCTCTGATTATGTCATGTTGTGAGAGGAAAAATAGTGAAGAGGAGAGTCAGAAGTGAGAGAAGAAGCAAAAGAGATGTCCAGGAGAGAGAGTTGATGAGGAAAAGGAAGTTAGGTTGCCTGGTATACTTGAGGATGCTCAAGGGTTGCACAGAAACACAGGTGAAGTGCATCCTTCAGCAGAGTTGTGTTACCCTTTATGTTCAGCTCAGACATAGGTGAAGAATAATAAGAATTGAATTAAGCTAAGGATGGGGTTTTACTAGAGAGATTATAGGGAAAAGAGAAAAAGCACGTTAGCCATAATATATGGAAGGGACTAATTTTAGTAATGGGAAGGGACTAATTTTAGTCAGGAAACCTGAACTGGCTAAAAAAATAAAAGAAGGACATGAGCTGTTTAATGGGAAGTGCAAGGTTCTTTGGAAGGAATTTGAAATTACCAGAAAAAATGAAGAAGGGTGCACCCTATGGCATGACCATTTCTTCCCGAGGAAATGCAGATGCCTGTGCATAGAAAGACATGTACAAAAACGTTCAGAGCAGCAGCATATGAAATAGAAAAACAAACTGGAAAACTAAATGTCTGTCAACAAGAACACATTTTAAATAACCATGGTATATTCACACCATAATATAACATATGGCAGTAGAATGATGAACTAAAGCTAGAGGCCAACAACAAGGATGACTCTTAGATAATGTCAAGAGAAAAAAAAGAACATAAAGTCAGTAAATAATGCAATCATTGTGATACTAGTAACCTTAAATTTAAAAGCCTACAAAACTAAAGAATATTGTATAGTGAGATACACAAAGGAAAGGATTAAAAAAAGGGAATAGAAATGATCGACACAAAATTCAGATAGCATCTAACTAGGGGTTGTACTTGGGAATACAACATAGTGGGGTTCAATGTTATTGATAAGGTTTTCTATCTTTAGCTGGGTTGTAGAAATGTGAATGTTGAATTATTCTTTTCTTTTTATGTCAGAGTAGGGGAAACAGTGAGACAGACTTTCACATGCACCTGGACTGGGACCTACCTGGCAATGTTGTCTGTAGCCAAAGCTTGAATCAACCAAGCTATTTTTAGCACCTGAGGCTAATGCCCAGAACCTCTGTTATTTCCCCTATCCCATTACATCTTATAATCACCATATTGTTGTCTGTGTTTATGAGTGATTTTCTTTGCTTAATCCTTTCACCTTTTTCACCCAGCCCCCAAACTCCTATCCCCTCTGATAGCTGTCAGTCTGTTCTCTGCGTCTATTTCTATTTTTGTTTTAGTTTATTTTGTTCATTACATTCCACATGTAAGTGAAATCATATGGTTCTTGTCTTTCTCTGACTGGCTTCTTTCACTTAGCATAGTACTGTCCAGGTTCACCCATGCTGTCACAAAAAGTAAGAGTTTCTCCTTTTCAATGGCCATGTAATAATTCATTGTGTAAATGTACCACTGCTTTTAATCTACTCATCTATTAATGGGCATTGGGCTGTTTCTAATTCTTGGCTATTGTAAATAATGTTTTGATGAACATAGGGGTGCATATTTTCTTTCAAATTAGTGTTTCAAGTTTCTTTGGATATATTACAGAAGTGGAATTGCTGGGCCATGCGGCAGTTCCTTTTTTTTTTTTTTTTTTTTTTTTTTTGAGATAACTCCATATTACTTTCCACAGTGGCTGCCAATCTGCATTCCCACCTACAATACACAAGGATTGTCTTTTCACCACACTCTTGCCAACACTTGTTGTTTGTTGATTTATTGAAGATAGTCATTCAGACCAATGTGAGGTAGTATCTCATTGTGGTTTTAATTTACATTTCTCAAATGATTAGTGATGTTGAGCTTCTTTTCACTTTTCTATCTTTATGTCCTTTTTGGAGAGGTGTCTATTCAGTTCCTTTGCCCATTTCTTAATTATAGTATTTTTTAGAGTTGAGTTTTGTAAGTGTCTTACAAATTTTGGATATTAAGCCCTTATCAGGTATATTAGCAAATATGTTCTCTCATTCAGTAGGTTGTCTTTTCATTTTGTTGATGGTTTCCTTTGTTATGCAAATTTTTAGTTCAATATAGTCCCATTTGTTTATTATTGTTCTTATTGCCTGAGGTAATATAACAGAAAAAATATTGCTATGAGAAATGTACAAGATTTTACTGCCTATATTTTCTTCTAGGATTTTTATGGTTTCAAGTCTAACGTTTAAGTAGTTAATCCATTTTGAGTTTACTCTTGTGTATAGTGTAAGAAGGTAGTCTAGTTTCATTTTCTTTACATGTATCTGTTTAATTTTCTCAACACTATTTATTTAATAGATTATTTTACCCTATTTTATGTTTTTACATCTTTTGTCAATTATTATTAATTGACTATAAAGCCATGGGTTTATTTCTACACTCTATCTGTTTCATTGATCTATATGACTGTTTTCATACCAGTACCATGCTATTTTGAGTACTTTGGCCTTGTAGTTTAGTTTGATATCAGTGTGATACCTTCAATTTTGTTCTTCTTTCTCAGGTTCACTGGTGCTATTCAGGGTCTTTTGTAGTTCCATATAAACTTTTGGAATATTTGTTCTAGTTCTGTGAAATATGCCATTAATGTCTTGACAGGAATTTCACTGAATCTATAGATTGTTTTGAGTAGAATGGACACTTTAATGATGTTAAGTCTTCCTGTCCATGAGCACAGTTTTGCTTCCACTTATTTGTGTCTTCTTTAATTTTCTTCTTCAATGTCTTATAATTTTCTAAGTATGGGTCTTTTACATCCTTGGGTAAATCTATTCTTACATATTTTTTATTTTTATTTTTGAAGCAATTGTAAATGAGGTTGTTTTCTTAGTTTTTCTTTCTGGTAGTTTATTATTGGTACTTAAAAGTGCAACTGATTTCTGGATATTTATTTTTTTATCCTGCTACTTTACTCAATTCATTTATTAATTCTAGTAGTGCTTTGTTGAATTCTATAGGATCCTCTATCTGCAGTATCATGTAATCTGCAAGTAATGAGAGTTTTACTTCTTCTCTTCCCATGTAGATGACTTTTATTTCTTCTTTTTATCTGATTGCTGTGGCTGAGATTTCTAGTATTATGTTGAATGAGAATGGTAAAAGTGGACATCCTGTTATGTTCCCAACCATACGGGAAAACTTGTAGTTTTTGCCCATTGAGTATGATGTTGGCTGTGGGTTTGTCATATATGGCCATTATTCTATTGAGGTATATTCCTTCTATTCCTATTTTGCTGAATTTTTTTAAAATCATAAATGAGTGTTGGAGTTTATTAGATGCTTTTTCTGCATCTATTGATATGATCATGTGGTTTTGATCCTTCATTTTGTTTATGTGGTATATCACGTTTATTGATTTGTGAATATTGTAGCAACTTGTAACCCTGGAAAAAATCCTACTTGATCATGATGTATGATCTTTTCAATGTATTGCTGGAATCAGTTTGACAGGTTTCTAGTTCCTTAAAAAATTAAAAGTTTTTCAGATTGATCTCTGTGGTCCTCCACTGCATTATTTGTAAGATGAAATATCAACTTCTCTGTAAGATATCTTATAGCTTTAAAAAATGTTAAGTTCCTGCCATGGCCGGTTGGCTCAGCGGTAGAGCATTGGCCGGGTGTGTGGAAGTCCCAGGTTTAATTCCCAGTCAGGGCACACAGAAGAAGCACCTATCTGCTTTTCCACCCTTCCCCCTCTCCTTCCTCTCTGTCTCTCTCTTCCCCTCCTGCAGCCAAGGATCCACTGCAGCAAAATTGGCCCAGGCACTGAGGATGGCTCTATGGCTTCTGCCTCAGATGTTAGAATGGCTCCGGCCACAATGGAGCAACACCCAGATGGGCAGAGCTTCACACCCTAGTGGGCATGCCTGGTGGATCCCAGTCAGGAACATGTGGGAGTTTGTCTGACTGCCTCCCTATTTCTAACTTCAGAAAAATACAAAAAAAAAAAAAATTCAGTTCCAAAAATCTAACTGGAGATACCATTTTTCAATGATGCTAGATATTAGTATATAGTATACGTGGCTACACTAACGTCTAAGTGTAGCATCATTATATAGGAAAGCATATAAGTGTTAAATTAATGATATACCTATAAGTACTTGAGAATTTATGAGTCATGCTATTTGATATAAATCTCAATTTTATATAACAATCTTTTGGTAAAATTTATACTAGCTTTAAAGTCACAGTAGTTAAAAGAGTCTAGTAATAGCACAGAAACAGACACGTGGGTCAGTGATTTTCAAACTTTTGCATCTCATGGCACACATAAATTATTAAAATTATGCAGCACACACAAAATGTATTTTTTGCCAATCTAACCAAAAAATAGGTATAATTTTGATTCATTCACACCACAAAGCTGTTGTCATGTTAGCTGTTGTCATTTTTTAATTTTAGACAATCTAAGAGAAAAGAGGTCAGGCATTTCATATTTTAAAAATTCTCGTGACACACCAATGAGCCTCTGGTGAAATACTGTTTGAAAATCACTGACATAGCCTGACCAGGCGGTGGCACAATGTATAGAGCGTTGAACTGGGATGCAGAAAATCACTGACATAGATCAATAGTACAGAATAGAGATCCCTCAAATAAACCCATGCAAATATGACCTATTAATCAATAGCAAAGGAGGCAAGAGTATACAATGTAGAAAAGACGGTCTCTTCAATAAATGCTGTTGGGAAAACTGGACAGATACATGCAAAACATAGACTGGACCACTTCCTTACACCATATGCAAAATGAACTCAAGTGAATTAAGGAATTAAATGTAAGATCAGAAACCATAAAACTCCTAGAAGAAAACAGGCAGTGAACACTTTGACATCGATCTCAGAAATATATTTTTGGATATGTCTCCTGGGGCAAGGGCAACAAAGCAAAAATTAACAAATGGAATTACATCAACCTAAAAAGCTTTAGCCTAGTGAAGAAAATCATCAACAGAATGAAAAGACAACCTACTGAATCTAAGACTATATTTGCAAATAGTATAGCTAATAAGGGGTTAATATCCAGATCTATACTGTTCATACAACTCAACATCAAAATAAACAAATAATCCAATTTAAAAATGAGCAAAAGACCCAAATAGACATTTCTCTTAAGGAGGGATACAGATGACTAATAGACATATGACAAGATGTTCAGCATTACTAATCATCAAGGTAATGCAAAGCAAAACCACGAAATAGCACATCCCACGTGTTGAATTGGTTATTACCAAAAAGGAGGAGGATGTAGGGAAGATAAATGGTGATGGACAAAGACTTCATTTGGGGAGTGAACACACAATATGGTCTACAGGGATGTGTTGTAGAACTGGACACCTGAAACCTATACAATTATGTTTCATAATGTCACCCCAATAAATTTCCAAATAATATAGTGACAGTTATAAAATATCCAATCTCTTAGTGATTTTCATAAGTTTTTTTCTTGAGTTCAGAAAAACTTTTGTTGGTGAAGAAACACTTGATGAGGGTCAGCAATTTTTTTTCAGTATATTATGTTTATTTTTCTTCTGTCAAATTTAAATAAAATTGTAATTTAACAAGTAAGTAGCATCTATAGGATTGCTTTATTTTGACACATTTGTATGCTGGGTATGTTTCTATAGCTCTATCTATCCATCCGTCTAGAATAAATATCAGTCAGTAGGCTACATTCTATATTCCATTTAGTCTGCGTGGTGTTTTCAAGCAATTTTGAGAAAATACTTTAATATTAGGTTTCAAGAACAAACACACATGTCTCACATCTTCTAATAACTCAGGTCTGACAACAATGGGGCCACATTCGCACTTGGCAGCAATCAGCTCCACCTGAGTAATACCTGGTCTTCTGCCTGGGCACTCTTCTCCGATTTGTCACAGTGTCCACCACTCCCCCCACCGTGTGTCCCCAGCAATGAGGAGAACTTTGGCTCCTGCTCATCACTTGACTTGCACTTTGACTCTTCTTCAAGTAGAGAAATACTTTTGAGCACCTATGTGGAAAGTCCCAAGGATGACAAAAGTGAGTGAGCTTTCTTAAATTCAGCCCATTCCAATCATTGAGGCTCCCATTCTACTCTGGAAGGCATTTCAGTCTGCAATGAAAACTTAGAGAGAAAGAGATGTGGAATGATTATCACAAGTGCCAATAATGATTTTTTCCTTAGGGGAGGAGGGCATGTGATTATAAGTGAGTTGTTACTTTTTTTTTACTTTTCTGCATTCTTTGACTTTTCTTTATGCTGAAAATCCATTATTTTTATTTTTAAAAAACAGGCATTACACTTGAATATAATATACCTACATGAATATGTTTATGTAAACATACATATATTCATACATAACTACATGCTTATGTACACATAAGTGCTGGAAGGTAGTGAAGTATTCTTGTAAGAAAGAATAGTGTAGACCCTTGGAGACATTCTAAGTACTGAGAGAATCAGATTGATTTTTTATTATCTTCTGAGACTCCAGGGAATCCTCTCTCCTATGTGGAAAGGTAAATGGAATTTGTATATATATGAAGCATTTATGGATCAGGTATTAAGACATTTCAGATTTCCAACAGCAGCAGAAAAACAATATTTTTAATACCATAGAAGGAACACTTTTTCAAAAAAGAAGTCAATTCCAGAGGAAACCACATTCAATTTAGGAAGGTATCTTTTTTTTTCTCTCAAGAAAGACTGATAAGAAACTTAGTCTGAATATATGAGGTTTTAGTTAGGTTGTATTTGAATAATCTTTCTGATGGTTGTGTTTCACTTACAAAATCATATTATTTCACCTTTCAAATTACTCAGTTCCGTCCCCTGAGGTTGTAACAAACACACTGCTGGCCCGAAGGAACAGAATCAGTGCTTTCCACACCTGTTATGCTTGCAAATTATATCTGTTTCTTTTTAAAGATCTGATAGTGGTATTGATGTTTTCTAAATTACAATTGACCTGGGTACTGTAAACTACTCTAACTAGGTTGAAATAGGAAATAAATAAAAATCACAAGGCATAAAAGCAACATAGATTAAAATTTAGTGTTTCAAAGATATTTGTTTTAAAATTATACCAGCTAATCAAAAGATATTTCCTATGTTGACAGCTATGGTAAGAAGGGTAAGAATTGTTTGAAATATGGCATAGTTTTATACTTTTTAATTCAGTTTTTAGATTTCCTCTCTGCATTTTCTACTTTGCAGACTACATTATCCCTTCTCCCTGGTGCCCTCGACCGGACTCTGCCTCACACAGTCCTTGGTGTCTGGTAAATACCAATTCCCATTTATCATGATCTCCTTTTGAGAAGACAAATCTTTCTTTGTCTTGAATCAAAGTTCCTTTATAAGGTTTCCTTTTATCACCAACTGTTTAAAGCATCTCAGGTTGATGCTTTATCCACTATGTCACCACTAGCCAGGCAACTATTAATACCATTTATACATCCATTCAACAAATATTTCTTGAGTGGCTACTGTATGCTAAGCGCTGCTCTAATGCTGGGCAGACATCAGTGAATAAAATAGACAAAGCTCTCTTCCTTCATGGAGCTTTCATTCTAATAGAGAAATCAACCAATTAACTTAGTATTTATATAGGATGTTTGGAGGTGATAAGCACTATAGAAAAAAATGAAGCAGTAAAGAGTATTAAAGGAGGTTAAGAGGTGGTTAACTTGTAATTTTGCATAAAGTGGACAAAGAAGGCCTTACTAAGAAGGTAAGATTAGAATAAAGACTTAAAGGAAGTAAAAGAAGAAGTAAGAAAGATATCTGTGAAAGAACGTTCCATGCAGTGGGGATAGCACATGCAAGGAACAGTAAGGAAGCCAAGGTATCTAAGGCTGAGGGAGCTTGGGAGCACAAAGAAGGTTTCATTCTGTAAATGAAATGATTGTATAAACCCAACGCCCACATTATTAGATTGCTAGGGCTGCCATAACAAAGAACCACAAATTAGATTTCTCAGACAACAAAAAATGTATTACCTCACAGTCCTAGAGATTAAAGTCTGAGATCACAGTATCAGCAAGGTTGGCTTCTTCTAAGGATTCATCAGCAGGGTTGGTTTTATCTTGACTTGCAGGTGATCACGTTATCCTGGTGTCTTCACATGGTCTAACCCTCTGTGCATGTCTGTGTCCACTTATTTATTTATTTATTTATTTATTATTTATTTATTTATTTTTCCAAAGTTAGAAGCGGGAAGGCAGTCAGCAGGCAGACTCCCGCATGCACCAAACCAGGATCCACCCAGTATGCCCACCAGGGGGCGATGCTCTGCCCATCTTTGGCATTGCTCCGCTGGTGTCAGAGCCATTCTAGCACCTGAGGCAGAGGCCATGGATCCATCCTCAGCGCCAGGGCCAACTTTGCTTCAATGGAGCCTTGGCTGTGGGAGGGAAGGAGAGAAATAGAAAGGAAGAAGAGGGGGAAGAGTGGAGAAGCAGATGGTTGCTTCTCCTATATGCCTTGACCGGGGATCAAACCCAGGATATCCACATGCCAGGCTTATGGTCTATCCACTGAGCAACCGGCCAGGGCCTCAATGTCTTCTTATAAGGACACCAGTCCTATTGGATTAAGACCTTCTCCAATTACCTCATTTAACCATAATCACCTCTTCAAGGGCTTTATCTCCATATATAGTATCATTCTGAGGTGCTGGGGGTTTGAACTTCAACCTATGAATTTGGAGCGGGGGACGCAATTCCCATAACAGTTCATAACACACACAGCAATTTGTTTGGTGGTCACACATACTGTAATGTACTCCCTCACAAGGACAAGGTTTTAGTCTTACTACCGAGTTTGGTTGGGGACTCTCGGGTCAGATGAACCCACTGCCTTACTTCCCACTTACGGAATTGCTTACAAGTTAATGTGCATTTTCTGGCCACTCTTCCCAAGTTCAGGAATGTTCCCAAGGTTTACAACAGGAAAGTTAGGAATTATGAGTTGGCTATACGAAATGATGCTATTTATAATACATAAGAGCAGTTTCTTAATTTCTCTATTTTTTAGGCAAGTACTCAAAAAAACCAAACAAACAAGTTTTAATTTACCAGCCATAAACGCAGCACATGAGCAAAGTGCTTGGTAAGCACTTCTCTTCTGAATGGATAACAAAAGTCGGCCATCTCCAATCTCATGCCTCTACACTCATGCTCTGCGGAGCCCAGGGAGTGCTCACTGATCAGCTCTGGCTGAAGAGTTGTTCTCACTATGTTAATGGAGTCCAGAGCTTAGGCTCCAGGACAAGCTTAAATCACATCATTCTTTGGAGACCTTCCCTTCAGTCTGGGATGAGCTGTGGCCCAATCCAATGCCTTAGGCTAGTGGTTCTCAAACTTTTTGAAGTTGGGGTGCATTAAAAATTCTACAAATAATTGTAGGTAACTATATACAAATTTCTGAGAAATATGTTATAATAATTAAGTCAAATATTAAAGAAAAATATATAAAGTCCAAGCATGCTTTTATGGTATTTAAAAGAAATAACTGCCTGACCAGGTGGTGGCGCAGTGGATAGAGCGTCGGACTGGGATGCGGAAGACCCAGGTTTGAGACCCCAAGCTCGCCAGCTTGAGCGCGGGTCCATCTGGCTTGAGCAAAAGCTCGCCAGCTTGGACCCAAGGTCGCTGGCTCCAGCAAGGGGTGGCGCGGTCAAGGCACATGTGAGGAAGCAATCAATGAACAACTAAGGTGTTGCAACGGCAATGAAAAACTAATGATTGATGCTTCTCACTTCTCTCTGTTTCTGTCTGTCTGTCCCTATCAATCCCTCTCTCTGACTCTCTCTCTCTCTGTTTCTGTAAATAAAAAAAAAAGAAATAACTATGACAAAATTAAATGTATTCTGACATTAAAAAACATTTTTATGTCACATTTTTTGAGTTATGCTTTTTAGAATTCATAAAAAAAAGAGGGGTTAAAAAATAAAACGACAAGGAAGTTATCTTTTTATATATAGATAGATACATTCTTAGTAAGATTTAGTAAATTCGGCAAGTCCCAGCACAAATGTGTCAAGTTTTTTCATTCTTGTGTTTATGAGAAACATGAGCCTGATGTGTCCTAGTGATTTCTTCAATGTTTGGTATATATTTGAAAGGCAAACTCTCATTTCCTCATCAATACATTGAAGAATTCCTCTCTTTTTATTCTTAATTATGTTGAGTGCAGAAAACTCATACATATCACCTTTACTTTACACCAAACAAAGGATAGAAGAAACTTGCCTCCAGTTTTTCTGGGGAACATGGTGGGCAGTGTAAACAATCCAGCACCACAGCTTAACAGCCTTTTGCAACTTAATCAGGCAATTCCCCACACCTCTGTCCCCCCAAAATCTAAACTCCAAAAACCCTGTTGGGTTTTTGGTCCCCAACAGGCACATATTTCTCTGGAATACCATAGGGAGCACCTGAAAATCTTCTAGGGCGCACCAATGCACCCTGGTGCACACTTTGAGAACCATTGCCTCAGGCAGACCTTAGTCTTCCTAAAATGTCTGCTCTTACCCACTGTTGGGCAGATAAAATATATTATGCTCACTTCGTTAAAGATGACGCTGCCCATGTGCAAGTTTTAAGAGTAAGTTTTTCCCCACAACCTTGACTGATTGGATGATGTGGGGTGGTGCACTACCATTATGCCTCAGATAAGTGACTTTATATCAGAGACTTTCTTGCTTGTAGATTGGATTAAAGGTTTAGATTCTACACTATAAAGTGGGGCAGGCTGGGAGCTTGCTCTCTCTCGGTTCCTGAGGTTAACATTAGAAAGGAGAGCAGATTAAGGCCACATGGAGGAGAGGAGAAGCAGCCAAGATGGTGGAGTGCTGAGGGAGAAGCCAGTTTGAGTAGAGTTTGTGCTGGAGAAGAAGATGGGAAACAGAGGTGAATAAGTCTGGTGAGCTAGAAGCCTTTGATGCTAGGAAACTCGGATAAGTCAGTAGCTTTGTGAGCACTGAATGAGTAGCTTTTGGAGCCCAGTGTGTGTTTTTGCTTGCCCGCTGGGTGCAAGCTAGAATAGAAGCTGATGGCTTACCAGTTCTTGGCTCCATAGTTTCATTACCGACTGTCCGAATCTAATGTAAACCTGCACTGACCAGGAGGCTGTGTTGGTGGCCGTGGCTACTGGTTTTACATTTAGCATAGTCTGTGGCAGGATTTAATACAGATTGGTATGGAGCCACCACCACCTTTGAGCAGTGGAGTAGAGGACTGGCTGCTGTTTTGGTTTCCTATGGCTGTCCTTCTGGGGACTGTAGGATGGCTGACTTTTACATCCATGTGTGAGGAAACCGAGAGCGCTATGGAAGAGGCTGCCCGGGACCTGCAAACTGAGCAGTGGAAGAAGCTGGAGTAAACGTGGGAGAGATGCCAACCCTGGAGCTGGAGGAACCACTGAAGGAGGAGGCCGACCAGGTTCATGAGATTCACCTGGAAATGGAGCAGCCACCAGGAAAGGAATCACAGGTTCGTGAGTTGCAGCTTGTCCTAGACATTGTGGAGAGCCAGCAGCGGCAGGATGTGGGGGCTGAGGCCAGAGCTGGTGCTGCAAGGCCTGCTGAACAGAAGGTGGCGGCAGCCCAGGGCTCGAGCCTGGCACACATACCTGGGTTTATAAAACTCTCCTTTCTTTTCATTGTCTTTCTTTTTTCCTGTCTGTACTGTTTCATTATTAGAAACATCCTCACCCCTGCCTTCACTTCACACATTCAATGTCTCAAAGCAAGTCAAACTAAAATCAAATAAAAAAGTGCTAAGAGTAAACCATTTCTTTGATATTTTTGCCCAAATTTTATTATATTCTGGCCATGTGATAAAAGGTGCATGTATTTTTATGGTCTACGCAAGCTCCTCTGGGCTCTGGTGTTTTACCTCTTACTAGTTGTTTGTGACCTAAGCAAGTTACCTATGCTCCGTGTGACTTGGTGACCTCATCTGAAAAATGGGGATAGATGTGTCTATTTCTTAGGGTGATTTAGGAAGATTAAAAGATTAAACATATATAATTTAATTAGTGACTGGTCCTGGAAAGTACTATAGAAATGTTTGTCGTTGCCATTTTCCTCCTTATTACCTTTTTCTGGGAAATTGCTCAAAAGGTAAAGGGATGTTTGGTGTTGCAAAGCACACATCTAAGTTAATGAATTGTATAAATCAAAGAGTTAGCAAAACTCTTTGTAGTATTCTGTTTCTCCTATTGAAATATTAATCTTAATGAAGCATTGATAATAATTATGGACTTTTCTCCTTTTGTAATCAAAAATTGCTTCTTAAGACAAAAAAATGTTTTTAATTATTATTTGGGGGGGAATAGCCTCAGAAGGTATTTTTTTATAATGTTAATCCCACAGTTTGTAGTGAATAATAACTACAGTAACTACCATTGAAAATGCTTGCTAAGTGTCAGGACACTTTAAATACACTATCTCATTTAATTTTCAGAAAAATCTCAATGGGAATTATCATCCTTATTTTACAGTTGAAGGAATTGAAGCCCAGAGAGAATCAATAACCTGACCTATCGATAGTGGGTGTAAGAACTGATTTCAAATCAAGGTCTGCAGCCTTCCACACCCAATGGTCCTTAAATTTAGATTCTTGATTTCAAAGTAATGAAGTACTAGACAATGGATCAGACTTTCAGTTGCAAGTCCCAGTAGGTTTCAGTGGCTGCTTCACAATAGTTACAGGGCAATGTACCAACTATTTCTAGAAGAATGTGCAAACTATAGGAATTCAGTGGAAATCCTGTTTATTATTAACATAAAATTTTAAATAATCTATGGGAAGAAATCAAGATTGAGGAAAAATATTAAGTGTAATAAAAATTTTATTTATTTCCTGACCAAGTGGATAGAGCATCGACCTGGGATGCTGAGGACTCAGGTTCAAAAGCTCGAGGTCACTGACTTGAGTGCAGGCTCACCAGCTTGTGTGCGGGGTCACTGGCTACGAGTTGATGCTTTTCATCTGTCTCCCTTCCTCTCTGTCTCTGTCTCTCTCTCTCTTGCAAAAAAAATGTATACACACACACACACACATACACATACATAGTATTTATATGCCACGACTTAGCACAAATGTTTAAAAAATAAAGACGCAGTTCTACAATGTGTTTTTAATAGAGAACTTCGTGTGGTCAAACCCATCCTCAGCAGACACATTACCTTTCACTGTGCATGCTGCCGGAATCATCTGCAGGAACTAAGCTCTCAGGATGAAAGGAAAACACACTGTGGGCAATTAAAACGGAGCACAGGCACCAGACTGCCCAGGTGACAGCAATCGCGACTCATCGGGCATGTTCTGTCTTACTTAAAAAAGTCAACAGAATTGGAACAGATTTTTTTAAATGCTTCTGATCTGAAATGTGACACTTTTCCATGGGATCCAATTTCCTCAATTTTACTTGATCAGTGTGGCAACCCACTAGGTTTATTAACCGGAGGTGCTGACAGGTTAACTACAGGGGGAAATTAATGCACATCAGAAACCTAGGTGATCACTCCTCCTTGCAATCACCTTTCACTGTAAATGATTTGCTAAAGCTTTTCATTCACCTCTTGGGCAGTGTTTGGACAACAATGAATTTGCATGGAATTCTGGAGTCTGAGCTGGGACCATGCCTTCGCTAAAACCTTGGCAAGGACTCATCTGAATGCATAAAATTTTAAAGATAACCTAAACACAGCATATCTGTTTTCTGGGGAGGGAGGTGGCTGCCATAACAAAGTACCACAAGCAGAGTGCTTTAAACCAAAGACATTTATTGCTCACAGCTCTGCAGGCTTAAAGTCCAAGAGCAAGGTGACACCAGGGCCATGCTGCTTCTAAAGGCACGAGGGCAGAATTTGCTCCATGTCTATCTCCAAGCTCTGGTACTTCCCTGGCTTGAGGCTGTGTAACTCCAATCTCTATATGGCGTTCTCCCTCTCCCTTTTTGTGTGTTCCTGTGCCCACATTTCCCTCTTTCTAAGGACACCCAAATGACCTTATTTTAATTTAATTATATTTGTAAAGACCAGATGCAGATATATTCTGAGGTACTGGGTACTAGGACTTGAGTGAAGGGATTGGGATAGGGGGATTCAACCCATAATGCACAGTGTTACTATCCCATTGACAGATGTTTCTAACAGCTGAGATTGCTGAAGGAAAGAGTCACCTAGCATGCTATATCGTAAAAGGTGGGCTTCAAGGTCATGCAGATCCAGATAAAAATCCTGACCTTGTCATCGACAAGTTGTGGTCATAGAAATGTTACTTGTATTAATTGCTGAAAGGTAGGTATTTAACAAATGTGTAATTTACAAATATTTATGTTTATAATACTTATAACAACCCTAGGTGGTAAATACAGTGGTCACGTGTAATGCATGCAAATTTAAGTAACTTCCTTCAGTCATCTAACTAGCACAAAGAAGAGGTACATTCAAAACCAGTAGGTGGGACCAATGTCCTGGGACTCTGCCAGCAGTGCGAGTTCTCCCTACCAATAATGACCCACCAGGCCCTCACATACCATGCAATAGATCATGTCCCACTTACCTTTGATCAAAATCTTTTACTATCTTCTTTCCAGCAGACTCAGAAGGAAAGCCAGGGTCCTGACTGTGGCTACAAGGCTGTCTGAGATCTCAGACCTGCCAGCTTTGTGACCTTACCTCCTAAAATTCCCCTCATTCCTTCTGCTCCAGCTAAACTGCAGTGCTTGAATACACAGGCACTCTGATGTGAGGCCTTTGCCTTTGCTGTTCCCTCTGACTCTAATGCTTTTCCCATCATAGTTTCTATAAGATTTTCTCTAGTCCATTGCTCTAAAGGCAGCCAGCCATCTCTTCAGCTGGCCAACTTCTATGCACTTTATGCAGGTCACTCATCAACACCTAATGTAATGTATGTTTTTTGTTTGTTTGCTTACTGCTTCTCTCCCTGGCCTTCATGAGGCGAGAGGCTCTGCTTGTTTATTTGCTGCTGTAATCGCAGTGCTTAGTGGAAGACAGATAATAAAGATTTGTGAATGGATAAATGAATCAATGAATTAGGTGACACTATAAGGACTGATAATGTTTAACAAATAATAATAGCAATTTTTAATGCAGAAACCAACATTTTTTGAAAGTGATAGGGAATTGGGTTGAGAATCAAATGATTTTGGTTGGGGGATTTTTTTTTTCTTAATATTTGAAAGGATGCATGTTGCTGAAATTCACCATGTATTAGGCTTTCCACATTGTACTTGGGCACAGTGCCTGAGAGCACTCAGTCCCTAAGGGTCGAGGAGGAAGGAGCCAGAGGATAAAAAGAGAAAGGAAGGAAGAGAGGGGAAGAGATGGTGAAGGGCAGCAAAGGGAAAAGAAAGGGAAGGGAGGAAATGTGACTGCCTACTCATGCTGAATAGTCCAGTTGCTATGGTGTTGGCGACAAAGATATAAACTCAGGGTGGACCCGTGAGAAGCTGTCCCATGGCAGATGGTGCCATAGGGCAAACCACCCTACTGTTTGCCTTCTGCTTCTCTGCACGGAACAGCATTCTGAGGGCTGATGTTCTCTATTTCTCCAGAGAAAGCTTTTCTCAGACTCCCTGAACACCACTCTTCTAAGCCACAGTAGTACCAAGACCAGCACGGAGACTTCTTAGACATGCAGTCACCTCCAGAGGCATTGTCTGTCCTAAGTAGTAGGGTAAGTTGCTCAGCCTCATGTCAATGCATTTTCTTATTGTCTTGCTAAAGTCTAGATACATTATTTTCGGAATTTTCTGTCTCCTGCTGTTCTCAGCAAAGGAAACACGGTTTGCTAGTGACTCTTTCTACCTATGTCACTCCTATAATAATAAACTGCCACACCGAAAGACTAGCAGAGGCAAACTCACTGCGTGGAAAAAAATTTTTGGCTTGCAATTCCAAGTGTGAAAAAAGGAAAATAGGCCTAACCGAGGTCATAGTGTCTATATCTAATGAAAACCCTATTGGAACCACTCTAAAAGAAGAGCTGGTTCCATGGAACTGCCTTTTGACCCAGCTATCCCACTTTTAATAATATATCTTAAGAATACCAAATCATTGATTCAAAAGAAGATATGCACCCCCATGTTTATGGCAGCATTGTTTACAATAGCCAAGATTGGGAAACAGCCCAAGTGTCCATCAGTGGATGGGTGGATTAAAAAAATGTGGTACATATATACAATGAAATACTATGCAGCCATGGGGAAGAAGGAAATCTGACATTTTGCAACAGCATGGATGGACCTAGAGACTATTATGCTAAGTGAAATAAGCCAGGTAGAGAAAGAAAATATCATATTATCTCACTTATATGTGGAATCTAATGAACAAAGTGAACTGAGGAACGGAATAGAGGCAGAGATGGGGTCACAGGGAAAGAAACAGCAGTCAGAGGGAAAGGATGAAGGGATGGGATCAGAGAAGGTGAATGGATTAGTGAAATTATATATACATAACACAGAGATACAGATAACAGGACAGCAAATCCCAGAGGGAAGGGGCAGGGAGCTAGGGAAAGGGGGGCAAAGGGGTTATAAATAGGGACATGGGGATGGGGGGTGATGGCGTTATATTAAGTGGGACACTTGAATCTATGCAAAAACAATAAATTAAAATTAATAAAAATTAGAAGAGATACTTAAAAAAAAAAAAAGAAAAGAACAACTGATATTTAATGGGTGACTGTGCTCCAGTGGTCCTTTCCCAACTTGACCCCAGGCTTCTCCTATGGAATGTCCTTATCAGTCTTATTGTGGCCACATTCTATACTGATCTTTCTAGCAGAGGGGATGTAAAGCCATGCTACTGTAGAAGGTGATTTCCACCTGCCAAAGTGATGCTTTCATGGACAAAGCTTCACATGTTGGGCCATTCTCCCCACCAAATCAAGGGCAAGAGGCAGAGGCTTCCTGGATGAGATTGTTTGGCTGTGAGACCACAAAATGCAGAAATGTGCTGCCATTCATGATATCTGACATCAATGTGCATTCAACATTTGAAAATATATGCTCTATTTTTTTTTTTTTTTTTGGAATCTGGAGAGACAATGCTTTGGGGCCAGAGTCCATAAATAAATGTACATTCTGCACTTACATTCACAGTACAGACCTTAAAGGTTGCCCCATGCTTACTTCATTTACAGAAAATGAAAGGAGGAGAGAGTTCTGATTGCCAGGTAATTTTCTAGTAACTAGCTTCTCTGACATTTAACTCAAGGTTCACACCATAAAGGATGGATAAAAGGGAGAGCAGAGAGATTAAGCATCCATCATACTGTATTTGATGAAGGTTGTTGAGTTGAATGTATTTACCTTCTGTTGGGCAGATAAAATATATTATGCTCACTTGGTTAAAGATGGCGCTTCCCACATGGAAGCCCATCTCTCAGGTGATATTAGTTGCCCTTATGCTTGGGATGGGTGTAATTATACTATTGAGTGTGGGGGACAGGTTGTAAGCAGGCCGGGTCGTTACAGCCAAAGGCTTAGTTTTAAGAGTAAGCTTTTCCCCACACCCTTGACTGATTGGATGATGTGGGGTGGTGCACTCTCATGAGGAATCCCATTATGCCTCAGATAAGTGACTTTGTGTCAGAGACTTTCTTGTTTGTAGATTGGATTAAAGGTTTGGATTTCTATACTATAAAGTGGGCCAGACCGGGAGCTTACTCTCTCTCTCTCTTTCTCTCTCTCTCTGTTCCTGAGATTAGCATTGGAGAGGAGAGAAGAGAAAGGGGAGCAGATAAAGGCCATGTAGAGGCCAGGAGAAGCAGCCAAGAGGGTGGAGTGCTGAGGAAGAGGCTAGTTTGTGCAGAGTTTGTGCTGGAGAAGGAGATGAGAAAAAGAGGTGAATAAGTCTGATGAGCTAGAAACCTTTGATTCTAGGAAACTCGGATAAGTCAGTAGTGTTGTGAGCACTGAATGAGTGGGTTTTGGAGCCCAGTGTGTGTTTTTGCTTGCCTGCCGGGTGCAAGCTAGAATTAAAGCTGATGGCTCACCAGTTCTTGGCTCCATTGTTTCATTATCGACTGTCCGAATCTAATGCGAACCTGCATGGGCCAGGCAGCTGTGATGGTGGCCTTGACCACTGGCCTTACACCTTCTTTAGGATATATTTTTATTACATTACAATGAATTTGTATATTTTGGATATGCACTAACTCTTTTGTTTATTCAACCAATATTTATCTGCAACACACTCACCTGATATAAATGGTTTGAAAACAAAAAAAGAAGATGTAGGAAGGGGAGAGTGACCCAGAAATGGCCTAATTAAATTATGAGAGATAATTAATACCATAAAATTTTAATAATTTTGGATTATTGGAAACAGCATAAAAATTTAAAATGTACTTAGTTGGGCAGATGAAATATATTATGCTCATTTTGTTAAAGATGGCACTGACCACGTGCAGGTTTTAAGAGTAAGCTTTTCCCCACACCCTGGACTGATTGGATGATGTGGGGTGGTGCACTCTCACGAGGAATCCCATTATGCCTCAGATAAGTGGCTTTGTATCAGAGACTTCCTTGTTTGTAGATTGGATTAAAGGTTTCGATTTCTACACTATAAAGTGGGGCAGGCTGGGAGCTTGCTCTCTCTGGGTTCCTGAGATTAGTATCAGAGAGGAGAGCAGATGAAGGCCACATGGAGGCCAGGAGAAGCAGCCAAGATGGTGGAGTGCTGAGGAAGAAGTCGGTTTGTGCAGAGTTTGTGTAGAGAGAAGGAGATGGGGAACAGAGGTGAATAAGTCTGGTGAGTTAGAAACCTTTGATGCTAGGAAACTCGGATAAGTCAGTACCTTTGTGAGCACTGAATGAGTGGGTTTTGGAGCCCAGTGTGTGTTTTTGCTTGCCCGCCAGGTGCAAGCTAGAATTAAAGCTTATGGCTCACCAGTTCTTAGCTCCGTTGTTTCATTACCGTCTGTTCGAATCTAATGCGAGCCTGGACTGGCCAGGCGCCTGTGATGGTGGCCCTGACTACTGGCTTTACATACTTCAAAGTATGAACTAGAATAAATCTTTCAAAGTAATTTTAAAGTCTCTCTATGATAGAAAATAGTAAAAGATAAAAATTTTCCCCATAGTATTTAAAATTGTTCAAATATATTTATATTCCTAGGCAATACTAGAAAATATTGCTTTAGATAAAAATATTTTTCTAAATCTCTGAATCATAAAAAAATAATTTCTTAGGGTAAAGGGAACCATTTCTGGTAGAACACATTTGGATTTCTACCCATTTCCTTTTATCTTCCAAGTCAGTAAAAGCTTGTGTTGGTATTATTCTCACAGGACCCCCATACATAGCCATGAAACCAACCTATAGAAAGTTTATCAAAAACATCTTAGAAAGAAGCAATTAGGAAAACTTTTTTAAAAAGTAACTTTACTTATTGAATATAGCTAAGAGTAGTTTTTTACCTCCACAAACTAAAGTTTCTTCATGTTACCATAATGTGTGTCTGCCCCATCTCATCAGCTGAAGACTTTATAGAGAAGTCTAACCTCTGAAGATCAGCAGGCTGCCATCACACTCAGACTTCAACTCTGCAGTAGCCTACTACTGGCCAACGCTCCACAAATGCACAATGTGCATGCACACATTCACACATGTGTGCACACATGCAAGTGCACACACATCCTCATGGTTCTATTTCTCTGGAAATAGTCTCTTGATTAATATAGCCTCCAACAGTCTACCCTCAGCTTAGTCATCAAAATGATCTTTTAAAATCAGTCAGACCCTGTTTCTCCTCTGCTTGCAACCCTCCAGTGGATTCCCATCTCAAAGGAAAAGTCATGCTCTTTACAGGGGTTTACTAATCTCTCCAAGATCTGTACCTTGGATTTAATCTGCCGTCCCTCCCCCAAACTCCCATTCTGCTGTAGCTACACCCCTTTCTGTCCCTGTCTAGAACATTTTCCTGCATATGTCTGCATGACTCTTTCCATCTTCTCCAAGTTTGTGTCACCTTCTCAGGACTCCTCCTTAATAATTATTTAAGTCACACACGTTAACTCTCTATTCGCATGCCCTGATCCCCGTAAGCAGCCTAATTTTTCTCTGTAGCGCTTCTCATCTTCAAACATACTGACTCCTTGCTGCCTTTCTCTTGTTACCACTAGAATGTAAGCTACATGAGGGCCAGAAACTTGATTTCCAGATTCCTAGAGACCCTTAGTAAATATTTGTTGAAATGAATGAATGATTCTGCCCTCTCAGAAAAATTACTCTGTCACTTACTTGCTTCAAACTCTCTCCTTTGGCTATGTCTTTTCAGAATAAATAAATAAATAAATAAATAAATAAATAAATAAATAAATAAATAAATAAATTTATTTTTAAATTTTACAAAAGTCTCCATATTAACAAAACAACAAAACCAACCATGAACTTTATCCTCTGGTCCGTTCTCAGTCTTCCGCTAGTGTTGGTCTACACATCACTCTAAGTCATTTCATCAAAACCTGGTATTCAGGCCCTGGCCGGTTGGCTCAGCATTAGAGCGTCGGCCTGGCATGTGGAAGTCCTGGGTTCGATTCCCGGCCAGGACACATAGGAGAAGCGCCCATCTGTTTCTCCACCCTTCCCCCTCACCATTCTCTCTATCTCTCTCTTTCCCTCCCACAGCCAAGGCTCCATTGGAGCAAAGTTGGCTCGGGTGCTGAGGACGGCTCCCTGGCCTCATCTCAGGTGCTAGGATGGCTCCAATTGCAGCAGAGCATCACCCCCTGGTGAGCATGCTGGGTGGATTCTGGTCGGGTGTATGCAGGAGTCTTTCTGTCTGTCCCCCCCACCCCCACCCCAGCCCTGCTTCTCACTTTAGAAAAATCCAAAACAACAACAACAAAAAATACCTCTGGTGTTTAGTGTAACACACACACTGACAATATTCATCTGCACCCTGATCTCTAGCCCAGCCCACCCTTGTGGACGGGTAGGTTCTTTAGGACAACTGCCTACTACATGGTCCCCAAACCACGCTTCACAAACATATCCAACTCAACACTGAAGCCATTATTATTCCCCTAACCTACCCTTCTCATGTACCCCTGTACGTGATATCCTTGGCCACCCAACTTGCCCAAGCCAGAAACTTGGGTTCCCTTATACCTCCTCTCTGTTCCTCACCCCCACTTACACATTTTCATGAAGTCCTTTCAATTTTACCTCCTAAATCACTCTCAAATTCATCCCTCACCTCATTTTCTTTTATTACAACCTTACCCCTCAGTGGTCTTTTTTTCTCTTGCCTCTTTCTTACTAACTTAATCCTCCATGGATTAAGTTAGTAAGACATAGTCCATGCCAGACATAGTCCCTCCACAAAGAAAATCAGATCCAATCCTACCCCAGCTTAAAGCCCCTCCTTGGTCCCCACAGCATTAAGAAATGTCTAAAATCTTAATGGTCAAAAGCCCACCTATCATTCTCACCTGGTTTGCGCTGATCTATACTTTCTCCATGAGAAACAGAATGCAGTTCCCAAAGTGCCACCTCATCGGGCCTTCTTCCCTTTACTCATGCTGACACCTCGGCCTGGAGCACTGTCGTATTTTCACTGACACAGTAGCTTGTACTCATCCTTAGTGTCAGCACCTTTGGCAGCACCTTTAGACCCTCCTTTGGGTTCACAGGACTCCCTGTATACTTCTTGCAGCTATTACCCTGAAGTAAAGTTGATTTGCTTTACTTCCATCTTTCTGAACTTAACAATTTTTGAAGGAAAGGAATTTGTCTCTATACATTTTTTCATTCCTTGTTCTTAGCTCAGTTACTGGTATAGAATAACTGCTCAAGGAGTCTTATTTCAATGAAATGATTGATTTTCTTGTCAGTTCCTAGCTAAATAAATCTAATAAAATGAAATAAATGGACTGTTGACACATGGACAGTGTAGATAAATTAAAAGAGTGAGGCTCCTTTTACCAGGAGCCCAGGAAAAGGCCCCTACCATGGATGGAACGCAGGTTCCTCCTGTATTCCACCAGTGCAACGTGTCATAGATGGAAAGGGTGATGGAGGTGGCAAGTGATGACAGGGGTGGGGAGAGGAGAGGAATGATTTCTAGCAGTGCGTTGTGTTAAGAGGACAGCAATTGACTCCAAAGTCACTCTACTGTCAGTTACCATTAACAGGAAGAATAAGGGCAGCAGAAATACTCTGAAGTGGTTGTGTAGAGAGACAGGACTCTGCAACTAAAGAGAACTTGAACGCTGATGCGGAGAATGCTTGTCCACACCCCAGAATCCTTTCATGAGCAGCGACAAACAAAGATGAGGAGACTAAGATTCTTTCTTGAGGGCTGAAGAGCCAAAAACTTCCTGATAACATAATCCAAGCACGTAAAGGTTCACTTCTTATTCTACTGGAGGAAGAAAAAGTAAAAAAGAGGATATGTGTAAATGGGAGTGTAGAAACTAATTTTCCAAGTGCAGCAATTAGAATAAAGTTGTGTGATCAGCTAAAAAATGGAAATGTCATGGGCCACATTTTTTAAAATAAAAAATTAGTTCTATGCCACATAACTTTCTTTTAGTTTCCCATCAATTCATTAATTCACACTACTTGGGGCCAGTGGTTCTGGACATTACTCATTGGTCAGATTGTCACAGTCCAACCTTAGTTATGAGACCATTAAAAGCAATAGTATCAAATGAGCCGAAACCTGATCATACTTTCTTTATGGTGAGGGTTTTGCAAAGGCAAATAGACAGCTATTTGGATAGGTCTCTGAATCTCTATTTCATCAAGAATAGATAGAAAATTCTACTAGAAACTTCTTTATATATTCAGATTTGGGGTATGTTACTGCTTTAAAAAAACTTTATAAACTATCTATGGCATCAACCAATTAAAAAGAAAATTAGGAGAGTTTAGTACACTCATTTCTTACTGTAAATATGTCAGTTCAAAGTAATCATTTCTCTTTCCAAGGACAACTAGTAGAAGGAAAATGACAACTTTGATGATAAGCTGATGTATTCTGTGTGCTGACTTTTCAGCACACCAGCTCTATGAACCTTAGGAAATTATTTCACTTCTTTGGGTCTCAGTTTTCCTATCTGCCAAATGTGTATAACACAAGTTAATGGTGTTGTAGATTAAACTAGAAGTAAAATGCTAGAGGAATCCTGGCACACTATGATTTTTTTTTTAAGTTATTAACCCAGTCTAAATATTTTTCAATTATTGACATCTTGTCTGTATAATGCTTGGGTACCTATACAGTTCCAAATCCTCATTTTCCTCATTGCAAAGATTTGGCTATTTTCTCCATTTTAAGTATCTGGCAATTCTGTGTCCTCTGTTCCTTCATTCTGCATATATTTATTGAGCACTTACTATATGCCAGGCAATGTTTTAGGCACTGAGGGTATTGCAGTGAATAAAAGAGATCAAGTTCCTGCTCTCATGGAACTGATAATCAAGTAACTCTATGAGTTCAAGTTTGGAACAAGTCAATCACTGAAGATTACCGATGATTTCATTACTCAGAATTAAAATTTGTCTGCAGTTAAAGACAAACACATATTTTTAACACCTGCATATTCTCAAGTGTCTCTTTTTTATCTTGAGTTCACTTTTCTCTTGAGATTTTTTTGTCTCTCGTTTCCAGATGGGAGCTCACTCTCCATTACAAAGAGAAGCAGGGTAGGAGCCGTGCCTTGCTGTCTTCTCTCTCCTGTGGTGAAATTCCCCAAACTCTCTGGGCAGTTTCAGCAGTTCTTTCCTCTTCTTTGTGTTTTGTATAAAGTTTTCAAAGCCCCTTCAGCTTGCTCTAGCTCATTCTGTATGGGTCCTAAGGCAGCTGGCTATGCTCTTCCATGTCTGTCTTTTGCAGTAAGTCCTTTAAAATCTGGATTTATGAATAAATTTCTAAACTCAGTAGAGCCCTCCTGGCTGCCCATATTGGTTGCTGCAATGCCACTCTCTTTGCTGAATTTAATTACATGGTGCATCCTGTCTCTCTTTCTCTCTTTAGTCACATAGTTTTCTAGATCTGCGACCAAAGCACTGAAATTTTGTAACAGCCTTCCTATAATCTGAGATCATAATGGTTCTTTAGACCCGTACTGGCCGACTAACCATGTATACAATTATACATTTTTTAGAGGTTATGTTTTAAAAAGTAAAGTCAAATGAAACAGGTAAAATTAATTTTAATAGTATTTAATATTTTTTATTGAAATTATTGCGGTGATATTGGTTAATAAAATTATACAGGTTTCAGGTGCACAGTTCTACAACACATCATCTATATATTGTATTGTATGTTCACCACCCCAAGCCAAGTCTCCCTCAATCACCACTTCTCCCCCCCCTTTCCCTCCTGCAATCCCCACACTGTTGTCTGTGTCTATGTTTTTTCTTTGCTTAATCCGTTCACCTTTTTCACATACCCCCAACCCTCATGCCCTTTGACAGCTGTCAGTTTGTTTTCCATAACTATGAGTCTGTTTCTATTTTGTTTGTTCATTTATTTGGCTCATTAGATCCCACAAATGAGTGAAAGCATATGGTACTTGTCTTTCTCTGACTGGCTTATTTCACACTAAGTATATGCTCTCCAGGTCCATCCACGAAATAGTATGTTTTATTTAGCCTGACATATCCAAAATATTACCATTTCAAGATGTAATCAATAAAAATTTATTAATGAGATGTTTCACGTTTGTTTGTGCTAAGTCCTCATGATTTAGTGTATATTTTGTATTCACAACACACTTAATTCAGGCAGCCCGGTTTCGAGCATTCCACAGGCCTCTGCACCTGCTGACCACCACGTTGTCCAGCACAGTGGTAGACCAATCTTGCAGAAGCTATCCTTTTCTAAAGTCATGCTAGTCATTGTCTTCTTTTGGTGTTAAGTAATTCCTTTACTTAATGCATTCAGTTTATAAAAACTTTGACAAAAAATGAAAGTGCCTTAAGTTCTAAAACTGAGCCAGTTCTAAGTAATTTTTGCTATTTTATGAGTTCAAATCTTGTGATTTTTGCTTCCTCTTTCTCATAACTTGCATATTAATGTACCTGACTATATCATTTGAAATAATCTTCACCCAAGTAGGAAGTCACTAATCACTTCTTCCTTTGTTTTCTTCAATCCACTCTCCATTGCTTTTCATCTTAAGTGTCTTAGCTTGTCATAAAAAATAAATAGTAGGTTAATCTAGCTGTAAAAAATATCAGATAAGCAAACAAACTGAAAAATGGTTGATCTCATTAATAATCCAATAAATGCAAAATAAAAAACAATTGGTAGCTAATTTACCTATTAAATTAGTGATTGACTCTTAAGTGATAACACTCAGTGAGAATAAAATCTTGCAAACTGTTTCTCACATATTAGTGATATTGTCACATCCTTTGAGGAAAGCCCTTTGACGATGTGAGTCTGTGATGTTAAAAAATATTCACTTTATTTGATCCTGTAATCATCCTGCAGGGAATCGTTAGGCACTATCAGAGGTATTGATCATAATAGTCACATGGAATGTTTACTTCAGAATTATTCATAAAAAGAAAAAGTGAAAATCACCTCAGTGTCCAAAATAAAAAATGGGATAAATAAATGATACTATGTTTATTAGGCAGCATTTTAAATATATATTAAACTTATTACATAAAGCTTTCAAGAATAAAAATACAAGAACAACATTTTAAGTGAAAAGCAAAGAATGAAATGGTATATGTATATAATTCTGTGAAACATGCAAATGGAAGAAAGATACTAGAAAATAATATACAAAAATAAAACAGTGGTCTGTTTCAGTAGTGGGACATAAATGGTCTTTTTATTGTTGCATGATCCATGCTTTTAGAAAAAAACATTTTGCAATTTATTTAAATAAATAAAACTATACATTTTAAAAGTCATTAGTATAGTGTAAGGTGTTGCAGAAGCATATTCAGTCATTTTCTAGTTACCCAAAAAAGGACCTGAATCCTGCTCCTAATGAGCTATGAGACCTGAGCTCACCTTCCTAATTCTTCTTGGCCTCAGTTTTCTTAAGCAACAGAACTAAATAACATGGCAAATTTTCTAGGTTTAAAATTCTATGATTTTAAAAAAGCATGGACCAAAATTATTCCTACTGTGTGTTTATAATGAGAATATAATGAGATAATGTTTATAAAAGCAATTTAAACTATAAAAAGCATTATACTGTTTCACATCAGTACTACTATCAAAATTTAGTTCTGCGACTGCAATGTGTATTGGACTTTGGAAAAATAATCAAATATTGAATATAAATTTATGTACATATTCTCTTATTTCATTTTTCAACTGGAGGGCAGGAAAGGTATTTCAACAAATTGATGGAGATGAAATAACCACCCCCCTAATCAAGCCTGTATGCTCCCACCTCACATACACCAGCTGGCCTCTTACTTACTTACTGCTGTAGGAAACCACATTGCTACAGTGATATACCAATCAGTAAGACATTAATCTAAGTTGTTATAAAAGTTTTGATTTTGCATGCATAAATTAATCGATTTAAGAGCTGTATGCATTCCAAGTTGGGATGTATCAGTCGCCATCATAGGTTTTGACCAGAGAATAGGATAGAACTGGTATCTCAAGGAATTACAGCTTTGAGGAAGGGTGTAGGAAGGTACCTAACAAACCAGTAAACATAAAAAAGGAAAACAATAAACAAATAAACCTACTGTGCAGTAAGTATAAATAGAAGAAATTAGTTGCCACACAAATGGTTCAGAGTGGATGGTTAAGGAGGGGAGCTCTTTGAATAAGATGCCGCTGGAGCAGAGAGTGAAGGAGAAAGGCAGACAGCCACAGAGTCAGGGAGAGGGGCTTCGGGAAGAAGCAAGCGCAGACTCTGCTGGGGTAACTGACCTCATTCAAGGGGGTAGCTGACTCATTCCAAGAACTGAAGGGAGTACAGCAGAGCTGAACACTTCCATGTGAGGAGGACGAAGAAACAAGATTGTTATATCTGGACAGCGAGAAAACAAACGTTTCGCCACACAAATAAGTAGCCAAATTAAGGAGTTTTTAATGTAAATGCCAGCAACCCACACGGGGACTATAGTTACCAAATCATGCGGCCCAAACAAACTCAGGGGTTTGCTTTTAAAGGCAAAAAGAAATGAGGGGTGGGGGTGAGCACCTAGCCAAAGCAGTTTTACAGAAGTGAAAAAGGCTTTTGGTTATCATTGGAACAATCTAGGGAGAGAGTGCTCAGTGAAGCATTTTACAAAAAGCTAAAGAATGTGCTCAGTTTTCCTGGCCTTTTACAGAGGTTGTTAAGGCAGTATCCTGAGGGCTCTTATGGAATCTAGACATCAGGGAACATTTATGGCCTTTACAGAACTGACATATAGCTTTACACAACTCTTTTCATTTACTCATCTGCAAATCTTGCAAACTCGTTCTATGGTCAGGGTATGGTGTTTCTATATTTCAAAGATGATATTGAAGAACTGGGGCTAGGCCAGTTCAAGGAGAGCCTGGACCTCCAGGAAGAGGCTCAACTTTGACCTAGGGTGCAGTACAAAGCTTCTAAACTGAAGCTCTCTTTCCGTGGCGCTGGTGGCACGTTCTGCCACTTAATTTTTAAGAAATCTCTTTTCTCTGTGTCTAAATGTAGGTTGTCTGTATTTTCCAACCTGCTGTGCATCGCATTCAGTAGAATTTTCATTTCTGATTTTATTTTTGTTTCATATTTTCCATGTATTTAATTTTTACAATTTTGATTTCTCTGCTGAAATCCACCACCTTTTCACCCAGAATGTCTGGGGGTTATTTTACGCCTCATATTTATAACACTCTTTGAAAATTTTTATTTCATAATTATACGTCTTAGGTCAATCTCAGGTCTGTTCCTTTGCACTTTTCCCCCTTCTCATGATGGGACACATTCCTCTGCTTCTTTGCATATATAGTAACTATTTATCATATGTTGGATATTACAGCTTCTGTTTTGTGTGGAGACTGGATTTTGCTGCCTCCAAAATAATTGAGTTTTATTCTGGTAGGCAGTTAATTTACTGTTGGGCTGACTTGACTTTAGGCTTTATTAGGATGACTTTAGAGTGGCACTTACTCTCCAGTTAGCATAGCCCTATTCTTTTTAACATGTCAACAATTTTAGTAAGTTTATAGAATTGAATCATAATCCCCACAATCCAGTTTGAGAACATTTTCATGATCCCAAAAGTTTTTTTGTGGCATTTACAGTTAAAAATTCCAGTTTTCATCTTCATTCTTAAGCAGATACTGACCTGCTTTCTAACTGTAATTTTGTATACAGATTAAATAGTCTTTTATGTCTCGCCTTCATTTAGCATATTTTTAGCTTAATATATTTTATAACATGTATTAGCAGTTCATTCCTTTTCATTGCTGAATATACACTTTCATTGTATAGCTACACTTATTTTTGTTTATCTAATTGCTAATTGATGAACATTTAGATTGTTTATTGTTTGCTGGCTATTATAAATAATGCTGCTGTAAACTTTTGCGGATATTTCCTTTGGTAGATTTGTTTATATAAACAGATTTTTAGAAGTGGATTTTCTAGTTTAAATGGTAAATTTATGTTTAATATTTTAAGACACTGCCAAAACGTTAATCAAAGTAGCTGTACCATTCTCATTCTCACCAGAATACATGAATTTTTCTGTTTCTCCACATCCTTGCCAACACTTAGTAATGCTTGACTTTTTATTGTGGTCACTCTAGTGGGTATGTAGTAGAATGTACAGTGTTACCTTGAGATATGAGTTTAATATGTTCTGAGACCAAGCTCGTAAGTCAGTCAACTCGGATATCAAACAAATTTCTCCAATTTAAAATACCTGAAGTAGATTTAATCAGTTCCAGCCCTCTGAAGCATCCCCAAACCATCCTAAATTATAAAAAAGACATGTTTTTAATTAAGAAACACACATGTATACTTTACCAATGCATAACAAAATATATGAAATAAAAGAAAAAGGTGTTATTTAGTACAGTATTCTTACCTTGGAGACAGATGAGTGCAGCTAATGGAGGTGGTGGCGGAGGAGGAGGGAGGGAGGAAGGGATGGATGCAGGCACTGTAGACACGTAAACTAAAACTGCACTTTTATTTAAAATCTGAATTGTTTTTCTTAATTTTAATGGGGTGACATTGATAAATCAGGGTACATATGTTCAGAGAAAACATCTGCACGTTATTTTGACATTTGATTATGTTGCATATCCATCACCCAGAGTCAAATTGTCTTCCGTCACCTTCTTTTATAGGGACAGAGATAGTCAGAGAGAGGGATAGATAGGGACAGAAAGATAGGAATGGAGAGAGATGAGAAGCATCAATCATTAGCTTTTCATTGCCATTGCAACACCATAATTGTTCATTGATCGCTTTCTCTCATGTGCCTTGATCGCGGGCCTTCAGCAGACCGAGCCACCCCTTGCTGGAGCCAGGGACCTTGGGTCCAAGCTGGTGAGCTTTTACTCAAGCCAGATGGGTCCATACTCAAGCTGGTGACCTTGGGGTCTTGAAAGGGGGTCTTTCGCATCCCAGTCCAACGCTCTATTCACAGCACCACCGCCTGGTCAGGCTGTACCAAAGCTTTTTAATCCACTCATCCACTGATGGACACTTGGGCTGTTTCCAGATCTTTGCTATTGTGAACAATGCTGCCACGAACATGGGGGTGAATTTCTCCTTTTTGAATAGTGCTATGGTGTTCTTAGGGTATATTCCTAAAAGTGAAATAGCTGGATCAAAAGGCAGTTCAATTTTTAATTTCTTGAGGAATCTCCATACTGTTTGCCACAGTGGCTGCACCAGTCTGCATTCCCACCAGCAGTGCAGAAGGGTTCCCTTTTCTCCACATCCTCACCAGCACTTATTCTGTGTTGTTTTGCAGATGAGTGCCATTCTGACTGGTGTGAGATGATATCGAATTGTGGTTTTAATTTGCATTTCTCTAATAATTAGTGATGTTGAGCGTTTTTTCATATGCCTATTGGCCATCTGTATGTCCTCTTTGGAGAAGTGTCTATTCATTTCTTTTGCCCATTTTTTGATTGGATTGTTTGTTTTCCTGGTGTTGAGTTTTATAAGTTCTTTATAAATTTTGGTTATTAACCCCTTATCAGACGTGCTGTCGAATATGTTCTCCCATTGTGTGGTTTGTCTTTTTATTCTTTTCTTATTGTCTTTAGCTGTGCAAAAACTTTTTAGTTTGATATAGTCCCATTTGTTTATCTTGCCTTTTATTTCATTTGCCCGTGGAGATAAATCGGCAAATATATTGCTGCTACAGATGTCAGAGAGCTTGCTGCCTATGTTTTCTTCTAAGATGCTTATGGTTTCACGGCTTACATTTAAGTCTTTTATACATCATGAGTTTATTTTTGTGAATGGTGTAAGTTGGTGGTCTAGTTTCATATTTTTGCAGGTAGACGTCCAATTTTCCCAACACCATTTGTTAAAGAGACTGTCTTTATACTCCATTGTATGCTCTTATCTCCTTTGTCAAATATCAGTTGTCCATAAAGCTTTGGGTTTATTTCTGGGTTTTCTGTTCTGTTCCATTGATCTATGCGCCTGTTCTTATGGCAGTACCAGGCTGCCTTGAGTACAATGGCTTTGTAGTATAACATGATATCAGGAAGAGTGATACCTCCCACTTTATTCTTCCTTTTCAAGATTGCTGAGGCTATTCGTGTTCTTTTTTTGGTTCCATATAAATTTTTGGAATATGTGTTCTATATCTTTGAAGTATGTCATTGGTATTTTAATTGGTATTGCATTGAATTTATAAATTGCTTTGGGTAATATAGACATTTTAATGATGTTTATTCTTCCTAACCATGAGCACGGTATATGCTTCCACTTGTTTGTATCTTCCTTGATTTCTTTCATCAATGTTTTATAATTTCCCAAATACAAGTCCTTAATCTCCTTGGTTAAATTTACTCCTAAGTATTTCATTTTTTGGTTGCAATAGTGAAGGGTATTCTTTCTTTACTTTCTCTTTCTGCTAGTTAATTGTTGGTATATAAAAATGTCTCTAGCTTGACCAGGAGATGGCGCAGTGGATAGAGCATCGGACTGGGATGCCGAAGACCCAGGTTCGAGACCCCGAGCTTGCCAGCTTCAGCACGGGCCCACCTGGCTTGAGCAAAAGGTCTCCAGCTTGGACCCAAGGTCCTGGCTCCAGCAGGGGGTTGCTAGGTCTGCTGAAGGCCCGTGGTCAAGGCACATGTGAGAAAGCAATCAATGAACAACTATGGTGTCGCAATGGCAACGAAAAACTAATGATTGATGCTTCTCACCTTTCTTCGTTCCTGTCTGTCTGTCCCTGTCTATCCCTCTCTCTGACTCTCTCTATCCCTGTAAAAAATAAATAAATAGAAATGCCTCTGATTTCTGAGTGTTAATTTTATATCCTGCAACCTTGCTGAATTCATTTATCAGGTCCAGTAGTTTTTTGACTGAGACTTTAGGGTTTTCTATATACAATATCATAGCATCTGCAAATAATGATAGTTTTACTGCTTCTTTTCCAATTTGGATGCCTTTTATTTCTTCTTGTCTGATTGCTGTGGCTAAAACTTCCAGAACTATGTTGAATAAGAGTGGTGAAAGGGGGCACCCCAGCCTTGTTCCTGATCTTAAAAAGATTGCTTTTAATTTTTGCCCGTTGAGTATGATGTTGACTGTGGATTTGTCATAATGTCCTTAATCATGTTAAGGTATGTTCCCTGTATTCCCACTTTGCTGAGAGTTTTGATCATGAATGGATGCTGGATTTTATCAAATGCTTTTTCTGCATCTATTGAAATTATCATGTGGTTTTTGTCCTTCCTTTTGTTTATGTGATGAAACACATTGATTGATTTGTGAATATTGTACCAGCCTTGCCTCCCCAGAATAAATCCCACTTGATCATGGTCTATAATTTTTTTCATATAGTTCTGGATCCGGTTGACTACTATTTTGTTGAGGATTTTGGCATCTAAATTCATCAGGAATATTGGCCTATAATTTTCTTTCTTCGTGTTGTCTTTGTCGGGTTTTGGAATCAGAATTATGCTCGCCTCATAAAAGTAGCTTGGAAGTCTTCCTTCTTCTTGAATTTTTTGAAATACTTTGGGAAGGACAGGAGCAATATCTTCTTTGGTAGAATTCACTTGTGAAGCCATCAGGCCCAGGACATTTTTTTGTTGGGAGTTTTTTAATAACTGTTTCGATCTCTTTTGTTGTAATCAGTCTGTTTATGTTTTCTGATTCTACCAGATTGATTTTTGGAAGATTGTGTGATTCAAGAAATTTGTTCATTTCACCTGGGTTGTCTAGTTTTTTGGCATAGAGTTCTTCATAGTATTTCCTAACAATACTTTGTATTTCTGTAAGTTAGTTGTTATTTCTCCACTGTCATTTCTAATTTTATTTATTTGAGTCACCTCTCTTTTTTTCTTGGTGAGTCTAGTTAAAGTTTCATTGATCTTGTTTACCTTTTTGAAGAACCAGCTCCTGGTTTCATTGATCCTCTGTATTGTTTCCTTAGCCTCTATGTCATTTATTTCCACTCTGATCTTTATTATTTCCTTCCTTCTACTAGTCCTGGGCTTTATTTGCTGTTGTTTTTCTAGTTCTTTTAGATGCAGGGTCAGTTGCTTATTTGAGCTTTTTCTAGCTTCTTATGATATGCCTGTAGTGCTGTGAACTTTCCTCTCAGTACTGCTTTTGCTGTGTCCCATAAATTTTGAGTTGATATATGCTCATTATCATTCATTTCTAGAAACTTTTTTATTTCTTCTTTGATCTCATTGTTAATCCATTCATTATTTAATAACATGCTATTTAGTTTCCAAGTGTTTGAGTATTTTTCAGTTTTCCTTTTGTGGTTAATTTCTTGTTTCATGACATTGTGATTATTGAAAATGCTTGATATAATTTCAATCTTCTTAAATTTGTTGAGACCACTTTTGAGTCCTAACATGTGGTCTATCCTAGAGAATGTACCATGAGCATTTGAAAGGAATGTATATTCTACTGCTTTAGGGTGAAAATTTATAAAGATATCTATTAAATCAAGTTGATCTAGTGTGTTCTTTAAATCTGCTATTTCTTAATTAATTTTCTTTCTTGAGGATCTATCCAGTGATGTTAGTGGGGTATTAAAATCCCTTACTATTATAGTATTGCTGTTAATCTCACTCTTTATATTCATTAAAGTCTGCTTTATGTATGTCGGGGCTCCTATGTTTGGTGCGTAGATATTTATAATGGTTATAGCTTCCTGTTGAATTGTTCCCTTTATCATTATATAGTGTCCTTCTTTATCTCTTACTACAGCCTTTGTTTTAAAGTCCACTTACTCAGATATAAGTATTGCTACCCCGGCTTTTTTTTCTTTTTCATTTGCATGAAATATTTTTTTCAATCCTTTTACCTTCAGTTTATGTGCATCTTTTGCTTTAAGCTGTGTCTCTTGTAGACAGCATATGTACGGGTCCTGTTTCTTTATCCATGCAGCTACCCTATGTCTTTTCATTGGATCATTTAATTCATTTACATTTAAGGTTATTATTGATATGTAGTTGTTTATTGCCATTTTATATTTTAAAGGTGTATTCTTCTTTTGCTATATTTTTTTTCTTACTTTGATCTGTTTATGACAGGCCCCTTAACATTTCTAGCAGCACTGGTTTGGTTGTAGTGAATTCCTTGAGTTTTTTATTTTTTGTCTGGGAAGCTTTTTATTTCTTCTTCAATTTTAAATGATAGTATTGCTGGATAAAATAGTCTTGGTTGTAGCATGTTGTTCTGCATTAATTTGAATATTTCTTGCCATTTTCATCTGGCCTCAAGTGCTTCTGTTGAGAAGTCGGATGTCATCTTTATGGGGGCTTCTTTGTAGCTGATAGCCTTTTTTTCTCTAGCAGCTTTTAATATTTTCTCTTTATCCCTTAGCTTTGGTATTTTAATTATGATGTATCTTGTTGTAGGTTTCTTTGGGTTTCTTTTTAATGAAGAACTCTGTGCTTCTTAAACTTGTGAGACCCTTTCTTCCATCAATTTAGGGAAATTTTTAGCTATAATTTGATTGAATAAAGTTTATATTTCTTTTTCTTTCTCTTCTTCTTCAGGAACCCCTATGATGTGGATGTTATTTTTTTTCATGTTGTCACAGAGCTTTCTTAGATTTTCCTCAGACTTTTTGAGTCTCTTTTCTTTTTTCTGCTCTGCTTCCATTCCTTTGTTCATCTTGTCTTCCAACTCACTGATTCGATCCTCAGCTTCATCCATCCTGCTTTTAATTCCTTCCATTGTGGTGTTTATTTCTGATATTGTATTTGTCATCTCTGACTGATTTTTTTTTTTAATATTTCAATGTCCTTTTTATACTTGCTATCTCTTTATTTAGGTGTTGATAATTACCATCCATTGTTGTTCTAAGATCCCTAAGGATCTTAACAATCATTATTCTAAACTCTGTATCTGGAAGTTTGGTTATTTCCATATCACTCAGTTCATTTTCTGAAGGATTCTCTTGTAGTTTCATTTGGATTGCACTTTTCTGTCTTCTCATTATGTCTGTGTGTTTGGGTGTGTTGTTTGTAGAGCAGGTTGAGTCTATCCTTGGTGTTGTCTGCATCCACTTTCAGTTGTGTTATTTCTAGGTCTTCTTGGGTTGGCTTCAGCTGTTGTTTGTAATCCACGGTGGATTTTAGCTTTTCTAATAGAGCCCCTTTGAAGTCTTGATTTGTTTGTTTTCTTCTCAGTTTTATTAACTTCATGGTAGTCTTTTTTACTGATCTCAGCAGGGGCCTTATTTAAAACTGTATTCAGGAATGAGGTGGGTGTAACCTGAGACTCTGAACACCTGATCTGCCAGTTACTCTCTCTGGGGGCAGGGTGTTTTCTCCACTTCCTAGAGGGAGGTGTATCTCAGATCTCCATGGAAACCTAAGTTACTGCTCCTCCTCCCCACTTCTTGTTTTTTAGCTATGTGTTTTTTGTGCTAATTGGAGCAGGAGGGATATCTTGAGTTGGTTGACCCTGAACCACTTTAGTCTTGTGTTATGTAAAAGGATCAACCCCTCCTCCAGCTATGGCTGCCTCTAGCACCTCCCCCAAGTATGGCACTGGATTAGTCTGCTGCTCAGGTCCTCCCATGCATTCCTCTGTTTGTCACTGTCTGTCTCTCTCTCTCCTTTTCCTTTTGGAAAACAATCCAGCTCTTTCAACACACCTCATTCTCAGGTCCACAGGCAAGTGGCTGTGAGTGATATTTTCTACTGTTTTCCTTGGATGAGAGCCTTTCTGGGCTCTCAGCCTCACCCCGCCCTTTGTTTCTGCAAGCAGGAGAGGGTCACCGCTCCTCGGTGCTCCCCCTAAGGCTCGGCGTGGCTTCTTCTTTGCTCCTTGGATTTTGAGAGCAGTTCTTGTAGTCCAGAGTTGGTTTTTCATGCTGGTTGTTCCTAAATTAATTTGTAATCCTGTTTGGTGGTGTGAGCTGGGAGTCTGTGCATCTGCCTACTCTGCTGCCATCTTGTGTCCCCCGTGCATCCTTTGTTTTAAGCTGTGTCTCTTGTAAACAGCATATGTATGGGTCCTGTTTTCTTATCCACGCAGCTACCCTATGTCTTTTGACTGAATCATTTAATCCATTTACATTTAAGGGTATTATTGATATGTAGTTGTTTATTGCCATTTTATTCTTTAAAGCTGTATTCCTCTTTTGCTATATTCTTTTCCCCCTTTGATCTGTTTACAACAGGCCCCTTAGCATTTCTTGCAGCACTGCTTTGGTTGTAGTGAATTCCTTGAGGTTTTTGTGTTTTTTTTTTTTTGGTCTGGGAAGCTTTTTATTTCTCCTTTAATTTTAAATGATAGCCTTGCTGGAAAAAGTAGTCTTGGTTGTAGGCTCTTGTTCTGCATTACTTTGAATATTTCTTGCCATTCCCTTCTGGCCTCAAGTGTTTCTGTTGAGAAGTTGGATGTCATCCTTATGGGGGCTCCTTTGTAGGTGATAACCTTCTTATCTCTAGCACAGGGGTGCTCAATACGTCGATCATGATCTACTGGTTGATCGCGAAGGAAGTGTGGGTAAATCGCATGACATTAAAAAGACATTTGTCTTTTGATTGGCATACAGGGTAGCCAATCTGACGTCTGAACGTTTGACACCCTACGCATGCGCGTTAAATTGCGCTGACTTTTTCAGTTACATTGCTTCATAGTTAGCCTTCAATTTATTTAAACTAAATACAACAAAGGGTATAAAAATGAGTGCCATAGCTGGTCCGAATAAGAAGCGTAAAACCTACCACTTTCATACAGAATGGGAGGGTATTTTTTTCACTATGTCATATTCTAAGTGCGTTTGCCTCATCTGTCTGTGTGCCATTGCTATTCCAAAGAAGAAAAATGTGGAACGTATTTTTCTGACTGTTCATAAAAACTATGACATTGACTTTTCTCCGAAAAGAGAGCTGAGAAGGAGAAAGGTGAAAGAAGAATACACAATATTAGATAGTAATAATAGTAACTTAAATAATGATAATATAGAAGAAATAAATTTATGTTTTGCATTTTTATTGTAGGTAGATCATTTTGACTTGGTCATCTTATAAGTAGCTCACAAGCTGAAAAAGTGTGGGCACCTCTGCTCTAGCAGCTTTTAATATTTTCTCTTTATCACTTAGCTTTGGTATTTTGATTATGATGTGTCTTTGTGTAGATTTCTTTGAGTTTCTCTTTAATAGAGTTCTCTGTGCTTTTTGAATGTGTGAGATGTTTTCCTGCCTCAGTTTAGGGAAATTTTCAGCTATGATTTGATTGAACAAAGTTTCTATCCCTTGTTCTTTCTCTTCTTCAGAAACCCCTGTGATGCAAATGTTATTTCTCTTCATGTTGTCAAAGAGCTCTCTGAGTTTCCTCAGACTTTTTGAGTCTCTCTTTATTTTTCTGCTGTGCTTTCATGCCTTTGTTCATCTTGTCTTCCAACTCACTGATTTAATCCTCAGCTTCATCCATCCTGCTTTTAATTCCTTCCATGTGGTCTTCAATTCTGATATTATATTTGTCATTTCTATCTGATTCTTTTTTATTATTTCAATTTTCTTTTTATATTTGCTATCTCTTTATTTAGGTGTTTGTAATGACAATCTATTGTTGTTCTAAGCTCTTTGAACATCCTAACAATCATTATTTTAAACTCTGCATCTGGTAATTTGGTTATATCTGACTCATTCAGGTCCTTCTCTGAAGATTTCTCTTGATTCATTTGGGTTACATTCCTCTGCCTGCCCATTTTTTCTGTGTATAAGAAGGGTTTGGCCACTGGAGTCCAATGGGTATTGCCTCTGTGTTCCCTAGGTGTGGTCTGTCCGCAGGTCTGCCATCCCCTCTGTTGCTGCCTAGTGCATTTGGGTATGGGAGTTGCTGGTGCCGGCCCACCTGGGCTGTCTCTGTGGTTTCTGCCTCTCCTCCAAGGGAGGGGCTGTGTTCTCGTGCTCGGCTCTACAAGCCTAAGCTGGTCTCGGCCCTAGCCCCGTCTCCATGGGTGGGGTTGCGTGCCGTACTCCAGCCACAAGTCTCGGCACCAAGGGCAGGGGTGAGCACCTTTGCTCAGCTGCAGGTCTCTGCCTGTTTTCAGGCTTCCGCTCCACCCCTGCGGTCAGAGCCAGCTTGCACATCAGGCCTCAGGTCTCAGCTCCTTGGGCCAGGCAGGGCTGTGGGTATTTGCTCAGCTGCGGACCTTTGCCTTTTTTGGGGCTTTCACCCTGCCCCTATGGGCGAAGCCAGCTCACACATATGGCTGCAAGCCTTGGAGGCCAGTTGAGGCTGCACACCTGCATGCCCTTGTTCAGTGATGGATCTCTGCTGTTCCCAGGCTCCCGCACTTCCCCCACAGGTGGGGTTGCAGGAGGGCCCACAGCCAGCCGGACTGCTTTCTCACTTCCCCTCTGTCCCCACCAGGCTAGACTGATCTCATGCCAGCTGGCCCAGCTTCGGCCCCTGCCAACAAAACCATGCTTCTGCATCCTGCTGCCGCCTGCCCTCCAGCAAGCCCTCAGCAGTGTGGGTGGGGGTGCTGCAGGTCAGACCCTAACACTCCATACTGTAGTCCTGAAGGCTCCCTCCTTCTAAGCAGCTGTGTTCTGAGTGCCACGGAGAGCTTGTTTGGCTGGTGTCCTGCTTCCCTTTGCTGGCATTGCTGGTTCCAGGGGAAATATTCACTTCAGATTTGGGGAGTGAGTCAGCTCAGGGGTTAAGGTGGCTGTCTCTCAAAGTGTTTCTCTCTGTGCCTCCTAGCTTACACTCTCTTCCTGCTGTTCCAGTTTCCTCCTCTTTCCCTGTCCCCTGGAGCCCCGGGTGAATGGTTGTGAGAGAGGTTTTCTGCGATGTCCCTTTAAGAAGAATCCTGGAGCTGAGAAAACTGTCTCTTTCTCACAAACAGTATCCTGACTTGTTTCACAGCTAAATACTGTCCATACAACTCTTCTAGGCTCTGGGACTGCAGGCTGGGGCTTTGTTTCTGTGGCCCAGGTCCGTCCCTCCGCTAAACTCTCTTCCTGCCACACAAGTCTCTCTGGGCTGCCATTTGCTCCAGGCATCTGGGCAGCCCTTTCCATGTTTCCGCTTTTCCTACCAGTCTCAATGTGGCTTCTTCAGTGTTCCTTGGTTGAAGAGTCCTCTTAGTTTAGTTCAAAGCTGGTTTTTCCAGATGATGGTTCTTACAATTAATTTGTAATCCACTTTGGTTCTGGGAGTTGGAAGTTGATACGTCTGCCTATTCCATTGCCATGTTGCTACTCTGTCAAAACTGCACTTTCTTAACACTAAATGTAAACTAAAACTGCATTTTCTTTACTTTAAACAAAACTAAAACTGCACTTTCTTTACTTAAAATGAAACCACAAAAACTTAATTGTAAAAAAATGCACTTTCTTACCTTTAAACTTAACCTAAGCTTAACATTAGGTATTTTTCATTTAATCATCACCCATTTTTTCCTTTTTGGTTGCACTTTTAGCACTTTCACTTACAGGACTTTTGAATAAAAATCTATCCAAAGAGGTTTGCTTTTGCCTGCCTTTTAAAGTGTTACTAAAATGTGACAAACAAGTGTCATTAAAAAGTGCTAAAGCACGACCAGTTGAAACTTTTTCTGGTTGTTTCTTCTCAATGAAACTTGAAAGCTTCTCCCACATTGCCAGCATGTCTTTAATTTCACTTGTAGAAATCACTTCCTCCCACTCTACCTCCTCCTCACTAGTGATCTCTTGCAGAAGCTCCATCTGTTGCATCATCTGTAGCTCCTTCAACTCCTCAGTTGAGAGTTCCTCCTCATGTTCCTTGATGAGCTTGTTTATGTCATCCTCATCTACCTCCAGACCCATCGACTTTCCAAGGGACACAATCTCCTCCAATGCTTCTACCTCGGTCTCGGTCTCTGGTTTGAATCTTTTGAATTCCCAGTCTGCAAGAACATCAGGCCATAACTTTTTTCATGCCGAGTTCAAGGTTCTTCTTGTAACCTCTTGCCCTGCCAAGTCAATAATGTGTAAACATATCACAATGTAGTGATCTTTCCAAAACTCTCAAAGGGTTAGATTTGTATTCTCAGTCACCTCAAAGCAGCGGCAGAACAAGTGCTTTGTGTAAAGCTTTTTAAAGTTGGAAATGACCTGCTGATCCATAGGTTGCAAGATTGAAGTCCTGTTGGGTGGGAGGTAGAGGAATTTTACAAATTTGAACTCATTGAGAATGTCATCTTTAAGACCAGGTGGGTAGGCTGGAACATTTTCAAGGATTAGTAATGCTTTCATTGGGAGTTTATTTTCTTGAAGATATTTCTTCACAGCAGGATCAAAAACAAGATTTACCCATTCAATAAAAAACTGCCACGTAACCCATGCCCTAGCATTGTCGCGCCACATAACCTGCAGTTTTTCCTTAAGAATCTTGTGAGTCTTAAAGGCTCGAGGATTTTCAGAATGATACACTAGCAGTGGCTTTACTTTACAGTCACCGCTAGCATATGCACACAATGCAATGGTCAGATGGTCCTTCATGGGTTTATGGTCTGGCAGCTTCTTCTCCTCTGTGGTGATGAAGTGCTCTGGGGCATTTTTTTCCAAAACAATTCTGTTTTGTCACAGTTGAACACTTGTTGGGGGATGTAGCCTTCCTTTGCAATAAGCGCAGCAAAACGTGCGATGTACTCCTCAGCTGCCTTAACGTCAGCACTCGCAGCTTCACCATGCCTCACCACCGAGTGGATGCCAGATCTCTTCTTGAAATTTTCAAACCAGCCATGACTTGCCTTAAACGTATCTTCTGCTGCCTCTTTTGAGGTTGATGGTTCTTTCTTTCTCAAGTCCCCATAAATAATAAGTGCCTTTTCGCATATTACAGTCTCCATTACTGTATCTCCTGCCAGCTCTTTCTCTTTCACCCACACCAGCAGAAGCTTCTCCATTTCTTCTTGGATATTTGTTCTTAAGTGAGACAATATTGTAGTTTCTTTCGCTGGATTTGCACTTTTGATGGCATCCTTTTGTTTAAGGATGGTACAAACTGTAGATGTATTGCGGTCGTATAGCCTTTACAGTTCAATCACTCTTACACCACGCTCATGTTTTTCTATTATTTCTTGCTTTACTTCTATCAACATCATTCTCTTCTTCTTCTCACTACTGTCCTTTACACTCACTTTCTTCAGCCCTGTGATAGCACACAAAAGACATTAGTAAAAATGCAAAAATGATGCAAGAACAAGTACAGTGTACGACATTCGACTTGATTCTGCAGGTAACACATGAGAAAGAATGAGATGCTGGTGTTATGCTGCCAATACTGGACTCGTGCGCCAACCTAGCAGCTTCCCAAATCACGACTCGCATCTCGAAATTTAGCTTGTATCTCGAACAAAAATATGAACCGAGTTGCAGCTTGTATCTTAAAAAAATTTGTATGTTGGTCTGCTTGTATCTCAAGGTACCACTTTATTATGGCATTATTTTAACATGCTCTAGTAACTAAGGATGTTGAGCAAGTTCTTATGTGTTTATTAGCTATCTGTATACTTTTTTATAAAATGAAATGTGTATTCAGATATTTTTGCTCACTTTTTAATTCAGTTTTTAATACTACTTTTAAGGTGGGGCTTTTCTATGATTTCAACAGAATGCCTAGGGTACACAGGAATGATTGTACTCTGACTGCTCAGAACTCGTTTGCTGCACTGTATAACCTGTAGGATCCCAGTTCTCAACCCCTCTGGTAGCTCTTCTCACAGTAATCATGGAGTTTCACTCTGAGCATGCCCAGGGTAGTACTGTATTGGCAAAAGATTCAAAGGAACCGATATGCAGATCTCTAGAGCTGCTTCCCTGGGCAGGTGTTTCCTCTCTGGATACCCTTCTCCATAAATTATAGTTATCTCAGCAGGCTGAACTTTTGTACCTGTTTCCTCCACCCAACAAGACTGCCATTCTCAGTCTTGTTTGGAAAGTGCACCAGGCAGAAAGCTGAGGAGAATGTAAGATGTATCTATATTTATATATTTTTCTTTTTCTTAAAAAAGGTAGAACTGTGTGATATATTCTCCAATGTTGAAAACAGTTACTTCATCTATTTCAGTTTGATAGTTGATTACTTTGACCTGTTAACTTGATTACATCCAAAATTTTATAAAAACATCTTGAAAAACTCCACTAGTTTTTATTTTAAATAAATAATGCTTTTTCCTGGGAAGATTTTTAATGTTGCAATAAAATAATAATATATCACCTTCTAGCTGAACTTTTACACTATGGGACAATGAAACAATCAAATATAAAAGTTTTTATTTAATTAATGGAATTTAATCTTATGCATATGAAGTGGCTTTTTTCTACTCTAACTGCTTCATAGAAGCTAAAGCACATGCTAAAAATATTTCCATCTGTGGGAACAGATTGAGGCACAAAAGGGCTGCAGTTCAAATTTAAGAGGCAATTAAAAAGGAAAATGGAAGAAGCCATCAATAGCCTCATTATTCTGATTACAATGAAATTAAAATGTAAATATAGTCTGCCAAAGTGGATTTGTGAACGCCATAATTATAGATGGCTATGAATGCAGATCGAAGCATACTTTGTGTGCCTCTCTAGAGGAGCAGAATGAAGAGAAGTTTATTTGAAGCTATATTTAGTATGATGATACTATAAATGTAAGTAGGTGACAAGAAAGAAAATGTTTACATGCATGCTAAATGTTACTGCAGGGATTAGTATCTAAACCTTATAGCTAGTATTCTAGAAAGTAGAGAAAAATATATCATCTAAATTCTCAATACAAAGGCTTTGAGGGATCCAAAATTAGGATCTTTGCTGAAAACACTCTGCCTATAGTCTTCTGAAGCCAAAAAAGCCAATCCCATATCATTGATAAACATTCCGCAAGTGAAAGTGACCTGACAGGATTCTAACACCCCCCTTTTAGATTCTGACAAATAGCTCACACGTCTCTATAAGATTGTGTATCTTTGTCTGTCTGTTTATCTATCTATCTATCATCAATCACCTATCTATCTAATTAAGAATGTGACTTAGTCTAAAATCCATGCCACTATACTTTCTTAAAGTAAAAATGAGTTTAATGACCTAAAATTTTTAAAAATTTTATTTTGTTAGCAATTTATATTTCAAACTTGTTTCATTTTACTTGGAAAAATATAAGCATAGATTCTACCTAACCCTTTTGTTTGTCTCTCTAATATCAAGGAATATTACAAAATTATCAAGATATAATTAATTTTTATTTATATCCATAAACAGGAAGTATTGCTGTAATATAATTTGAGTTGTGGTGGCTAGACAGTATCCAAAAGTGAGTTTTAAAAACTATCCAATTATTAAATGATTATATCTTGTCAACACGAAAAATAATGAAAGGTGGCCAAAAGGTAAGAAATCAGGAAACTGGCATTCTAGTCCAAGCCGGACAAGGTTAAATTGAATGATTAAAGCTTAGGGATTTCAGTTATCCTTCTCATCTAAAAAGTCAGGGTTTTTATCGGAAAGATCACTGTAGAGCACATCTCCAAGATCTCCATGATGCAGTCTGCAACCCAGATATTTGCACAGAATATTTAATAAACACAAGAGGGTGCTGAAGCAAGAGTTTGTTCCACATGAGGCATACCCTTTAAATGTCTTTCTCTTCCCCCAGCCCTCTGAGTTTTTCAAGTATCTGATTAAAGAGCACATACAGGAACAACTTGATGTTCCTGTCTCTCTCTCACTGCCTCTCTCTCTCTCTGAAAAACAAACAAAAACACAGAGAAATGTTAAGACCAGTAAAAACAACAGCTTTGTTTTTCCCTGTTTATGAATTCATTTATTCTCAAGATTCCTGCTTTTCAAATGATTTAAACTACAGTTGGTATGCTCCTAATGTTTCTTCTGTTTTCCTTTGTCTTAAAATTTCCATGGAATTTTCAAAAAGCCATTTCTCTTAGATGTTGTAGTTGAAAGTGTATTTTATTTTTAATAAATACATTTTCTCTTTTTAAATGTCCTGTGACACAGTCTCCCCCACAGATAATATTTGTGTTGGATTTTGGTCTCTCTCTGCCATTGTTTTTGCCTCTTCGTATTTAAAAATGAGATCTTTTGCATTAAGATGCCCCACTCATTAGTGATCACAAGGAAATTCCAATATTAATAATGACACCTTCTACTTGTACAGTACTGTTGGGCAGATAAAATATAGGACGCTCATTTTGTTAAAGATGGTGCTGCCCACATGGAAGCCCATCACCCAGGTGATATTATTTGCCCTTATGCTTGGGATAGGTGTGGGGGAAAGAATTTAATGTAAGCAGGCCGGGTTGTTATAGCCTAAGGCTTAGTTTTAAGAGTAAGCTTTCCCCACACCCTTGACTGATTGGATGATGTAGGGTGGTGCACTCTCCTGAGGAATCCCATTATGCCTCAGATGGGTGACTTTGTATCAGAGACTTCCTTGTCTGTAGATTGGATTAAGGGTTTGGATTTCTACACTATAAAGTGAGACAGACCAGGAGCTTGCTCTCTCTTGGTTCCTGAGGTTAGTATAGAGAGGAGAGCAGAGTAAGGCCATATGGAGGCCAGGAGAAGCAGACAAGATGGTGGAGTGCTGAGGAAGAAGCCAATTTGTGCAGAGTTTGTGCAGGAAGAGATGGGGAACAGAGGTGAGTAAGTCCGGTGAGCTAGAAACATTTGATTCTAGGAAACTCGGATAAGTCAGTAGCTTTGTGAGCACTGAATGAGTGGGTTTTGGAGCCCAGTCTGTGTTTTTGCTTGCCTGCTGGGTGCAAGCTAGAATTAAAGCTGATGGCCCACCAGCTTTTGGCTCCGTTGTTTCATTACCTACTGTCCGAATCTAATGCAAACTTGCACTGGCCAGGAGGCTGTGATGGTGGCCTCGACTACTGGCTTTACAAGTACTGTTTATTTTATTAGGTGATTCTAATATATCTCTTGGTTGGATCTTTCTCAACAGACACTTTAGAGGCAGACATGGCAGGCATTGCTCATTAAGAAGAAAAACATAGATGATCAGAGATAGTGAGTCACAGAGAAGGTAGATGGTAGAATTGGAGGGAAAACCCCTAGACTCTGTGGCCCCTGGTCCAGGACTCAATCCACTACCTCATCTTTTCTCTCTGAAGAAACAGGTATCTCCTTCATCCCTGAATTAAAATGCGAAGTTTATGTGACATATGTGTGGAAACACTTGTTTTTATATTAGCTGACATGATGGGAACCCTTGCTAGTAGTTTGAAGAACATCAGATCTCTGAGAGCTCCCAATGATCTGCTGGCTGGTAAACAGTGCACTGATTGCTCTTATCTTTATCTTCACATACCCAAGGCAGGAGGAAACAATTTCTCAGTGTGATTTTTTCATATACCTTTTTTTTTCTAATTTTTTTGTTTCTTTAAATGAAATCGAAATTTTAAAGAACAAAATGGAAGGGGGTGATGGTACTGATATAAAGGGTGAATTGTTTTCTAACTGACTTCTCTAGAAGTTCCTAAAATAGATGTCTAAATATCTGCTTTAAATAGCATTTTAAATTGCCTACTCTTTTGCATAACAACTTTGCTCCCTATTGTTAATACACTAAGCACTTGAGCTTTGGGCCTGGGTATAGGTAATCTAATCCCCACATTTCAGGAGCCATAAACAAACTACAGAATGATTGAATTTGAATATCTGGGGAATCAAGTTTTGGAGGAAGAGATATGAGAGGTACCTGATAGTTTCTATATCTGGCTCTGATAAAACCTCAGTCATTTTGGCAGATAAAAGGAGATTTTTCTTGTGTGTACCTCAAAATGTATTATTATTTCATTAAAAGAGAAAAAATAATTTACAGTGAGTCATCAAGATGGTAGCTTCCATGTTTTATGACCTAAGAAGAACCAAATTTGCGCTTTGACAGAAAGTTCTTACCTTTGCACATTTGTATTAGCACAACGGCATGCAGGCGAATATCCACATTTTCCCAAATGGACATTAGCGAGGGAATCACTGCTTCAGCATTTGAGTGCATTTCTTTTGGCTTGAGAATCTAGTGGAAGCCTCCAAATATTTTCTTTCAAATATACTCAGTTCTTCTCTGAAGAAACAGATTAGGTAAAATTCACAAGCCAAGCTAACCAGATGTATAACCAGAATTATAAAGTAGTCTGAACATTCAGAGAATCAGCTCTGACTTTGACCTAACTTTGTTGGCCTATGACTCTGGCCAAGCTGCCATCATTGCTATCTAGTGATATATAGATTAATGAAGTAACATTTTGTTTATACCCATACTTGATAGAGCCTCTCAAGCTTATTCCATGTTAAACAGCATTTACAATAAAACAGTCCTTTGCTGCAAATAAAAACAGATATGTTCATATATTTGACTATTAATCTTTTGTGCAAATTTCCAACATTGCAGTGTAAGGTCTGAGGTAATCAAGAAGCAAAAGAATGTGTGGAAGCTTCCAGCACAGTGTGGAGCCCAGTGTGGTCTACCACTGTTTCACATCACCAAGCGGAAATTGTGCTGCCTGGAAATTATATGGTGTTTATGAAATACAGGAAACACTGAATATCTTTCTAATTTTTCTTACCAAAGCATCCATTTATAATTACTTGTTAAGAAATTTAGAAAACAATAGTAATTTTGGAGAAGCTGACAATTAGAGCAAATCTGTAGGTGATTATTAAACACCTACCGTAAACAGATACATTCTTTGCTCTAAAAATACTGAATGCTTATAATTATAGTTTGTAAGAATAAAGAACTCTTTCTCCTCAGTAGATAATCAAGTTTGCAAATCATTGGCAATGTATATGCCAAGAACCAACTGAATTCAATTGAAAATGCATAGAGTCATCTTATCAATGATGGCCTGGAGTATGGGTAAAGAACAAGGGAAATAAACACCAAGTTGAAATGGGCTCACATTTTCTGGGACCTTGAGCAAATATTTATTCATTCTAAGTCTTAGTTGCCATGACCAAAAAGGAGTGCTGACCCCACAGTGCTAATAAAAGAACTAAGTGGAAAAAGAACCCAAAACATGTAAAAGTACATAACAGAGTACCTGATGCACAATAAGTGTTTATAAATTTTAATAATTATTATTTTTTATTACTTCACAAGTGCTGTTCAATACCTTGAATGCATATTATGTTGATGTAAAAGCTTATTGAAATGCTATATTAAGTTCATAGAAATAATTTCTAGTCTTTTTTAAAAAATTCAGGGCATGTCTATTTAGCCTCTTATTTAGTTTTTTATCTTAAATTTATTTTATCACGTGTACTTAACATGAATATATTTTCCATTTTGGAAGCACTAAAACATTACCTATAAGTTACTGCTGTTTGGAGAAAAACCTAACATCCAGTGTAAATTTCTATTTAATTGCTGGTTTTGTTCACTTAAGTTACTAGAATACATTTCTTTTTCTTTAAAAGCATTAAAACATTGCTTGTTAGAAATATTATTAAAGGAAACACATCATCCTTGTAGAACATGGTAATAATAACAATAAATTAGCAGCAATTACAAGAACAGTCTTGGGCTGGTATTCCTCCTACTCCACCCCTTCCCTCCTCACTTCCCCTGAGGATGCAAGAGAGAACTATTACCTCATTAGTGGGTGACAGCTATTGTCCATATTTTTAAGTAAGATGGAGCCAGTCTATTGAAAGGTTATGAAATTGAGGAATCAGTCCCTTCACGCTCTACTCTGGCTCTGACCAGTATGACGTGATGAAGAACTAAACTCCCTGCTTGTGGACTGTCCCAAGTCTTTGACTGGAGTGGAAAAGGGACAGGGAGGGGAGGTACAAGTGATAGGAGGTAGGGGAGCAAGACCTCAGCAAGCCCATTTGGTTGTGAAACTAAGCCAGCTGACATTCTTATTCTCATCTATATTTATTATATATTATACGTTTATTAATTTGTTGTCAACTTGGGCAGAAAACAAGCATATTATTTCTTGGCCCCTAAAAACCCAGCCACCTCCTGAACACCACAATCTTCAGCTCCTCCTCAGTGATGCCCAGTGTTGCGCATTGTGTGTATGATGCCTTTTTCTGTGCTCTGACATAAAGATAGATGACTCCAAACATCAAGACTCTATTTGTTTACATCTATCTACATTTCAAGATAAATTACACATATTTTTTTACTCATTTGAGTTGTTAAATTTGTGAACTATTTAAAAATGTTATCTATCTATCTCTCTAGATATATATATATATTTATTTATTTATTTTTAACCTTTTGATCCCGCCTCACCCCTTTCTCCCACTTCCAAATCCCTATCGCTGGCAACCACAGGTCTGTTTTATGCATCTATAAACTTCTGTGGGTTTTTGTTTCTTTTGCTTTGTTTTGTTTTGTTGCAGTTCCACATATGAGAGAGATCATATGGTGGTTGTCTTTTTACCTGACTTATTTTATTTAGCATAATGCCTTCAAGGTTCACTTAAGCAAATAGTCAAATTTCATTCTTTTCTATGGATGAATGATATTCATATATATACCACAACTTCTTTATTCATTCATCCATTGATGGGCACTTAGGTTGTTTCCATATCCTGTCTATTGTAAATAGTGCTGCACTAAACATAGAGGTGTATATATCTTTTCAACTTAGTATTTTTGTTTTTTTCTGATAAATACCCAGAAGTGAAATTGTTGGATCATATATATGGTAGTCCTATTTTTAATTTTTTCAGAAACCTATATAATGTTTTCCGTAGTGGCTGCACCAATTTGCATTTCCACCAGCAGTGCACAAGGGTTCCCTTTTTTCCACATTCTTGCCAATTACTTGTTATTTCTTGTCTTTTTGACAATAGGCATCCTAACAAGGGTAAAGTGCTATCTCACTGTGGTTTTGATTTGCATTTCCCTATGATCAATGATGTTCAGCATTGTTTCATGTAACTGTTGGTCACATGTATGTCTTCTGTGGAAATGTTTCTATTCAGATCTTCTGCCAATTTTTTAATCAATTGTTTGTATTTTTTCTACTGAGTTGTATGAGTTCTTTATATATTTTGAATATTAACCCCTTATGAGATATGTGATTTCCAACTATTTTCTCCCATTCAATGGGTTGCCTTTTTATTTTGTTCCTCTATTTTGCAGTGCAGAAGCTTATAGGCTTGATATAGTCCCACTTATTTATTTTGTTCCTGTTGTTTTCACTTTGGGTATCAGATTTAAAAAGGCATAGCCAAAATCTATGTCAAGAAGCTAAGTGCTTGTTTGCTTCTAGGAGTTGTATTGTTCCAAGTCTTAGATTCAAGTCTTTAATCCATTTGAATTAATTTTGATGCATGTGTAAGATAGAAATACAGTATTATTCTCTTGTATGTGGCTGACCAGGTTTCTCAACCTGTATATTCTTGACTTTTTTGTTGTAAATTAATTGACCCTATATAAGCATGTGTTTATTTCTGGGCTCTCTACTCTGTTCCATTGATCTGTTTGTTTTTTATGCCAATATCAAACTGTTTTAGTTACTATAGCTTTGTAAGAGAGTTTGAAATTGATGGGTGTGATGGATCCAGCTGTGTTCTTTTTTTCTCAAGATTGCTTTGGCTATTTGGGGTCTTTGTTGCTCCATAAAGATTTTAGGATTGTTTGTTCTGAAGTATTTCTATTGTATGAATTTTTCTATGTTTATTTTAAGATATGTCTTGGGGCTCTATCCATTTGTCTAATGCTTTCTTTTTTATTCATATTTAGAATTTCAGAGAAGGAATATGTTATAGTATATTTAGTCATTACTCTACTGAAGGACTTTTAGATTGTTCAGTATAGAAAAATATCGCATAAATAATTTTCCAGTTGATGTTGCTTTAGCACATGTTCTACTATGGTTGATATGGAGAGGTAGGGCATAGACTGCATTTTTAATTCTAATTAATATTGTTAAATTGTCTTTTTAAAATATCTCCATCAATACAGACTCTTGTCAACTGGGTCTGAAAATCTTTTTTCTTTCACAGCTTACCCACATAAGACATAATTAATAAAATAAATCTATATCTCATTTTAATTTTTATTTTAAAATTTCTCTTGAAAATATACACTTTAAATATATTTTTTGCTATTTGTATCTTTTATTATGAATTTATTATTTTTACCTTTTGAACATTTTTCTATTGGGTCCTTTGACTTTTTATTATTGACTTTAAAATATTTTAACTATATTGTTTGGATGAGAGTCCTCTGTTAGTTATATAAGACAAACCCCTTCTCCCTACCTATGTTGTTTATTGTTTGTTTGTTTTTTTTAACTTTTTTTTTTTTTTTTTTTTTTTTTTTACAGGGACAGAGAGAGAGTCAGAGAGAGGGATAGATAGGAACAGACAGACAGGAACAGAGAGATGAGAAGCATCAATCATCAGTTTTCTTTTCATTGTGAGACCTTAGTTGTTCATTGATTACTTTCTCACATGTGCCTTGACCGCGGGCCTTGAGCAGACTGACCAACACCTTGCTGGAGCCAGAGACCTTGGGTCCAAGCTGGTGAGCTTTTGCTAAAGCCACATGGGCCCGTGCTCAAGCTGGCAACCTCGAGGTCTCGAACCTGGGTCTTCTGCATCCCAGTTCGACGCTCTATCCATTGCGCCACTGCCTGGTCAGACATGTATTTTTTTTAACATTTTAAAATTATATGTAGAACCAAAGTTTTGCATTTTATAAAAATTAATTTTAATGGGGTGACACCAATAAATCAGGGTACATATGTTCAAAGAAAAGATCTCCAGGTTATCTTATCATTCAATTATGTTGCATACCCATCACCAAAAGTCAAATTGTCCTCTATCACCTTCTATTTGGTTTTCCCTATGACCCTCCCCTCATCCCTATCCCACCCTCTCTCCTCCCTCCCGCAACCACGTAACAACCACACTCTTGTTCATGTCTCATAGTCTCACTTTTATGTTCCACCTATGTATGAAATCATGCTGTTCTCAGTTTTTTTCTGATTTACTTATTTCACTTCGTATAATGTTATCAAGGTCCATCCATTTTGTTGTAAATGATCCAATGTCATCATTTCTTATGGCTGAGTAGTATTCCATAGTATATATGTACCAAAGCTTTTTAATCCAATCGTCCTCTGATGGACACTTGGGCTGTTTCCAGATCTTCGCTATTGTGAACAATGCTGCCACGAACATGGGGGCGCATTTCTTCTTTTTGAACAGTACTATGGTGCTCTTAAGGTATATTTCTATTACTGGGATAGCTGGGTCAAAAGGCAGTTCGATTTTTAATTTTCTGAGGAATCTCCATACTATTTTCCACAGTGGCTGTACCAGTCTGCATTCCCACCAGCAGTGCAGGAGGGTTCCCTTTTCTCCACATCCTTGCCAGCACTTGTTCTGTGTTGTTTTGCAGATGAGCGCCATTCTGACTGGTGTGAGGTGATATCTCATTGTGGTTTTAATTTGCATTTCTCTAGTGATTAGTGATGTTAAGCATTTTTTCATATGCCTATTGGCCGTCTGTATGTCCTCTTTGGAGAAACTTCTATTCATTTCTTTTGCCCATTTTTTGATTGGATTGTTTCTCTTCCTGGTGTTGAGTTTTATAAGTTCTTTATAAATTTTGGTTATTAACCCCTTATCAGACATGCTGTCGAATATGTTCTCCCATTGTGTGGTTTGTCTTTTTATTCTGTTCTTATTGTCTTTACCTGTGCAAAAACTTTTTAATTTGATATAGTCCCATTTATTTATCTTGCCTTTTATTTCATTTGCCCGTGGAGATAAATCGGCAAATATATTGCTGCTACAGATGTCAGAGAGTTTGCTGCCTATGTTTTCTTCTAAGATGCTTATGGTTTCACAGCTTACGTTTAAGGCTTTTATCCATTTTGAGTTTGTTTTTGGGAATGGTGTAAGTTGATGGTCTAGTTTCATTTTGTTGCAGGTAGATGTCCAATTTTCCCAACACCATTTGTTAAAGAGGCTGTCTTTACTCCATTGTATGTTCTTTCCTCCTTCGTCAAATATCAGTTGTCCATAAAGCTGTGGGTTTATTTCTGGGTTCTCTGTTCTGTTCCACTGATATATGTCTGTTCTTATGCCAGTACCAGGCTGTCTTGAGTATAATGGCCTTGTAGTAAACCTTGATATCCAGAAGATTGATACCTCCTACTTTATTTCTTCTTTTTAAGATTGCTGAGGCTATTCTTGTTCTTTTTTGGTTCCATATAAATTTTTTGAATATGTGTTCTATATCTTTGAAGTATGTCATTAGTATTTTAATTGGTATTGCATTGAGTTTGTAAATTGCTTTGGGTATTATAGACATTTTAATGATGTTTATTCTTCCTAGCCATGAGCACGGTATATGCTTCCACTTGATTTCTTTTATCAATGTTTTATAATTTTCTGAGTACAAGTCCTTAACCTCCTTGGTTAAATTTACTCCTAGGTACTTTATTTTTTTGGCAGCAATAGTGAAGGGGATTCTTTCCTTAATTTCTTTTGCTGACAGTTCATTGTTGGTATATAGAAATGCCTCTGATTTCTGAGTATTAATTTCATATCCTGCCACCTTGCTGAACTCATGTATAAGGTCTGGTAGTTTTTTGACTGAGACTTTAAGGTTTTCAATATACAATATCATATCATCTGCAAATAATGACAGTTTTATTTCTTCTTTTCCAATTTAAATGTCTTTTATTTCTTCTTCTTGTCTGAATGCTGTAGCTAGGACTTCCAGAACTATGTTGAATAAGAGTGCTGAAAGGGGGCACCCCTGCCTGGTTCCTGATCTTAAGGAAATTGCTTTTAACTTTGTCCATTTAGTATGATGTTTGCTGTGGGCTTGTCATAGATGGCCTTTATCATGTCAAGGAATGTTCCTTGTATTCTCACTTTACTGAGAGTTTTGAGCATGAATGGATGCTGGATTTTATCAAATGCCTTTTCCGCATCTATTGAAATTATCATGTGATTTTTGTCCTTCCTTTTTGTTTATGTGATGAATCACATTTATTGATTTGTGAATATTGAACCAGCCTTGCCTCTCCAGAATAAATCCCACTTGACTATGGTGTATGATTTTTTTCATATATTGCTGGATCAAGTTGGCTAATACTTTGTTGAGAATTTTAGCATCTAAATTCATCAGGAACATTGCCTATAATTTTCTTTCTTTGTGTTGTCTTTGCCTGGTTTTGGGATCAGAATTATGCTCGCCTCATAAAAGGAGTTTGGAAGTCTTCCTTCCTCTTGAATTTTTTGGAATAGCTTGAGGAGGATAGGAGTTAGTTCTTCTTTGAATTTTTGGTAGAATTCACCTGTGAAGCCATCAGGCCCAGGACTTTTCTTTTTGGGAAGTTTTTTGATTACTGTTTCGATCTCATTTGTTGTAATTGGTCTGTTTAGGTGTTCTGATTCTCCCAGATTAATTTTTGGAAGATTATATGATTCAAGAAATTTGTCCATTTCACTTATGTTGTCTAATTTTTTGGCATAGAGTTCTTCATAGTATTTTCTTACAATGCTTTGTATTTCTGTTGTGTCAGTTGTTATTTCTCCACTGTCATTTCTAATTTTATTTATTTGGGTCCTCTCTCTTTTTTTCTTGGTGATTCTAGTTAAATATTCATCAATCTTGTTTACCTTTTCAAAGAACCAGCTCCTGGTTTCATTTTTCCTCTGTATAGTTTCCTTAGCCTCTATGTCATTTATTTCTGCTCTGATCTTTATTATTTTCTTCCTTCTACTGTTCCTGAGCTTTATTTGCTGTTGTTTTTCTAGTTCTTTTAGATGCAGGGCCAGGTTGCTTCTTTGAGCTTTTTCTAGCTTCTTTTGGTATGCCTGTTGTACAATGAACTTCCCTTTCAGTACTGCTTTTGCTGTGTCCCATAAATTATGAGTTGATGTATGCTCATTATCATTCATTTTTAGAAACTTTTTTATCTCTTCTTTGATCTCATTGTTAATCCATTCATTATTTTATAACATGCTATTTAGTTCCAAGTGTTTGAGTATTTTTCAGTTTTTCTTTTGTGGTTAATTTCTAGTTTCATGGCATTGTGATCATAGAAAATGCTTGATATGATTTCAATCTTCTTAAATTTATTGAGACCATTTTTGTGTCCTAATATGTGGTCTATCCTAGAAAACGTACCATCAGCACTTGAGAAGAATGTATATTCTACTGCTTTAGGGTAAAAAGTTCTGAGGATATTTATTAAATCAAGTTGATCTAGTGTTTCCTTTAAGTGTGCTGTTTCTTTATTAATTTTTTTTCTTGAGGATCGATCCAGTGTTGTTAGTGGGGTATTGAAATCCCCTACTATTATAGTATTGCTGTTAATCTCGCCCTTTATATTCATCAAAGTCTGTTTTATGTATGTCGGAGCTCTTATGTTTGATGCACAGATATTTATAATGGTTATATCCTTCTGTTGAATTGTTCTCTTTATCGTTATGTGGTGTCCTTCTTTATCTCTTACTACAGCCTTTGTTTTAAAGTCCATTTTCTCAGATATAAGTATTGCTACCCCGGCTTTTCTTTCATTTCCATTTGCATGAAATATTTTTTTCATTCTTTTACCTTCAGTCTATCTGCTTTTGTTTTAAGGTGTGTCTCTTGTAGACAGCATATGTATGGGTCCTGTTTCTTAATTCATGCAGCTACCCTATATCTTTTGATTGGATCATTTAATCCATTTACATTTAAAGTTATTATTGATATCTAGTTGTTTTTTGCCATTTTATTCTTTAAAGCTGTATTCTTCTTTTGCTCTATTCTTTCCTCCCTTTGAACTATTCAGAACAGGCCCCTTAGTATCTCTTTCAGAATTGGTTTGGTTTTATTGAATTCCTTGAGGCTTTCTTTGTCTGGAAAGCTCTTTATTTCTCCTTCAATTTTAAACATTAGCCTTGCTGGATAGAGTAGTCTTGGTTGTAGTTTCTTGTTCTGCATTACTTTGAATATATCTTGCCATTCCCTTCTGGCCTCAAGTGTTTCTTTTGAGAAGTCAGATGTCATCCTTATGGGGTTTTTTTTGTAAGTGATAGCCTTTTTTTCTCTAGCAGCTTTTAAAATTTTCTCTTTATCCCTTAGCTTTGGTATTTTAATTATGTTGTGTCTTGGTGTAGATTTCTTAGGGTTTCTCTTTAATGGAGTTCTGTGTGCTTCTTGAATGTGTGGAATGTTTCCCAGCCTTAATTTAGGTAAGTTCTCAGCTATCATTTGATTGAACAAAGTTTCTATTTCTTGTTCTCTCTCCTCTTCTTCAGGAACCACTATGATGCGAATGTTGTTTCTCTTCATGTTGTTACAGAGCACCCCTAGAGTTTCGTCTCATTTTTTGAGTCTCTTTTTCTTTTTCTTCTCTGCTTCTGTGCCTTTGTTTATTGTGTCCTCTAACTCGCTGATTCGATCCTCAGCATTATTCATCCTCCTTTTAATTCTTTCCATTGTGGTCTTCAGTTCTGGTACTTTATTTGTCATTTCTGTCTGATTCTTTTTTCTTTCAATTTCATTTTTTATACTTGTTATCTCTTTATTTAGGCGTTCATAGTGACTATCCATTGTTCCTCTAATTTCTTTGAACATCCTAACTATCATTATTTTATATTCTGCTTCTGGTAATTTGGTTCTATCTGATTCATTCAGGTCCTTCTCTGGGGATTTCTCTTGATTCATTTGGTTTGCATTTCTAAGCCTGCCCATTTTGTCTGTGTATAAGCATGTTGTGGCCACTGAAGTCCAGTAGGTATTGCCTTTGTGTCTCTAGGTGTGGTCTGTCTGCACGCCCGCCACCCCCTCTGCCGCTGCCTACGGCGGTTGAATATGGGCATTGCCAGCGCCAGCTCAATGAGGCTGTTGCTGTGATTTCCGCCTCTCCTCTGTGAGAGGGGCTTTCACTCAAGCCACAAGCCTCAGCACCAAGGTTAGAGGTGAGCACCTTCGCTCAGCTGCAGACCCAGCCTGTTTTTGGGCTTCCTCCCAGCCCCCGCAGTCAGAGCCTGCTGGCCACAGTTTCTCAGGTTGGACTGGGCTGCTGACATGTTCTTAGCTGTGAGCCTTTGCCCGTTTGGAGCTTTAGCCCCACCCTCAAGGCCAGGGCCCTCCTGCTAGGATCGCTAACCAAGGTTTATTGCACCGGGCATGGCTGCTGGCGTGTGCTCAGCTGTGAACTTCCGCTTTTGTCAGGCTCTGAACGCAGGGGTGGGCTCTACCCCACCCCCACGTTCAGAGCCAACTGTTGCATGCAGGATGGCAAACCGTGGTTTCCTGGGCCAGGCGTAGATGCTGGCATGCGCTCAGCTGTGTGCTTCTGCTCATCTGGGGCTCTAGCCCCACCCCCGCGTTCAGAGTCAACTTGCGCACAAAGGATGGCAAACCGCAGTCTCTTCGGCTGGCTGGGCCTGCTGGTGTGAGCTGAGCCACGAGCCTACGCCCGTCCCTGATCCTAGCCCTGTCCCTGTGGTCAGGGCTGGCTTGCGCAGGATCACAGAGCAGATCTCTGCCCATTCCTGGCCTTCCGGTTTTCCCCTGCAGGTGGTGTTACAGGTACGCCCACAGCTGCTGGACCACTTTCGCGCATCCCCTCCGCCCCTGCTGGGCTAGACTGAGCTCACACCAGCTGGGCCTCCGTCCCCACCGACAGAACCACATTTCAGCATCCTGCCGCCACCATCCCTCCAGCAACTCTCATTAGAGTAGGAAGGGGTCCCACAGTTCAGATCCTAACACTCCATACTGTAGACCTGGGAGCTCCCTCTGTCTAAGCAGCTCTGCTCTAATTGCCGCTGGAGAGCTTTTTTGGCTGATGAACTGTCTCCCTTTGCTGGTATAGCTAGTTCCAGGGGAAATATTCATTTTTGATTAGGGAAGTGACTTAGCCCAGGAATTAGGGTGACTGTCCCTCAGAGTGTTTGTCCCTCTGCCTTCAGTCCATACTCTCTTCCCACTGCTCTGGTCCTCTCCTCTGTCCCCATTCCCTGGAGCCCCGGGTGAGTGGTTGTGAGGGAGTTTTTTTGCACTGTCCCTTTAAAAAGAATCTTGGGTCTGAGAAAACTGTCGCTTTCTCACAAACAGTATCCTTACTTGTTTCACAGCTCAATACTTTCCAAACGCCTCTTCTAGGCTCTGCAACTACAGGCTGGGGCTTTGTTCCTGGGACCCAGGTCCCTCCCTCTCTGCCAAACTCTCCTTCCACCACGCTGGTCTCTCCGGGCTGCTGTTCGCTCTGGGGAGCTTGGCAGCCCTCTTCGCATTTTCGCTATTCCTACCAGTCTCGATGTGGCTTCTTCTGTGTTCCTTGGTTGAGTCCACTTAGTTTAGTTCAAAGTTGGTTTATCCAGATGATGGTTCTTAAAATTAAGTTATAATCCACTTTGGCTCTGGGAGTTGGAAGTTGGTACGTCTGACTACTCCATCGCTATCTTACATCTCAAGGTTTGCATTCTGATAAACTTGAATTTATGAGGCTTCATGACTTATATTTTTTGTTTCTTGCCTAATCCTACCTGATTGTCATAAAGATAATATCATATTTTTCCTATTAAATGTGTATCTTTTCTTTTTTAGTTATATTTTGAAATGCTATCTTAAGAATTTCTTATTAAAGTCACAAAACATAAACTCAACAAATCCTTTGAAACATTATTTATAAACAATTAAATTCTTTTATATATTTAATATTACAAGCATAACTTTTAGGTATCTAATTCCCTCAACTATCTCAAATACCGACCTGAGAGACATACAAATTATATACAAAAACAATTCTAAGCATAAAAAATTCTCTTTATCATCTAGTTAACACATTACAGTTTTAGAATGAAAGTTTCAGAGCATGAGGGATGTCTGATCATCAGTCATTGTCTTTTGGTTTCTTTCTAATTTTGATTTCCCAAAAATAATATCAATAAGTATAATCATAATAATAATATTAAGAGGTAACTTTGACCGAATGCTCATTACAGGCAAGGTAAGCCCTTTACCAAATACATTACACTAATTCCTTACACTGACATCTGAGTTTGGTATTATCATTATACATATTTTATAGATCAAGAAACTGAGCCCTGGCCTGGTAGCTCAGTAAGGTAGAGCCTTATCCTGATAAGCTAAGGTTGTGGGTTGATTTCCAGTCAGAACACATACAAAATCAACCAATGAATGTATATGTAGGCCCTGGACAGTTGGCTCAATGGTAGAGCATCAGCCTTGTATGTGGATATGCCAGGTTCGATTCCTGGTATGTGGATATCCCAGGTTCGATTCCTGGTCAGGGCATACAAGGGAAGCGCCCAACTGCTTCTCAGCCCCCCCCCCACCTTGCTTCTCTCTCTCTCTTCCTTCCCCTCCTGCAGTCATGGTTTGATTGGAGCAAGTTGGCCCTGGGCGCTGAGGATGGCTCCATGGCCTAACCTCAGGCACCAAGAAGAACTTTGTTGCTGAGCAACAGAGCAATGCCCCAGATGAGCAGAGCATTACCCCCTAGTGAGCTTGCTGGGTGGATCCCAGGTAGATGTATGCAGGCATCTGTCTCTGCCTCTCCTCTTTTCAACAAATAAAAATAAATAAATAAGTATGAATGCATAAATAAGTAAAGAAACAAATTGATATTTCTCTTCTCTCTTCCAAGAAGAAGAAGAAGAAGAAGGAGAGGAAGAAGAAAAGGAGGAGGAGGATGAGAAGGAGGAGGAGGAGAAGGAGGAGGAGGAGGAGGAGGAGGAGGAGGAAGAAGAAGAAGAAGAAGAAGAAGAAGAAGAAGAAGAAGAAGAAAGAGAAGAAATAATTGAGGTATAAAAAGGTTCAATGACCTTCCTAGTTTAGAAGCTATACGAAGAGGAAGAATGTAATCTTAGACCCTGTCTCCAGAGCCTGTGCTGGTAGCCAACACGAATGTGGTCATGCTGTGTTTTTCTTAAAGGATGTATTTTCCTTCTTTAGATGTCACCTCCCTCATTTATTAGATGAGGAGATTGAAGACATTATCTGGAGTTGCTTTTGACATAAAAAAATTAATTCTCTGACCTGACCACGTGGTGGTGCAGTGTGCAGAGTGTCAGACTGGGACCTGGAGGACCCAGGTTCGAAACCGTGAGGTCACCAGCTTGAGCATGGGCTAATTTGATTTGAGCAAGGCTCTCCAGCTTGAGCCCAAGGTCACTGGCTTGAGCAAGGGGTCACTTGGTCTGCTGTAGCCCTGGTCAGGGTACATATGAGAAAGCAATCAATGAATAACTGAGATGCCACAACCAAGAATTGATGCTTCTAATCTCTCCCCCTTCCTGTCTGTCTGTCCCTATCTGTCCCTCTCTCTGCCTCTCTCTAACACACACACACACACAAACACACACAATTCATTTTCTGATTCTTAAAAACACACACAATACTTTTAAAATTAAAATCACTTAAAACACATAGGTCTTTGACTAATCAATCAGATGTTTCCAATCCCTACTTGACTATCTGATTCAGATATCCCCCTGCCCTGACTGGAAGTAACCGTGAAGTTGCCAGGCAATGAAATGCAGTCCCAGATTCAGCACAGCTAGGACTGCTGACAGGTAGAAGCTGAATTCTTCTGGTTTTGCTGCCCCATAGCTTCAAAGGTTTAATCATTGCGGAGTGCTAATCTCTGGGCAATCTTGGCATTGATGGAGGGCCCAGCGGTGAAGAAAACTCTTCGTGCCTATTCCTGGGAGACTCCACCAACAGTACAGGCAACCACAGGACAGTGCAGGAAATGTGTACCTTCCCTTTGGAGTGTCCATCATCTTCTCCAAGTATCACACCAAAAATTTTTTTATGCTGAGTGACGTCATAGAAATGGTGCCGTGAGGAGCACTCCCAATACTTCTCCCCCAAAATTCAACAAGTTCTACAACCAGAGACAGAAAAATCGATCCCTGGAGCGTCTGTGGGACCCACACACTGAACAAAAAAGGTACGAAGTGTCGAGAAACTGACTAAATTTATAAGCAACCCTGAAAGAAATAAGACAGAACAGAACATTCTGCCTCCCTCACTAACCTGAGCAAGGGCTGTTTGCACTTTGAACTGAAGGAGAGTGAGAGCTTTGGTCTTGAAAGGAGATAGGCTACCGCACAGACAGGCAAGCCAAGGATAGAGTGGACCTGCCATGGCTCAGCCCACGCAAGCTAACGCCGGCACCTGTCTGGCACAGGCGGGCAAGCGGCAGCCTCCATTACCCCATATCCTGTCGGGGAGCACATGCTGTGTGCGCAAGATTTCCCTTAGGGCCCCGGGCATGGGCGCCCGCATTCTCCTGCATGGGCTGCGAGCAGAGGCACGGTGTAATCTCTGCTCCACCAACAACAGCGTGGGGAGAGTGGAGGAAAACAAACTTCCCTACGCCCAGTCTTCTCTGGGTGAGCAGGGCGCCCTCGCCAGCCATTCAGGTTAGCACTGGGGGAGGGGCGCACAGGCAGCTTGCAAACAGTCTCTGTAGCAAATCTGTTAATTCAATCACTCAAGTTAGCTTAACTCACAGTAGGCTCATCGCCCAACTGGCTTACGCAGCTCTGGCTGACAAGGTGTCTCTCAGCTCAGCGATCTAAGACAAGAGACATGATATTTTTTAGTGGTTCTTGCTTTGTACAGAGGGGCTGGGGAAACTTCCAGTCAGCCGATACAGGGCAAAAAACATGCCTATGCTGGTGGCTCTGATTAGCAGGCTTTCATACTCAGGGCTGTGCGCTACAATGGGGGACTTGGCAGCTTTTAAGACCTTCTGTTCTGCAGGTAGCAACTAGGGCATCTTCTTCTTAGCCAAGACAGGATACAAAGTGCAAAAAGCCTGGGGAGATTGGTCCCACAGAGTGCTGACACATACTGGACATGTTAGGAGGCTCATAGAAAGTCACCTTGAGAGTACTTGGCTTCCAGCCCTGCCTAATTATGCTGATGACTCTGACTGAGAGAGCCGTACCCAGAGCTCTGCACTCAGTGGGGATAGAGTGGGGATTTGCCAGCTCTTTGAGCCTCTTACTATCCAGGCAGTGGCAGTGGCAACCTCATAACTGGATCACCAGGCTGCTAATTCAGGAAGGAGAGAGGCTCCAAAAAATGGACTCTCCCATTGTTGGAGCTTGGAAATGCTAACAAGACCTGACTACCAACGAGACTGAGGCCTAGTATATGACATCACCATAGTGACACATCAACTGCAAATCTCTACCTAAGCATGCCACAGGAGCAGAGCCTGGGGTACAGTGCCAATGACCAGGAAGAGGGAGAGGAAAGAAAAAGGAAGAAGATAACCTCTCAAAATCAAGAATAATCCGCATACTTTATAACTTTTTCCAATTTTTTTTATTTCTTTCATTTTCTTATCTTTATTTATCTATTTATTTTCTCTTCTACCTTGGTCCTTTTATCCTCTGCTCATCTTACTCTTTTCTCTTCATCTTGAACTACATTACCCATAAGTGTTACATTTCTCATTTTCTTCCTTTTCTTTTTACTTTCTCTCTATGAGGGTGACACTCCAAAACCCTTACCTCTCTCTCTTTTCTTTTCCTTTTCTCCTTTTTTTTCTCCCTCTCTCTTATTTTCTTCTTTTCTCTTTTAATATTCCTCTCATTCAATTCTCAGTAACAAACAAGCTATTTTATTTTGGATTCAAAATTTTTCTTTGTGGCATTTTGTGTGCTTTTTACTTCACTTTTTAACTCATTAGCATTCCCCTCAACCCCAGCTCTCCATTCTATGTAGTTTTTGACCCACTTAATACAATAGTTTTTATTTGGCTGATTTTCTTGTTTCTTTTTGTTTTGTTTTCTTTTTCTTGTTTCCTTCTTATCCCTTTCACTACATCTCTCATTCAACCATTATTTACACGCAAATTGTATTATTCTTGATCCAAATTTTTTCCTTTTTTGCATTTTGTGGGACCCTACCTCCTTTTTTGCCCCTTTATCACTTCTCCCCAACTCAGGCCCCACCACTATAGGTAATTTTTGTTCTATTTAGCACAATATAATTCTCAGTTTTGCACAGCATTTTCTCAAAGAGGGAAGGAGAGGACAAAAGGGAAAAAGAAATAATAATTTTTGTTTAATTTCTTTTTTATATATTTTATTCATTGTCATATTATTGTTTATTTTCTTAACTTTTACTTTTATTATTAATTCACTTTAGTGTTATTAACAAAATCACCCTCAGATGCCATTAAGAAAAATTAAATAGAATATCATGGATACAAAAGACAGAGATGTAGCACAGATAGATGAAAAATCGATAGGAAAAAATTTTAATAGATTGGAAACCTTGGAGTTAAATGACAGAATTTAAAGTAGAAATCCTAAAAATACTCAAATTTATACAAGAAAACACAGAAAGGCAATTTAGGGAGTTCAGAAAACAATTCAATGAACACAAAGAATATATTACCAAGGAAATTGAAACCATAAAAACAAATCAAACAGACAGAAAACTCAATTCATGAACTGAAAAACAAGATAACAAGCTTAGCTAATAGAACAGGCCAGATAGGAGAGGATTAGTGACATAGAAGATAGGCAACTTGAGGCACAACAGAGAAAGGAAGAGAGAGATTCAAGAATTTAAAAAATGAGAAAACCCTACAGGAATTGTCTGACTCCACCAAAAAGATTAACATAAGAATAATAGGTATATCAGAAGGAGAAGAGAGAGAAAATGGAATGGAGAACATATTCAAACAAATAATAAACAAGAACTTCCCAAGTCTGTGGAAAGAACTAAAGCCTCGAAATCAAGAAGCAAATAGAATACCAAGTTATCGTAACCCCAACAAACCTAATCCATGGCACATCTTAATGAAATTGGCACAAACCAATAACAATGAAAAAATTCTCAAGGCATCTAGGGAAAAGAAGAATACAACATATAAATGAAGGCCTATTAGATTATCATCAATTTCTCAGAAGAAACTCTACAAGCTAGAAGAGAGTGGACCCCAATATTTAAAGTTCTGAAAGAGAGGAACTTCCAACCAAGAATACTATACCCATCAAAGCTATCCTTCAAATACAAAGGAGAAATAAAAACATTCACAGACACAGAAAAGATGATGGAATTTATCATTAGAAAACCCTCAGTTCAGGATATACTAAATTGGGTTTTCCAACTAAATACAAAGAACAAAACAAAACAAAACCACAAGTAAAAGCTCCACGAGGAACACACACAAAAAACACAAATTTAAACTGTGACAACAAAACAATAAAGGGGAGATGACGAAGATTAACAGTAGCAAAGGACGATGGAGTGCAGAAGCACTCATAAGACAGTATACTACAGTGAACATGGTAGGTACTCTTTTCACTACTTAATGGTAACCACCACTGAAAAAAACACCACAGAAGCACATGACTTGAAAAAGGAAGTAACAGAGGAAAAAGTATGGATTACAACCAAACAAAAACAAATGACAGAAAAACAAAAATGAAGTATCAAACAAGATACAAAACTAACAAAAATCAATATATAAAATGGCAATAGAAAACCCTCAAGTGTCCATAATTACACTAAATGTAAGTGGATTGAACTCACCAATAAAAAGACACTGAGTAGCAGACTGGATTAAAAAAGAAAATCCAACTATATGCTGCCTACAAAAAACACATCTAAGCAACCAGGATAAAAACAAATTCAAAGTGAAAGGCTGAAAAACAATACTCCAAGCAAATAACATCCAAAAAAAAGCAGGTGTAGCAATACTCATATCCAACAATGCTGACTCTAAGACAGCAAAACGTAATCAAAGACAAAAATGGTCATTTCATAATGATCAAGGGGACACTGAATCAAGAAGACATAACACTTCATAATATATATGCACCAAACCAAGGAGCACCAAAATATATAAGAAAGCTACTGACTGACCTAAAAACAAAAACTGACAGAAATACAATCATACTTGGAGACCTCAATATACTGCTGATGACTCTAGATCATTCATCCAAACAGAAAATCAATAAAGAAATATTGGCCTTAAATGAATTGCTAGAGCAATTCAATATGATAAACAATTACAGGACATTTCATCCTAAAGTGACAGAGTACACATTTTTTTCTAGTGTACATGGAACATTCTCAAGAATCAATCATATGTTGGGCCACAAAAATAACATCAGCAAATTCAGAAAAATTGAAATTGTACCAAGCATATTTTCTGATCATAAAACCTTGAAACTAGAATTCAACTGCAAAAAAGAGGTAAACAAACCCACAAAAATGTGGAAACTAAACAACATACTTTTAAAAAATGAGTGGGTCAAAGAAGAAATAAGCGCAGAGATAAAAAGATACATACAGACAAATGAAAATGACAATACGACATATCAGAATCTCTGGGACGCAGCAAAAGCAATAATAAGAGGAAAGTTTATATCATTTCAGGCCTATATAAACAAACAAGAAAGAGCCCAATTAAACCACTTAATTTCATACCTTAAGGAACTAGAAACACAAGAACAAAGACAACCCAAAACTAGCCATAAAAAGGAAATCATAAAAATCAGAGCAGAAATAAATGAAATAGAGAACAGAAAAACTATAGAAAAAATTAATACAACAAGAAGCTGGTTCTTTGAAAAGATCAACAAAATTGACAAACCCTGGCAAGACTCACCAAGGAAAAAAGAGAAAGCACTCATATAAACAAAATCCAGAATGAAAGAGGAGAAATCACCACAGATATCATAGATATACAAAGAATTATTGTGGAATACTATGAAAAACTATATGCCACCAAATTCAACAATCTAGAAGAAATGGATAAATTCCTAGAACAATACAACCTTACTAGACTGAGTCTTGAAGAAGCAGAAAGCCTCAACAGACCAATAAGCAGGGAGGAAAAAGAAAAAACTATTGAAAACCTCACCCAAATTAAAAGTCCAGGCCCAGACAGCTATACTAGTGAATTCTATCAAACATTCAAAGAAGAATTGGTTTCTATTCTACTCAAAGTCTTCCAAAATATTGAAGAAGAAGCAATACTTCCAAACACATTTTATGAGGCCAACATAACCTTCATACCAAAACCTGGCAAGGACGGCACAGAAAAAGAAAACTACAGACCAGTATCTTTAATGAATACAGATGCTAAAATACTAAACAAAATACAAGCAAATCGAATACAACAACATATTAAAAAAATAATACACCATGATCAAGTGGGATTCATCCCAGAATCTCAAAGATGGTTCAACATACGTAAAACGGTTAATGTAATACATCATATCAACAAAACAAAGAACAAAAACAACATGATATTATCAATAGATGCAGAAAAGTCATTCGATAAAATACAACATAATTTTATGTTTAAAACACTCAACAAAATGGGTATAGAAGGAAAATATCTCAACACAATAAAGGCCATTTATGATAAACCATCAGCTAACATCATATTAAATGGCTTAAAACTGAGGACTTTCCCCCTTAAATCAGGACCAAGACAGGTATGTCCACTCTCTCCACTCTTATTTAATGTGTTGCTAGAAGTTCTAGCCAGAGCAATCAGACAAGACAAAGAAATAAAAGGCATCCATACTGGAAAAGAAGAAGTAAAGGTTTCACTTTTTGCAGGTGATATGATCCTATACATCGAAAACCCCAAAGTCTCCACAAAAAGATTACTAGAAACAATAAACCAATACAGTAAGGTCACAGGATACAAAATTAATATACAAAAGTCCATAGCATTTCTATATGCCAACAACAAAGCATTAGAAAATGAACTCAAAAAAATAATCCCCTTCACAGTTGCAACAACAACAACAAAAAATACCTAGGCATAAACATAACAAAGGATGTAAAGGACTTATATAGTGAAAACTACAAAGCATTGTTAAGGAAAATCAAAAAAGATACAATGAAATGGAAGAATATTCCTTGTTCTTGGATATAAAGAATAAATATAATCAGAATGACCATATTACCCAAAGCAATGTACAAGTTTAATGCAATTCCCATCAAAATTCCAATGACATTTTTTAAAGAAATGGAACAAAAAATCATCAAATTTATATGGAACTATAAAAAACCTGAATAGCAAGCAATCCTAAGGAAAAAGAATGAAGCTGGGGGCATTACAATACCTGACTTCAAATTATATTATAGAGCCACGACAATCAAAACAGTATGGTATTGGCAGAGAAATAGCCACTCAGACCAATGGAACAGAATAGAAAGTCCAGAAATAAAATCACATATATATAGCCAAATAATTTTTGATAAAGGAGCCAACAACACACAATGGAGAAAAGAAAGCCTCTTCAACAAATGGTGCTGGGAAAACTGGAAAGCCACATGCAAAAGAATGAAACTCGATTACAGTTTGTCTCCTTGTACTAAATTAATTCAAAATGGATCAAAGACCTACATATAAGACCTGAAACATTAAACTACATAGAAGAAAACATAGGTACTAAACTCATGGACCTTGGATATAAAGAGCACTTTATAAACTTGACTCCAAAGGCAAGGGAAGTGAAGGCAAAGATAAATGAATGGGACCACATCAGACTAAGAAGTTTTTGCACAGCAAGAGAAACTGACAACAAAATAAACAGACAGCCAACTAAATGGGATATGATATTTTCAAACAACAACTCAGATAAGAGGCTAATATCCAAAATATACAAAGAACTCATAAAACTCAACAACAAACAAACAATCCAATAAAAAAATGGGAAGAGGACATGAACAGACACTTCTCCCAGGAAGAAATACAAATGGCCAACAGATATATGAAAAGATGCTCATCTTCACTAGCTATTAGAGAAATGAAAATCAAAACTACAATGAGATACCACCTCACACCTGTTAGATTAGCTATTATCAACAACACAGGTAATAACAAGTGTTGGAGAGGCTGTGGAGAAAAAAGAACCCTCATCCACTGTTGGTGGGAATGTAAAGTACTACAACCATTATGGAAGAAAGTATGGTGGTTCTCAAAAAACTAAAAATAGAACTACCATATGACCCAGCAATCCCTCTACTGGGTATATACCCTTAAAACTCTAAAACATTGGTACATAAAGACACATGCAGCCCCATGTTCATAGCAGCATTGTTCACAGTGGCCAAAAAATGGAAACAACCCAAAAGCCCTTCAATAGATAACTGGATAACAGGGACAGACAGACAGAAACGGAGAGAGGTGAGAAGCATCAATCATTAGTTTTTTGTTGCCATTGTGACACCATTGACTGCTCACATGTGCCTTGACCGCGGGCCTTCAGCAGACTGAGCAACCCCTTGCTGGATCCAGCAACCTTGGGTCCACGCTGGCGAGCTTTTTGCTCAAGCCAGAGAGGCCCGCGCTCAAGCTGGCGAGCTCGGGGTCTTGAACCTGGGTCTTCCACATCCCAGTTCAACGCTCTATCCACTGTGCCACCGCCTGGTCAGGCTGGAAGAAAACAGTTTAAATATAGCCCGGCATTAAAATAAAAGGGTGCAAATGGTTTCAACAGTCATAGATAGAGATCTGACCATGGTCTTTCACCATAAGAATTTGTTGGTTGACTTACTATCTGTCCTATTGTAAAACATTTACAAATCATTGAAAAACTCTAATAATCAGTGCTAATATTTATTCAGATATTACTCTGCACCAGGAATTGTTAACTTTACATACTGTCTGCATTAATCTTCCCCCAAACCCTCTGAGTTGCCCTAAACAACGGATGAGAAAACTGAGGCAAGGAAAATTAATAATTTGACAATAAGCTGATAAATTGTTGACTTGGGACTTGAATTTAGGCAATCAATTCTTAAGATACCTGTTTCCATATGCAATATGTCTCCCTATGTAATACTTAAAAATAAGAACCAAAAGTGAAGGTTCTATTTTGATAGGAAAAACAGATAAACCATACATAGAACATCAGCACTACCTGTACTAATAACATTGTTGTAGTGTTATGAACCTTGAGATATTTTTCCTAAATACAATTTCTCTTGTCTATACCCCATTGAGTTATACATTTGTAAGATGATTGACAGCAGTAGAAATAAGCCATGAGCAGAGATTGAACTAAAAGTTCAATCACACTCCAGCCAACAGAACAAATGGCCCTTAAATCTGAACTGAATTAGTGAAACGTGCTGGTTTTACAAAACATTTATTCACAAATCATTTTTATTACATTATAAAACATGTACAAATACATTTAGCATGTATTCTACATGCTACAGAGACTTATTTAAATAGTAACAATAAAACCAACAGTAACAAACTGTAAATATCTCTAAGAGATAAGGTCTGTCATGAACCATTTTATCTATTTCTGCTTACATTCTAAAGAATATATGGCTCTACCTGTAGGAAGAGTTTGAAATGTTTTGACCTCTGAATCTGTTTTGTCTTCCAAAGTCCCCATTTTTGGGAGGATTTAGAAAAGTGACAACAAAGAGTTCACAGGAATTTGTTTAGTTACAAAAAACCCCCAACAAACAAAACATTTTCCAGGCTGGGCCCCTGGGGTCTCTGTGTCAGTTTTGATCTTATCTCCATTTAAAGGACCTGCAGAGCATTGACCTGAAGGCCTTCAGGGTCGCTTAAGCAGCAAAGAGAACTAACTGACTGCACTGTGTGCTGATATTTTACAACTCTTTCTAATACAGGCTGAGACAAAGAAAAATGACTTTTATTAAGGATTAAACTTGATGGCAATTAACAAAAAGACATTATTAACAATTTGGTTCTAAAATTAATTTTAAAGAAAGTTTAAAAAGTTACTTTTTCTCCTCCTAGATTAGCTTTTGAAATTTAGTTTCTTATAATCAACATTATGAATTCAAAAGGTTGTAGCCCCTTGTAGACTATGAAATGGTGCAAGTTTAACTATCAGAATAGTTAACAAACTTTTAATGGAACTGGACCTTTCACTGGATAATTATTATGAGTGAACATGGTTAGTTATGTATAAGCAGACTCTTTCAGTGAAATTGTAAACTACTTCTAGGGATTGACTTCTAAGGAACTGAGTGTCAAAGAAACAAACTATCTCAATGTATAATGTATAAAGATATTCTAAAATAATAAATTCAAAAATATCAAAGACTACAACTGCCGAATCAACACCAGTCTTAACATTTGACCCTGTTGGACAAAAATAAGCCTTACTATTAGCAAAGAAAACGAAGCACGCCTGACTAATTGCCTGATCCTTAAGCTGGCTTTTCATTCCATCACTGACCTCCAGGAATGTGAGGTCCTGTTGTCTTTCACCTAACATGGTTTCTTTAGATCCCATTGGGCAACATTCATAGGTAAATACCTAAATATACTGTCTTTCAAGTCATTGAAAACAAAGGATGTCTTGTCTTAAGCAAAACCAACAACACAAGAAATGTTTATTTGTCTTTGTAGCTTTCTAAAACCCACAAATATATGAATACCATAAAAGGTATTTAATTATTTACTTCTTTATTTCAGAAACCAAAAGTAAGAATTAGAAGGGGAAAAAGAGTTAAATTCTATATAGTTAACTCTACTGGTTTATTTTGAGATGTGGGATCATTTGTTAAATAGGTCAGTGATTTCTTTTTCTCTTAATGCTTTTGTAAAAGAATTTATAAATGTCTCAATTTCCTTCTAAATTCCTATTTTTGCTTTCTTTATGTTTAAATGTGCACAGTAAAACAAAACAGTATAATTTGATGCCCCCTTTTGTAGAAGAAATATGTTTAAATACTTTTACATCAAAAGTAATGAAAAATTGCCCAATTTATTTTTGGAAATATTTCTGAAAGGACCAAATTCAGAAACTTCATATTATTACGGCATGCTATGCTGAAACCATGTCTATATCCAAAGGAATGTGAATCTGGGTTTAATTTTTATCCTTTCAGTCTAACTTCCATCATAATAGGATGCGTAATAAAGACATTTTTCTGAATAATGATTAATAATTGAAACCTAATATACTTTAGAAATTTACATTTTATGCTTGATTAGAATTGTCACTTTTGCCATTTTATCTTCTGCTATTTAAATTAAATATTTCCTCCTCCCTAAATCTTTTCATGAACCCTATTTTATCAATTATGAAGGTCGTAGAAAATGTTATAAGATCTATTATCTATACAAATTATGCATGGCACCGAACACACTCAACTCAGTAGCCACTTAAATGGATCTTTTATGAATACTAAGTAGGCTTTCACCTAAGAATGAATACAGTACAATTCAATTACTATAAATCATTATTAGAAAGCTACTTGGTACATTAGAAGAAAAAAAACAACAACCTAGTTTTAAATTCTAGTCTCACTGCTTAACTAGCTTTGTAACCCTGAAACATTTTTTCAACCATAACATGGGGTTAACATCATATAGTATTTGTAATTGTTAAAATTAGATAAGCTATATTATACATAATGTGACTTGTTCACAAAATAATCTATTATTGTATGAAATATATGCCTATAATCTCAAAACTTAAAATCTATGTAAATACCTTGTTAATTTAAGTAAGAAAATTTAAATAATTTTGAAAAATAATATAGCATATTCTTTTAAGCCAGGAACTTTTCACACTTAATTGAGGATTCATTATAATTACCTAACTCAGTTACATTTTTTCAGAATTAGATATATGCCTTGGGGCTATGGAGAAATAAAATTGAAAATTTACCTAGATCCTTAACTTTCACTCTTCCTTCATTTCCCCAACATGTAGTACCCACTTCTAGCAAAAGTCAGTGCCTCCAAGAAAAACTCTTCATTGTGCTGTAACAAACCCTGAATTTCTAACGTAACCCTTAGGCATTCTGGAATGAGAGATTTAAATTCTCAGAAAACAAAAAGTAATAAGAAAACTTCTGTTATTTGTCATAGGCACTTTTTAATTTATAAAAAGCCTGAACTGCAAAATAAGCCAAACAAGATTCATGCTTTGAAGAGAAACAACTTTTTGGTCATTCTTCCCAAGGTTAGACCGGTGGTGCATTACTGATGGGGTCTTAGGCTGCACTGCTGCCCCTTCTCCCAACTGAAAGTGCTTTTTTTCTTTAATTGTTAAAAAAATGTTTTAAAAGACTTTATTTATTTTAGAGAGGAGAGAGAGAAAGGGAGGGAGAGAGAAAGAGGGAGGAGCAGGAAGCATCAACTCCCATATGTGCCTTGACCAGGCAAGCCCAGGGTTTTGAACCGGCGACCTCAGTGTTCCAGGTCAATGCTTTATCCACTGCAGCACCACAGGTCAGCCAAAAGCACTACTCTTCAAACTCACTTCAGAATGAAGTAGAAGGAGGAACAGTTAAGCATTTCCTCCTCTGCCCCATCCTAGTGTATCTTAATTGATTGGTGTGAATAATAGCAGAATTTTAAATCTTGAGATATCCCTTGAAGATGTTTCTCCATATTACCTGGTTATTATGTAAATATAAATTTTAGTTTGTGAACCTTGAATTCCCACTAGCTGCCTGACGTGAGCTTAATTCCGGTTTTACGCAAAAATTAAGAGACACAAATTTTCCCACAATACATGCTTTTCTCTTTTCATAATCTCCAAACTCTTTCTCCACTACTAGAAAGACAATTTAATTATCATTCTTTATTATGATTACTCTTTATTATCTCTGCAGCTGTAACTAACTCCTGATGTGCTTTTTGGCTGTCCTGAGAGATCATCCCATCCTGACCAGTGATGGCGCAGTGGATAGACCATTGACCTGGGACACTGCATACCCAGATTCGAAACCCTGAGGTTACTAGACATGACCCCATGGTCGCTGGCTTGAAGCACAAGGTTGCTGGCTTGAGCAATGGGTCACTGGCTTGGCTTGAGCCCAAGGCACATATGAGAAAACAATCAATGAACAACTAAAGTGCCGCAACTATGAGTTGATGCTTCTCATCTCTCTCCGTTTGTCTCCCTCTCTCTTGCTTAAAAAAAAAAAATCATCCCAGCCTGTCTCCCCATCCTCTCATGGAGTCCACTCTCCAGGCTTGGCCTTCAGGGCCTGATGACCTTGAAATGTTCTCATTTGTCTATTTTGTTCCAGCTTAGAGTCTGTTTATGAAAGATATTCCCGTGATCCTCTGTTCATGAGATAATAGAAAGTGGTTATCTCTTACCTGGGTCTATATGATGTATTTCAAATGTCCCCAAGATGATGAGATGATGTTTGGGGGGGTGGTGGTGGTAAGGATGGCACATACTAAATTGTATAAATAAAACTGGTACATTTTTAATAGAGTTAATTTTTTTAACACAGGTGCCAGAGCATCTTGTTTCCTTGTTAAATTGTGCCTTGTATCTAACCCATTTCTTCAGTTGGTTGAATATTCTTGGATGCTAAACCTTCTCTATTTGGATCATCAACATTTGTCTCCTATAATTGTACTGAGTCTACCAATTAAAAAGAAAATATACTGTGGCCAGCTGAATAATAGATCATTTGTATTTGCCTCCCATGCTCCCTGCATTATTTCCCTTTCCTTCTCACTTTTACTGTCTTCTTACTGTCATCCCCCAATTATTAACACATTAAAGAAATGACGCTCCTTTTTCTGTATGGCTCTGACCCACTGAGTTACCTTTTCACATGAAGAGCCTGCACATTCCAATCATCATTCAATTTATTATTGTTCTCCATAATACACTGCTCACAAAAATTAGGGGATATATTAGTGCTTCATATTCATTTTGAAATATCCCCTAATTTTTGTGAGCAGTATATTATCATGTCTTTGTAAGATGCTTGCTAAACCCCAAAAATGTTATTTTTCTTTTCATCACAGTATTTCTTCACATTTCTCACACCTTGCTTAAGTTTAAATGCTGTTGCACCATACAGTCCTGGGTTCATATACTAGCAGCTGCACCAGCATGATAAGGATTCAAAATGTTGAGATGTAGCCTCTTTGTCTATAAAGAGGGACAATAATAGCTGTCCACAGGATTAGATGAGATTATAAATGACACATAATAGGGATAAATACTGGTTTCTCTCCACATCCCTTGTGTCATTCCTTCTGCCTGTAATGTTTTTCCCTTAGCAAAGTACCCCTCCAGTACAAGCTTAAATGCTCCATGCTCCAGAAAGTGTTCCTTGATCACCTCAACCGGGAGAGCTCCCTTATTTGCACTGTTACTGCTCTTCGTTGTACTTATTTTATGCATCTTCTTGTACTTACTTTTCTACTAAAACATAAGCTCTTGGAGAGTATACACCATTTAATTTGCATTAAATTTATATCTAGATTGGTTCCCTGGAACGGTTTTAAGTAATATTTATCTCAGCCTTCATTACTCTATTTTTGTTCTACTGCTTAGCATCACCTCTCTTATAAGTCCTGAATGCCATACCTCCTTCAAAATACAGCAAAATCTAAAAAACTAGACAAATGAATAAACAAACTCAGATACAGAAAATAAAGTGATAGTTGACAGAAGGTTGGATGGTGTGAAGATGGGCAAAAAGGTAAAGGTGTTATGATGGAACAGCGAGATAACAGACATCTTGCTACACAATCACCAAGCCAAATTAGGTAATTAGGGAGTCTTTATTAGCTAGCTATGTGAGCAAACCACATGGAGGTCAAAGCCCTTCAAATCAATGCAACCCCAACTGCATTTTGGAGTTAGGTTTTATAGGGAGAATTACATACTGATTGAGGAATGGGAAGGAGAGGAAGCATAACTGTAAAACAAAGCAG